>CP139501.1:57421313-57994553 GCA_021014915.2 Artemisia tridentata subsp. tridentata | reverse complement strand
TGTCTTTTCAATTTGCCCAGATGCTATTTTGGTAGGAACTAGGTGCGTAACAGCCTGGGAACTTCGGCATGAACGACGTTGTCGTGGAGCCGCCGTTCATGTGCCACCCACCACTATTTTAAGTAGCAGCACTTTCTTCAGCAGCCGTCGTATGAAACGTTGTAATACGAATCCCCAAATTGGTCAGTCGCTCTTTACAGTGGGTTTTTCCCCCTTTTTATCGTGGAAAAAGTTAACGTCCATCTTTATGTATGTGTTAAAAAATGCAGGTACACCTGTGTGTAAACGCACAAGGGGTGGGGAAAATGACCCGGCGGATATGGCTCCCATTCGTACTGATCCTGTTGATGCTGCTGCTTTAGCAGGATCTTCATTGGCCTGTCCAAGTGTAGCTGCAAATCATCCTGCTGGTGTTGATTTTGAAGGTTGATTAAATCACTCTTTTATACTCTATTCCTTCACCACGAATTACGTTATTATTATAGTCTTAGGGCACAACTTTGTTGGTAACATGCGTTTCTGCTTCAGCCATTCAGCCGCATGCTGTTGGCAAATCACCTTCGAATGATTGCGACGCGGGTGTCCAACCAAAATCCACCGAAAACAATGAATCATGCAGGCGATCTTTGCGCCTACGGTCTTCAGTACCTGATGGCAAATGTCACCAGTCTATCGCGTCTGATCATCCTCAGTCCAGATCAGGTTCGCGTCCAAATGCAGGTAGCTCCTGCTGTTGTTTTCTGTTATACCATGCGAGTTCCTCCTAACAGATTTTACTATATTATTTTACTATATTAATGGGTTTCTTTTTTTTTTTCAAAAACAGGCACCCGTCCAGATGCTCTACGCCAATCAATTGCTGGTAAGGAAGGTTTGCCTCACAGTTATATGATACTTTGGTTTTTACCAAATTAGTTTCTTACATGTTCTCATAACATACAGGGGTTTGCCCACATGATCGTACGTGTTCTGGCGTCAACCCTGTAGGAATGGACTCAAATGCTATTAACCAATCAACTCCCAATAATAGTAACAAGAGTGCTGAAAAAAACATCAGTTGAAAAAAATGAATCACGCAGACGGTCATTGCGGCTACAGTCTTCGACAAGTAACGGCCAACATGACTCCTCTATTGCATCTGATAGTCTAGACTTCGAATCGTCTTTCTCTGCAAATGGAGGTCAGCTTCTCTCCTATCTTTTGTAATAGTATGTGAGTTTTTTGTATTATGTTTGGCTATATTAATACAATCTTTTTATATGTAAAATAGGTCCTGATATAAATCGTAAACGGAAATCAGCTAGCGTTAATGGCAATAGGTTTTTACAAAAAACTAAAAAGAGTAAAACAACATCTGGTGGCACCTCAAGGAATGTTCGGCAATGTTCTTCCCGTCCTCATTTGAATGATGATGTTGATAATGCTGTTCAGCAGCCACCTTCTGATGCAATTAGAGGTAACCATCAAACATTCCTTTTCCACCAGCTTCCTTTTCATACAATAAACTTGATTGCAGTGTTTTGATTAACCCTTTTTCTTTCAGTTGGTATAGACACGACGGTCACCTATCAAGATTTAGGCGATTGTGATCAGCGGTGCCGGCATTGCAAAGCCATGTTTTGGCTTAATGAACGGCTTAAAGGTCGTTCCAACAATGGTCAACCTGAATATCATTTGTGCTGCAGAGGTGGTAAAGTTTTCATGGATCCCGAGATTCGGCCACCTGCATATATGAGGGAACTTCTTCAGGACAACAATTTTATGCAGAATATAAGAGCTTACAATCAAATGTTTGCCATGACTTCATTTGGCGCCAAGATTGACAATACAATTAATGAAGGAAGAGGTCCGTATGTTTTTAAAGTTTCGGGTCAGATATATCATTGGATTGGTTCCCTGTGTCCTGCTCCCAATGATTCGCCCTGCTTCTTACAGTTGTATATCTATGATACACGTAATGAAGTGGAAAATAAAATGGCCCATTTTGAAGGATCTAATACATCTGTGATAGATCCACAAGTTGTTGAAGGACTCATCCACTTTTTAGATGATCACAATGAGCTGGTGCGCCTCTTCAGAACTGCACGGGACAAATGTGCTGAGTCTGATGTTCCTGACTTTAAGGTTCGGCTATATGGTGCTGGAGGTGCGCGGCGTTATGAGCTGCCGACATCTGATGCTTTAGGAGCCTGATGAGGCGAAAAGTGTACCGCTTTTAAGGGGTCATTTAAGCCCGAAATCGTATTTATTTGATCAAATATTGCCCTAAATCGTTCCTTTTGTCATTTTAGGTACTTTTGAGGAGAAATCTGGAAAAGGAGGCATTTTGGACGTTTTTGGAGCATAAAAGTGAAGAAAACGGCAAAGTCTCAAAATTGTGCTGAAATTTACCTTTGACGGCGTCAGAATCATCTCCAGACGGCGTCATGCTTTGGCAAGAAAAGTTGGATGTGAAATTTACTCATGACGGGCCAGTGAGTTTGCATGAGAATTCTGACGGCGTCACGCTTTAGCTAAATCAAGGGCGTCACGGCTTAAATCAAAGAGGGACGGCGTCACGTTATAGGTCCGACGGCGTCAAGCCTTGATAAGCCAGAATGGATTTTTGAAGAGCTAAAGAGGGACGGCGTCAAGAAGGTCACCCGGGAACCCTAAAAGCGGCGAGGTGACGGCGTCACAATGCATAAGGTGACGCCGTCAGATGTCAAAGTCTATATATAGTTTTCTAATTTTTTGTCATTAAGGGAGAGCTTAGTGTGTGGAATTTTGGGATAAAACCCTAAGACGATTTTAGCTACTTTTTCAGGGCTTCTTGCCTTGAGATCTTCCATGTTTCATTGAAAGATAAGTTATCAATTAATCATTCAATATGTCTATGTGTTGTTTGATTCTATCTTATGCTTGTCTTTTGTTTAACATGTTAGGCTAATTTTATCTTGTGTTTGCTTAGATCTAATGAAACCTAGCTATTGACTATTGGTTGTTAGTGTGTTGTTAGTTGTATTGGATGATTGTTTATCTATGTTAGGCTTAAGAAAACTGGCTAACTTCCTATTCGGTAACTTGCTTGAACGTCTTAAGAAACATGAACCAAACGCGTACTAAAGGTTTTTATGGTTGTATTTAATGCACAAGCGAATTCTAGTGATCCCATGTTAGGAGCTTCCTAGCCGGCTCGACATAGGAGTGAAGTAGGAGCTTGTAGAGTTTGGGGAAGTAAGTACGCCACCCCACGAATGGTATTAAGGAATACACCCGTCATCCACGCGACTAATACACACTAATTAACCGGTAAAAGATAGTTAGGGAGTAAGGAAATCTAAGTAAACACATTTCTCCACACATAAGTTTCTCACCACTTTTTATTTTCAGTTATTTATTTTATTCGCATTCGTAGTAATTTGGGTTAGTTGACTAGCAACTAATTCCGCCCACTTCCTTCAAAACCCGAGATTTTACTTGCTTTCATAAAATATAAAAACATAAAAAAGAATCTTCCTCAACCCTTAGACCTAATTAGAGTAGCCTTTCACACCTAACGAACACTATTCCCTGTGGAGAACGATCAATCCCCCGTACTTACCACTACACTATACTACATCGGTCAGGTACACTGCCTGGTGGGGTTGTAAGCCTCTTGAGATCCCTCGAGAGGTAAAACCTGTTGTAAGGTTGCAAAACCCACGCATCAAGTTTTTGGCGCCGCTGCCGGGGAATAGTTATTGTTTAGGTTGAATTTTTATTTCTATTAGGTCTACTCACTAGATTCCTTTCTAGTGAGATTTTTATTTTATTTTTCTAGGTTTTCTTTAGTCTATCTATTTTCTTCGTGTCTTTGTTCGTAACCATTACCGTCCGACATCATGGAAGATGGTAATATCCTTAACCCCCACAACCCACCACCACAACAACCACCACCACCTCCTAGAGCCCGTACTTTAGGAGAGTATTCCCGTCCTAGCCACCATGGCTATCGAAACACCATTGAGCTCACTCAAGGAGCCAATATCACACCCTTGCGATCCGACACCATCCGGTTGGTGCAAAGCGGATGCGCATTCCATGGACTTCGTTCTGAAGATCCTAATTAACATCTCAAGGACTTTCTTAAAATCGTTGATTCTATAGACCTTGATGTTGCCACTCGAGAGACGACCCGATTGCGTCTCTTCCAATTCTCTCTGCGGGACCAAGCTAGTCAGTGGCTAGAACGTCAACCCGCAGGATCCATTACCTCTTGGGATGATCTCACCACTCGTTTCCTTGCTCAGTTTTTCCCACCGGAAGAACTACCAAGCTAAGGAATGATATCTTGATGTTCCAACAACGTCAAGGCGAAACTCTCTACGAGGCATGGACTCGATTCAAGGACTTACTCCAAAAAGTCCCTCACCATGGCATAGAACTTTGGCTCCAAGTCCAAATCTTCTATGACCATATCAATCTCTCCACAAGGCAAACCATTGACCAATCGGCCGGTGGCAAGCTACGTGATCTAAGTGCGGAACAATCATGGGCTCTCCTAGAGGATCTTGCTCTTTATGACAACGAAAGTTGGAGTGATCCCCGTGATTTGAATAAAACGGTCAAGGCAATATCTTTGCCTTCTAACAATTCAAGCACTTCCGACCGTAGGATCATAGAACTTGAAGACCAAGTCAAGTTTCTCATGAAATCCTACGAGGCTCCTAAACCTTCAAGCCAAGTGAACAAAATCACTTCTTCATGTGAATTATGTAGTGGTCCCCACGACACTCGTGATTGCATGGAACTCCCCGAACAAGCTTTTGCGGACTACGCATCCTCGCGTACCGACGGAGCGGGAGACAAGTGGTACACTTTCAAGCCCGAGCCAAACCATTATGGTGATTCATACAACCCCTCATGGAAAAATCACCCGAACCTTAGGTGGAAACAAAACCAAAACTCACAACAAACCAATTCTTCCAACCCACCTAATCGTTTCCAATCAAGCGGTTCCAACTCGAACCGTACTTTCAACAACAATCCTTTCGGCAATGGTAGTACCGATAACTTTGAAGGATTGATGTCTCAATTTATGGCATCTCAAGAAGCTCGTTTAGCCAAGTTTGAAGCCGATTTCAAACAAAAACAAAGCGAGATGACCGATAAGATTGACACCTTGTTGAAAGCCCTCAATGACCGAGAAATGGGAGCACTCCCTAGCAACACGGTCAAGAACCCGAAACTAAACGTCAACGCTATTTCATCGGTTTCGTCCCCTAGTTCTTGTCCACAATATTATTCGGTCAATTCCATGAGCACGTGTTTCAAACAAACCCAAATCGTTCCAGATGACCAAGAAGTTATGACATCCAAATTGGTCAACAACATAGTTGAAACACCTTCCACTCAAAACCTTGACGAAGAATTCAAGGAGCTCCACCTTGAAAGTCCGGTTGTTGATGAGTTGGATGAGAAGAAGCTCAAGTTAGGCGAAAAAGGGACCGCCTTTGTTCAAAACAAGCTACCTAAGAAGTTAGATGATCCGGGCTTATTTGTTCTACCTTGCAAGATCGGTAATTCGGAGGCTTATGAAACATTAGCCGATCTTGGATCAAGCCTTAACCTACTTCCGTTACCTCTCTACACCTCTCTAAAACTTGGAAAACTTGAAGAAACCGAGGTGATAATAGGCTTAGCGGATGGAAGTGTTGCTTACCCGGTTGGAGTAGTTAAGGACGTGTTAGTACACATTGGAAAACTAACCATTTTAGCCGATTTCCACGTCCTTGATATGGTTAGCGACCCTACATGCCCCTTGTTGATAGGTAGAGGATTTTTGGCGACCGCTAGTGCTATGATTGATTGTAAGGAATCTAAGATAGCGGTAGGAGAAGGAGATACTTGGTCAATCTATGATGTTAAGAAACACGCCTATGATACTAGTGAGGAACCGACACCCCATTGGTTAGAATTAAATAGGAGACCATCTAGATATGGACCTTGGATTGATAGAGACTTCATAGGACCCCAACGCCCATTTTACCTAGAAGAGGACTTTGTTAACCGAACGCATTCGGTAGAGCAACTCTTGGCTAGGGACACCGAATTGGATCCATTTGAAGACCCTCTAGTTTTTAGAAGGATGATTGATTTCCTAGGAGTTTTGCCAATTAACCTAGGAATGAATAAGTGGATTTGTGAGGAAGATGATCATAAGTGGAATTGGGATAAACCACCCAATGATGGAGATGGGTCATGGCATATCAAGATGACATTGTATGACCCGGATGGAGAGAAGTTTGAAAAGACATATCGTACTGAGCGGACCAATAGGAAACTTCAATCCAAGCTTAACCCTAAAGACGTCCTTGATGACGAGCTTACTTACATAGGGTAGCGTGACTTTGAGTCTAGCTACAAGACTCGTTAATAAAGAAAAGCGCTTCTTGGGAGGCAACCCAATCTTTATTTGTTTTATTTGCTTTGTGTGTTTATTTATTTGTTTGTTTGATTTTATTTGCTTCCGTATGTGTGTTTAATTTTTATTCTTATTGATTCATGTTCAAAAACTAATTTGTGAAAATGCTTTATTTTGTTTTTAACTTCGTCTTAACTACATATAAAGGTATTTTGCAAAAGATAAGTGTAAGGGAAATCTAAATCGGTTTATTAGAACACATATGAACATGAATCGTAATAATAATAAATTAACATACATATTCGTATGTGTTTGAGTCAAATGCTTGTATCGAGTCATAATGATGTTTTGCAGGATTTCCAGGAAGTAAGGTAAAGGTTTTTCCAGAAATTTTCCGGAAACTTAAAACGAAAATTTTTGTCAGGTCATTTCTGACGGCGTCAGGGGTTATAACCTGACGGCGTCAGATTTAATTTCCAGAAATTTTTGAAAATTTTGTTTTCATAAAAAGTTTTTATTAAAATCTCCAACTTATAATCTCCAGGAATCTGCAAAATTATCATTCCACAAGCATTATATCCTTATATATAGATTTATCCCGCCGATGTTATGCAGGTTTTTCGTGTTTGTTTTCTCAGGTTTAACAGGTTATTTTGGACAAGGAAATGTTTATTGAATCAAGCTTATGGCGATGCATTAGTCATGGAGCTTCAACATTCTCTTTGGAGGAAGATTTAACCGTGTAATTTCATTATCCACCGAGCGAATCAGGGGAGTATTTGATTTCATTCTTTTACTTTTTTCTTTTACATCTTGTTATTTGAACATTGGGGACAATGTTCATCTTAAGTGTAAGGGGAGGGTAAAAGTACGATTTTAGAGAATACAATTGCGCTTGATTTTTGTTTGTTAATAGTAGATGTGTAATAAAACTGAGAGAAATACTTGTTAAGGTAATTTTAGTGCCAAATTTAAAATTTTTTACAACATATAAGAGTGAAACTTTGATCTTAATGAGCGTCTCACGGATAGGAGTTATATGACTAGCACAAAAAACCGTACCACTAAAAAATTTTCCACCCCCAAATATGTGAGGTTCGCCCCTAGAATTGGTAGGAAAAGCATTTATGCTATGATGTGTGTACCGGTAGCACTTAGATTCTAGAACTTGCGTTAGGACCATTCCAAGTCCACAGGTGAGACTACATTCGTGTAGTTAGATTTACTACATGATAAGAGGCATTAGGATTAACCCATTGTTTTACACCTGTGTTTTTGTTATAATTACATTGACTACATTGGTCAAGTAATTCTCCCACACCCTTTGCGTTGTACTCATTTTTAGTACACGATACCCCTAGTACACCCCTCAGAGCCTATCTTTTCGTTTCGACCTTTAAGCATTTTACTTAAAGGAAGAATTTGTTACACCCCACTTAAATGTACACCCAAATCGCCTTAGCCTACCTTGTATGCACTCATCTTTAGTGCATTATTGTGACAACATTTGTTTAAACCCAAGTTAATTATCTAGTTGATTACATGGTTGCTAAGTCGAGTCATATCCTTGTACATATTGTTTTGGGACGATTGGGACTCATGGGTAAAGTACTAGTGTAATGGAGTAATGGGGAAGAACATCATTTATTACCCCCATATGTGCTAAATGTTTTAAAAGTACTCCAAGTTTTTCAATTATCTTAATTCGAGTCATTAGAATAGTTATTTGTAAAGTTATGTAAAAGTTCAAGTGTAAGGGGATGCAACGCCCCTATGATGTATTATTTTGGATGGTAGGGTAAAAGTGTATGCAAAAAAAAAAAAAAAAAAAAAAAAAAAAAAAAAAAAAAAAAAAAAAATTTTCAAGAAAAATACAAAAAAAAAAAAAATGAGGAAAAGAAAAATAGAAAAAACATACGGACTACCATCCCGTTTTATTTTATGTTTATTTTATGTTTATGTTTTGTTATTTTCTTTCATTAGCTTAAGATCGAGTCTAGTCTTGGCTTAGCAGCATTGTATAGTACATGTAATTGATCAAGATCTTTAACTCGCCACCAGTAAAATATCCCGTATCCAACAAAGCCGTGTTTTCCTTTTCCCTACACCTAACATTATAACCCATTTAAAAGCCCTCTTTGATAGTTTATCTTAGGTGCTTACGCCTAGTGGAGGAGGTTTTCGATCCTTTCCCAAGCCTATGGTAATCTATTTGCTATGACAGGTAGTGAGAGATATTATCCGTTTTCATTTATGAGATTTATTTTGATGACACTTGAGAGATGTGAGTATCTAAACACTACTTGTGAGGTGCTAGTATGTAATCTCCGTGCTTATTATGATTGAAGTGGAACGATTATTTGTTGTAATTACTTTTATGTTTGCATTAAATGACCCCTAACTTGTATTTTGATTAGAATAAAAGCGCATTTGCTTGAGGACAAGCAAATCTCAAGTGTAAGGGTATTTGATGAGGCGAAAAGTGTACCGCTTTTAAGGGGTCATTTAAGCCCGAAATCGTATTTATTTGATCAAATATTGCCCTAAATCGTTCCTTTTGTCATTTTAGGTACTTTTGAGGAGAAATCTGGAAAAGGAGGCATTTTGGACGTTTTTGGAGCATAAAAGTGAAGAAAACGGCAAAGTCTCAAAATTGTGCTGAAATTTACCTTTGACGGCGTCAGAATCATCTCCAGACGGCGTCATGCTTTGGCAAGAAAAGTTGGATGTGAAATTTACTCATGACGGGCCAGTGAGTTTGCATGAGAATTCTGACGGCGTCACGCTTTAGCTAAATCAAGGGCGTCACGGCTTAAATCAAAGAGGGACGGCGTCACGTTATAGGTCCGACGGCGTCAAGCCTTGATAAGCCAGAATGGATTTTTGAAGAGCTAAAGAGGGACGGCGTCAAGAAGGTCACCCGGGAACCCTAAAAGCGGCGAGGTGACGGCGTCACAATGCATAAGGTGACGCCGTCAGATGTCAAAGTCTATATATAGTTTTCTAATTTTTTGTCATTAAGGGAGAGCTTAGTGTGTGGAATTTTGGGATAAAACCCTAAGACGATTTTAGCTACTTTTTCAGGGCTTCTTGCCTTGAGATCTTCCATGTTTCATTGAAAGATAAGTTATCAATTAATCATTCAATATGTCTATGTGTTGTTTGATTCTATCTTATGCTTGTCTTTTGTTTAACATGTTAGGCTAATTTTATCTTGTGTTTGCTTAGATCTAATGAAACCTAGCTATTGACTATTGGTTGTTAGTGTGTTGTTAGTTGTATTGGATGATTGTTTATCTATGTTAGGCTTAAGAAAACTGGCTAACTTCCTATTCGGTAACTTGCTTGAACGTCTTAAGAAACATGAACCAAACGCGTACTAAAGGTTTTTATGGTTGTATTTAATGCACAAGCGAATTCTAGTGATCCCATGTTAGGAGCTTCCTAGCCGGCTCGACATAGGAGTGAAGTAGGAGCTTGTAGAGTTTGGGGAAGTAAGTACGCCACCCCACGAATGGTATTAAGGAATACACCCGTCATCCACGCGACTAATACACACTAATTAACCGGTAAAAGATAGTTAGGGAGTAAGGAAATCTAAGTAAACACATTTCTCCACACATAAGTTTCTCACCACTTTTTATTTTCAGTTATTTATTTTATTCGCATTCGTAGTAATTTGGGTTAGTTGACTAGCAACTAATTCCGCCCACTCCTTCAAAACCCGAGATTTTACTTGCTTTCATAAAATATAAAAACATAAAAAAGAATCTTCCTCAACCCTTAGACCTAATTAGAGTAGCCTTTCACACCTAACGAACACTATTCCCTGTGGAGAACGATCAATCCCCCGTACTTACCACTACACTATACTACATCGGTCAGGTACACTGCCTGGTGGGGTTGTAAGCCTCTTGAGATCCCTCGAGAGGTAAAACCTGTTGTAAGGTTGCAAAACCCACGCATCAGAGCCATAGTGTTTGACAATGGTCCAACGACCGAAGCAGATTATGATGTTATAATTGAATTAAGAGGTGGTCTACCGCAAAGGATAAACAAGCTTCATCAATCATACATGTCATTACAGTTCCCACTCATTTTCATTTATGGTCAGCCTGGATTTCATACACAGTTAAGATTAAAAGCTGGAGAACCGGCCGGTAGGCCCAAACGCGTTTCAATGAACGCGTTTTACACATACCAGCTGCACCCAAGACATGAGCAGTATGATTTAATCTTCCGGGTAGGGCGTCTTTTACAGCAGTATGTTATTGCTGTTTATTGTTGTATAGAACAGAATAGAATGTATTTCTATAGAACGCATCAAAATGATATCCGAGGAGAATATTTGTCAGGCCTTTACGATGCAATTTCAAGAGGTGATCGTGATGGTTCAGAAGTCGGTTCGCGAATAATTTTGCCATCTTCGTTCACTGGGGGTCCTAGATATATGTATAGCCATTATCTGGATGCATTGGCGATTTGTCGTGTCCTTGGTAATCCACAGTTTTTTATAACCTTCACATGTAATGTGAATTGGCCTGAAATACAGCGATACATGGCATTGTTTCCTCATTTGAGTGCATCAGATAGAGCGGATGTGGTCTGTAGGGTTTTTGAGCAAAATATTAAAGCATTTGTCAAGTTTCTTAGAGACAAGCAAACTTTCGGACATATCACAGGAGGTATGCATATCTTTTGTCCTTAATGTTTTTTTTTACTTTATGTTCTGTTCAGATTTACACTGTCAGCAGATATACCATGTAATGTACAGGCCTATTGACCAATTTTTAATTTCCATATTGTTTAATATGCAGTTTTGTACACTGTTGAGTTCCAAAAGCGTGGGTTACCACATTGTCACACGCTGGTTTGGGTGTCTCCATCACAAAAAATTCAAAATGCTCAAGACGTTGACCAATATATTTCAGCCGAGCTGCCAGACCCAGCTGTCGATCCTCATGGGTACAAAATTGTTTCTGAAATGATGATGCATGGGCCATGTGGCAAAGCAAATCTGGGTGCGCCGTGTATGCAAGGCGACCTTTGCTCAAAAAAATTCCCAAAGAGATACAACAATGAGACCTTTTTTTATGCCGAAGGACGGGTGCATTATAGAAGAAGGCAGACAAAGACTGCAGTTACTAAACACCAGGTCAAACTTGACACCAGCTACGTCGTTCCATATAACCGGACTTTATGCTTAGCATTTTCTGCTCATATAAATGTTGAATATTGTGGGTGGAGCATGCTAATAAAATACCTGTTTAAGTACATATCAAAAGGGACGGACCGGATATTTGCACACGTCAGCAGATCTATAGGTGATGCAGCTACCTCTGCAGTCCAACGACAATCAACCATTGATGAAATCCAAAATTTTGTTGACGGTCGTTTCATATGTCCTCATGAAGCCTGGTGGAGAATCCTTCAATTTGAAATACACAGTAGAGAGCCAGCTGTCCAAATACTTTCAGTCCACCTTGAAGACATGCAACATATGACCTTTCGAGCACATGAAAATTTAGAATCAGTTGTCAACCGGCCAGATAAGAAGATGACCACATTGACAGAATGGTTTGCTTACAACAATGAGAACGTAGATGGTCGCCATTTGACTTATCCAGAATTCCCATCACAGTTTGTGTGGTATGCACACAGTAGATCGTGGTCGAAAAGAAAGATTGCCAAGTACTCTGTTGGCCGTCTTGCATATGTGCATCCAAGTTTAGGAGTGCTTTTTTACTTTCGAATGTTGATGTGTCATCAGCGAGGCTGTAAAAGCTATGCAGATGTCCGAACAGTTAACCGAGTTGTATATCCTATATATCGAGCTGCATGTCACGCTCTGGGTTTACTTGGTGATGATAAAGAGTGGGATACAGCCCTTGAAGAAGCATGTATTTCAGCAACTTCACCAGAACTAAGGTTTGTTTTTGCTCAAATCCTTACTCATTGCGAAGTAGCAAATCCAGTCCACCTTTGGAATAAATATTGGCGTCAGATGGGCCATGATATTCCGACCATTGTTTCACAATCTGTTAGGATTCCTAACTACTATGTGAATGATGATGAATTACAAGGTTACATATTATATGAGCTACAGATACTGCTAACCAGCTGTGGTAAGTCGGTCAAGGATTATGGTTTGCAGCCACCTCCAAAAGACCTGCTTGATCAATTGAAGAATCGGTTGCTGATGGAAGAAAAGAATTACAATAGAGCATTGTTGGCACAAGAAAAGGCTGATTCAGTCCCTAAGTTAAATGCTGACCAAAGAAGAATTTATGAGCTCATTCTAAATGCGTTTGCAAGAGGTAGGCAGGAATTGATATTTGTGTATGGCCATGGAGGAACTGGTAAAACCTTTTTGTGGAAAGCTATTATTAGTGCTTTACGATCTGAAGGTAACATTGTGCTTGCAGTCGCTTCTTCTGGTATTGCTTCCCTACTCCTTCCATCAGGAAGGACCGCACATTCAAGATTTAAACTGCCTCTAGAACTCACAGAAGAGTCACTTTGTAGAGTTAAAAAGAATACTCATATTGGAAACCTGTTAGCTGAAACAGATTTGATCATTTGGGATGAGGCACCTATGAATGATCGGCGCTGCTTTGAGGCATTAGATAGGACGCTTAAAGACATACTAGATGCACCAGACGTTCTTTTTGGTGGGAAAACAGTTATTTTAGGAGGTGATTTTCGGCAAACGCTCCCTGTCAAGAAGGGTGCTCCAAAAATGGAAATAGTTCTGTCTTCTTTTGCAAGCTCTCATCTCTGGCCACATTTTAAGCTAATGACATTAAAGGAGAACATGAGGCTATTTCGATAAGGAATTAGCTTAGAAGAACAGAACTTGGCCCACTCTTTTGCAGCTTGGCTTCTTGATATTGGTGATGGCAAGCTCGGAGAACCTGACGAACAAGATAGCAAAAATACATCATGGGTTGAAATTCTAGATAGGTATTGTATAGAAGACAGCACAGAAGGTTTGTCAAAGCTGATAGATTTTATCTATGACCAACCCACACTCCGAACACCTTCAGCAATCACTCTGCAGCAAAAAGCTATTGTTTGTCCAAAAAATGAGACTGCAGACATTATTAACACACAGGTTTTATCAATGTTTGAAGGTGAGGTTACAAGTTATGCAAGCCATGATATGGCTATTCCAATCAACAGTTCTGCTGCTGAAACTGAGATGTTGTATCCTGCTGAATATCTAAACACATTTAACTTATCAGGATTTCCGCCACATCAACTCCATCTTAAAGTTGGAGCACCTGTGATGCTTTTAAGAAATGTTAGTTTAGCAGGCGGTTTATGCAATGGGACACGCATGATAGTCACAAAGCTTATGTCAAGGCTTATTGAAGTACAAATCATCACAGGCACAAGGGTTGGTGAAATGGTGTTCATACACAGGATACCTTTGGTTCATAAAGATCCAAATCTTCCTTTCTCTTTCAAGCGCAACCAATTCCCAATAAAACTCTGTTATGCAATGACAATCAACAAAAGTCAAGGGCAATCTCTTAACAAAATTGGTGTTTACCTTCCGCAGCCAGTTTTTGGGCATGGGGAGTTATATGTTGCTCTTTCTAGAGCTACATCTCCTCATGGTTTGAAAATTCTCATGAAACAGCAAGACAATAGAAGACCAAACGAAACTAAAAATATAGTTTACAAAGACTTTTTGACAAATATAGGACGTTCGTAGTCATTTTTTCATCACAGAGTCATACTCAGATATTTTTCTTTCTGTCTTTTTTTTTTTTTTATTATTATTTTATTTTTTTTGGTTTTTTTCTTTTTTTTTCTTTTTTTTTCCCCTTTTTCCAATTATTTTTTTTTGAAAATTTGTTATTAACATTGTTAAATATGGCCTCACAACTACATGTCAATTATTCATTACTTCATAAAGGTATCACAAATATAGCAAAATACAAATACATTTTGTAAAAACCTGTCTTATATACCACTTGCTGTTCCATTCTTTTTTAGCTGATTGGTCTTGCCATCTTCTTTTGTTAGCCTTTTTTTTCTTTAGAACGCAACATAGAAATACAGGTATATTTTCTACAACCCTATCTTATATAGCATGTGCCATTGCATTATTTTTTACCTTATTCATCTTACCATCTTCGTTTCTTACCGTTTTTCCATTATAACTCACTATCATTTATTATATACTTACAGTTAAATGGCAGACCCTGCAAGCAGTGACAAACAACATACATCTGTGGAAAAAATGGTTGCAAATAGCAGCGGTACAGTATCTGAGGTCGAGCATGTGTTGGAACAGGCAATCATTGAAACCAGCTGTCCCACAGAGATTGCAGTAATTGGTGAGTTACACCCCAACTCTTATGACAAGGTCATTGAAGTTAGGGTATATAGAAAATGGATTTCGGTGACCTATTTAAAGAAAGCTGGAGGTGAATTCTCCCACAAAAAAAATGAAACTGCGTTCTGCTGCATGTTGATAGATGAAGAGGTATGTCAACCTTCATGTTATGTAAACAATACATATTAGTTCCTTCACTTTTAACACCGACGCATTTATATAAACAGGGCAATGCTATACAGGCAAACATGAATGTCAAAGAAATTGATTATTTTGACCCAAAAATTAAACTTGGATCCACCTACAGAATTTCAGATTTCATGTGTGAACCCGCCAGTGCATACCAGCAAACAGTTGATAACAGAACAGCTCTGCGCTTTGGGAGAATCACGAAATTCACCCCTATAACAGCACCAAACATTCCGCACCACTATTTTAAATTTGTGTCATACAACCACCTTCAATCCAAAGTGCCAACAGAAGATGCAACAGGGAAAATCCAATACCCAATGCTCACAGGTCATGCTCTGAACCTTAATTTTTCTGCACAAAGCAAAATTTACAAACCATGATACATATTTCATTGCAGATTATATTGGGTGCCTAAGATCAGTCGGACCATTAAAGCGCAAGCAAAATGCCAACCAAGATGAGACCGTCTACAGAAAACTTAGCATTGAAAACCTAAGGCATGTAACATTAAAGAAATTAATCATTTTTTTGTCAAGAATCTATTCATTATTCAATAGTGCTTTACTTATGTTAACAGCGGTAATGTTATTGAATTGACACTGTGGGATGCGGTGGCCCAAAATTTTGAGCAAACTAGACTTGAAGAGATGGAACAACCTGTTATAATTGCAGTTAGCTCTTGCCGCGTCACACGCTTTAGAGGTGTTGTATTCATACCTTACCTTACACATCTATATTAATAATTAATTACTCACGCATTTGCAAATATTTGTGTCACATATTATCAGTTAACAGCGACGTCCGCAACGCACTTTTACCTAAACCCAAACATACCAGAGGCTGAAGAAGCACGACAACAGTAAGAATCTATTAACAAAAAAAAACTAAATTCCTAGATATTGACATACTAACTACTTAAAACAAATTCATTGCAACTTTCTAAATTATGCCAGGTACAGAAACAAACACCATGCAGCTCCGCCGCTACGCATCTGCATAACACCATATGAAGATGCTCAAAAAGAAATGTTGAGAAACCGATTTCCATTGAAAACACTTTTGGATCAAAATCCAGAAGCATACAAGGTATATTTACTGACATTTACACCAAATTTTTAATTAAATTTTCCCCACTACATGACAGTACATGCAATATTTCTTAGGCCGTTAGATTCACTGCTGAAGCAACAATAAGCAGCATCAACATCAACAGAGACTGGTTCTACATATCTTGCAATAAATGCCTTTTAAAAGTTAGGGAAGAAGATGGAATCTATCGCTGCTTAGATCATGGAAAGCAAGAGCAGCCATGCTATAGGTAAATAATGTTGTAACTCACATTTACACAACCTAAAGAAAATAGCAAACATTAAATGATCCTTTTACTTTCTTCATTATACACAGGTATAATTTCAAAGGTTTTATCACAGACCAATCTGCAACTGCTCCAATTACTTTCTTCACCCCTGCTGCTGACGACATAGTAGGGTTTTCATGCTCAGAGTTGATTTCAATGCACACAGTGGCAGACCTTCAACAAATACCAGCAGAAATCTTTGCAGCAGAAGGACAAAAGAATATTTTCCAATTTCATTACAATCAAACAGGCAGATCAGTGGATTTCACTTTAGATAAGGTTTTCAAAAAGACAAGCAAACAACTCAAAACAACACCACTGATGAATGCAAGCTCAAGTTCTCAAATTTATCTGACCAACCCTTCTTATTTAAATATACTTTTTGCAAATGTAAATGTTAACTATTATGTTTTATGAAAAATAGGTATGCAGTCAACACCTGTGCAAAAAAACCCAGGTACCGCCTTTTGTTTTATTAGCATATCTTATTTAAAGAAAGCATTTGTAAATGTAAATATTACCTATTTTTCCCTTTTTTTTAATAAAACTAGGGACACCGCCAACACCCATGCTTAAAACAAATCAAGCTGACCAACAACCATATCCATCTGAAGATACGCCAGAACATACCAAATCAAGACTGGTGAAAAAACAGTTATTCCAAGATCAGACAACACCTGTGAAGAAACACAAAGGTATTTTACAAAATTTATTTACCATGTAGACTCGAGAATATATTACACACATGTCACAAACACTATGACAGCATAACTGACACTAAACTTAATGCCAGTGGCAAAATTTAAAATACAGGAAACAAAATAGATTATGCCGAGAAACCTAAAACACCCTTAAGTTTTTTAATAAAGATATCCTTATTACGAGCATTCAGCTCTAGTTCAGCTGTTAGTATTTGAATTTGTATGACCTTTTGATCATCTTTTGCCTGTTCCTGTCTAAGAAACTCGGCCGTTTTCTGTGCATAAATGTTTCCAACACTTTCGAGCTCCAGAATAAAGCTTGCCCTTTCACGAGTTATACCAAGCAGCCTTGCACATATTGCATTCATCTGCTGTGCCATTTGAATGTCTTCGATTGCTGATTTACGACAATATAAAACTAGCATCTCAGACCAGTTGTTAGAGTTTGCCTCAACCCTAAGTTGGTCACACCTAGGGTGTCTAGACATTCTGCCTTCTTGCTTTTCTATGCAAATGACAGAACTCCCTTACCAAAAAAAATAAAATTAAACCAGCACTGTCTTAAATAGACACCAAAACTCAAAAAAAAAAAAAAAAAAAAAAAAAAAACCCCGTGACCTGTTAGCATAGGATAACTGTTAGAACAACACCCTTTTTGCATCCATTATAGGCATTCATATTAGCTGTGCCTGTTCTACTTGCAATGTCTTCTGTTCAACTATGCTACCATCCAAAATAGCCACAAATAATTAGCCTGCAGTTTTGAAAAATTGCCACAAATAATAGAGTACCAATTGTTTTTTTTAAATCAGAATGCCATTTAAAAATATAAAAAAAAAAACATAAAAACCTATTTCATTATTCAAATTTCTCATGATTACTTTTCCTCACTCTAAATTACACCTCATTGTTATCTCATAAACTAATTATTTTAATTTTTGCAGCAACAGCAGAACAATCACCAAAACAGCAGCTGAAACCAAGAGCTGTTCAAAGAAAGAACTCTAAATGAAGATAAAAAAGTCATCTGACCAGCCAACATCAGCCTTTTGTAAATACTAAAACTTATTGCACCACTTAGTAACCATCAGTATGTTTTCAAATATATTTGCACACCACCTGTGCAAATATGTCTAAAAACATCTATAACTGCTAAACCAGCCATCTTTTGTAACACATGTACCATGCAGTTGCATTTGCATATGGGTTTGTCTATTATTTTTTGTACAACATTGGCATTCCTAAACAAAAAATATTATGTATGTTTAAAAACTTTATGCTATCTCATATAATCTTTTCTTAATAGCTTATACAATTCTTATCTCTTACTCATACCTTACATAACAAAACGTCCCGCAGCAACGCGCGGGTTACATCCCTCGTTTATTACATAAGCTGATGCAGTAAAATTATTTATATCCATTCCTATTATGTTTAAGATGCCCTAATGTTTTACAAACTGATGCTTTTAAATTTTATATTCACAATTTCCTGTATTTCCAGGTTGGTTCTGCACTATGTAATAGGACAGATTTTAAAAAGCGCATATGCGATATTGTGTGGACTGACCAAATTTTGCCTGAAGTATTCGAGAGAGAGTGGGATAGTACGATAAATGATTTTGAACTCCGTGATAATAAATGGTTAGGTGATATGTTTGATATGAGAGAGCGATGGATCCCAGCATACTTGCGTGATGTTCATATGGCAAGGCTAATGCATACAACTTCGAGATCCGAAAGTGAGAACCATTTTTTTGGTAAATGGACTAGCCCTCATCTTTCCCTTGTTGAATTCTTAAGCCACTACGACACTGTTATCGAGTATCAGAGGTACATTGAGCGTAAGAATGACCATGATTTAAGGTATAGATCTCCAGAATTCAAAACAGATCTTCTGATGGAGGAAGAAGCCAATAAGCTATATACAAGAACAATACTCTTTGATGTGCAGGATGAGATGCTTGCTTCGTATAAATTCTGTATTGCGTTGAACATTGTTCAAATTGAGACTATGGAGAAATATACATTTCGTGATTCCGAGATTGAGAAAGGAAAACTAGGTGACAATGTTTATCAGGTATCCTATTTTACTGCATCACTTTTTTATATCTAGTGCATCACTTAGTTTGAATAAATTGCATCATAGTTAAATATCTTGTGCATAATAGGTTTTATATATCATTTTTCAAATTTTTTTTGTAGTTTGAATTTTGTAAGTCGATGAAGGTTCAATGTAGCTGTAATCGGTATGAGTCATATTGTCTGTTATGTCGTCATGTATTATATGTTCTAAGGATGAACAATGTAAATGAGTTTCCCCGAAACTACTTAGAGAAACGGTGGTTAAAGAACGTGAAACGTTCAAAATCTGCTCTTACCAGAATCATTGGTGCATCAGATGCAGTAAGGAATGAAGTTTTAGAATTGTACCAGATTTTTGAGTCTACTGTTGATCGTTTGGTACATGACTTGAGCAAGATTCATATCGACAAAGAAAAGATGCAAGAGTTATTGAATCAAGCTGTTATTGATATTCCAACACTTCCCAAAATGAATGGGAAAATTGTTATTGGTTCAATGCTTGGTGTCAAAGAGCCTGAAAAACAAACATTAAACAATCCATGGGAGAGTAAAACTAAAGGAACTGGTGTCTTTTCTAGGATGAAGCCAAGAGTCGAAGTATCTGCTGAAGAACTGTCAAAGAGAAAGGCATGTGGGGTATGTGGAGAGAAGGAAGGACACAATTCCAGGACTTGTGAACAGACGTTGCGATCATCGGAAAAACCAAAGCAACAAGATACAACAAAAAGAGCTGGTTTGAGAGAATCTACACGCAAAAAATGAATATTCTTTCTATATATTTTCATGTTTTTTTACAAATAAAATAATGATTCAATTGTAAAGTTTCTATATTTTTCAATTTTTTTACAAATAAAAGAATGATTCAATTGTAAAAAAGAGATAGTTTTATCATACAGTTTTAATAGAAGCTTTTCATAGTTACAATATCTTCTTTTTTTTTCATCATGCTGTTATTGTTTAGTGCATCATGGTGTAGTATTTTTATAAATTTTGGTTCAACAATTATTTACATTCTAGTTAAGTAGATTTATACATTTTGATACAGTAAATTTTAAAATTGTGATGCGGTGGATTTACCAGTTTATACATTGTTATGCACTATCAATAATTCTCCATACATAATTGTGATGCATTATATTTTTACAGGATAAAGGCTAAAGAAAAACACACATTCTAATTCTAAGCCTTTTTCCACTGAAAATAATATCTCTGCACATTTAAGATTCAGTAACAAGTAAGCAATGATACAATATAATAAAAAATATGATGCAATAACAAATAAAGATTGATTCAATAACAAATAAGCATTGATGTAGTAAAATATTAACTATGATGCAGTAACAGATAAATATTGATGCAGTAATTATCAAATATTAGTACTAATAATTAATCAAACCCAAACCATAAATAAAAGCAATAACAAAGACTGATCATTAGAAGGAAAAGTACTCAGTTTTCAACAACCATTAAGCAAATGTAAAAGTACCATAGAAACATTATCAAAATTTAAAAGTACCATACAATCACTGATCATTTAGTAAAACATGTCCAAAAGATTTCAGTTTTTTTTAAGTAATCCCAATGCAAATTTCCCATCAGCCATCAATTGTCTTGACTAGAGTGTCGTTAAACCTTTTCATCCAATTTTGATCAACTCTGACATCAACATGAGTTAAAATCTTAAACCTCTTTCCTTGCTTCTTCCCAAATGCTTCAGCTGCTTTTATTAATTTCTTCTTTTTGAGATTAAGATCTTTAAGTAATATCTTTGCCAAGTACTTTGCGCGAAGCATTTTTAGTTGTCCTTTTAGAGCTCCACCTTCTCTATGTAGATCATGCAAAAATACTTCTTGACCAATATATGTTTCCATATGCCTCATGACAAAGATACCACAGTCGACACCATTGTAGGTTGTCTTTTATCTTACCGGCACTATTCTTGGGTTCGACATTAAAATCTCAGCAATATTTGGGTGTTTTTTCCTTTCTAGGCAATTGATAAACGTATCAATCTGTGAAAAATAATAAAATACTGTTAGATTAAATTTAATTTTTTATATGCACTATATATAACACTATGATGCAGTAAAAAGTTTCAAATGTAGTAGTTATAACACTTTGATGTAGTAAAAAGCATTCTTTGTATTTTTAGTTATACTTACCAGAGCCGTTGCATACTTCCCATATATATCACCTTTCTTCAGATTAAAGCAGATGACGTAGTAATGATTTGATCCATTTTCTGTCATCTTTATACAAGGAAAGAAAACATGTAGGCATTTTAAAGCATTAACATCATTGAAATTAACAATAAAAATCAAATCACTGAATCTCATAATAATAAATCTATTTTTTACTTACCAAACCAACATCATTGAAATCTTTCAATCATGCATTTTCTAAAACATTATTAACATTCTCATCAATTTTTCTTTTCTTTTCTCCAAATCCTTTCCATGATCGAAATCTTCCATCCACCAAAAGGTGTAGATTAGCGGGGACACCCTGACCCCGGGTGTAGATCGAAATCTTCCATATGAAGAGGTTGTTTTTATAAACATGAAATGTTTTATTAGCATTAAAAAGTTACAACTTAAAATTAGCTATATTATATAGTTGACTTACTCACCAGCATTACTGTACTACAGTAAACATTTATGTTTCCTGAAAGTTTGTCTCTGAATTCCTCTTCATCATTTAGTATAATTCTCCATACATCAATTATACATGAAGAAACTTCAATTTCAGGATAAAGGCACAAGAAAATCACACATTCTAATTCCAAGCTTTTTCCATCGAAAACAATATCACTGCACATTTAAGATTCAGTAATATTTTAGTATTGATGCAATATAATATAAATTATGATGCAGTAACATATAAAAACAGATGCAGTAACATATAAAAACGGATGCAGTAAGATATAAGCATTGATGCAGTATCATATGAACTTTGATGCAGTAACAACTTACTCTTTAGGACAACAGTCACTCAATATGTATTCAACTAGTTTCATCTCTGCTTCAGGCCATTTTTGCTAAATTTGAAATTTTCTATCATAGAATGGCGACACGATAGCATTAGAGAGCTTTACTGTACGCTTTTCATTTACTATATCATGCTTTTTAGCCTCTTCCATAGCTTTTGCGCCTCTCTATTGGCCTCTTTTAGGTTTTTGTGTATCCTCTTTAAATGTTTTAGGCTCTACTTTTTTTGTTGGAGCCTTTTTAGCTTTACCCATTTCCTTTTTTTTTCTCCCTTTTTAGCCCTTGCCTTTTTTCCGGTTCCTTATTGGTTGTTGCCTTTTTTGCTTTTTTTGCCGGTTCCTGTTTGGTTGCAACAACACTTTCTTCCTTTTGTTTTTTCTCTATGTGAATGTAATTTATGGGCGCAACACATCTCACAGGAACCGCATCAAGCACATGAACAGCTTATTCTTTTTCCGCATCAACAGTCGTCTTTTTGGCTGCATTTGAATTATTAACTTTCTTAGCATCATAGTTTCCAGAATCAGCTTTAACTTTAAACTATGGTAGGGCGGGGTTGCATTTTTAGCTTTTAATATTTCTTCTGATTGTGTTGCACTGGCACTTGGTGCATCAGCAGCTAACCCATTTGTTGCATCTGTTATTCCAGTTGACAACAATGGTAGTTTTATGACTCTGTCAACCATCTCAGTATCAATCATACTTGGTTCGCCTGCAATTGCCCAATTCAGCTAAGATAGTGTAACATCTTCTTCAGGATTGAGTCTTCTTCTTTTATTATTACTTGAAAAGATACCTTTAGGTTCCTGAGATTCGGGCAAAGGTACAATATCTTCAAGATCATCATACTGCATCTCTTGGGATTATCTGTAACACCCCCAATTTCATGATACGCAGCGGAATTCAAGCTGGGGGTTACTCGACAGTACAACAGTTATAGTAATAGAAAATGATCTCTATTTGAGTCATTTTAAAATATTTATCATTCGAATTTTATAAATATCAGAGTTTACAAAATGAGGTCCCAGTAGGTTTACAGTATATTAAATAAGTTTCGAATGATAATTAGCCTTCTATCTGTATCCGTGCCTCTCCGTACCATCCTCGCTCATTATAGACCTGAGATAAACATGCTAAAAGTGTCAACACAAAGGTTGGTGAGTTCATAGAGTTTATAAGTAAAACAGTTGATTTCGATAGTCAAATGTTGAGTGAATCCATAATGTTTGTAAGCAAATCAGTTTAACACAAGTTTCAAGTTTAAAAAGATAATTGCAATGAATACAATTATGGGTAAGTAATAATTATTGCTCTAAGCTCATGACACGCAAAACGTTAACAGGATGGCCATCATAGTAATGAACTATTGACGTAAATTACTACATAATTAAATGTAGTAATTATGCCCTCAAGTAGGAGTTTGCTAGACTCTTTATTGATCTCAAATATAAGGTGCATTTGGTTACCTATCAGGCTAACACAAATGGGACGTCAATTCCAATAGATCTATTCACTATATTCGCGCTCACCCGAAAGTGATTAATGGCTCATGATTGAGGGACTTTTAATAGCAACAGTTAACTTAGGCAATAATAATCAAGATATCATACAGAAAGTTACTTGTGTTCAGCATGTTATAAGTTTCAGTAAGTAAAACGAGTGTTTCATCAATCGAGTAAAATGTTTATGAATAAGATTTGTAAGTTAAACGAGCATGTATCTCCCCCAACGAGTTCAAAATAAGAAAAGAGGGGCTATGACTCACAGTAATATGTAAAGATTTAGAGTACTTGTGAAAGTAAAAGCAAATAGTTGAGCATGTATCTCCCCCAAAATAATTCAAAACGTATAAAAATAGGGGCTATGAAACTCACCTGAGTAGTCTGGATGGAAAACAAATCAAGTATAGCGAATAAAATGTTTCAACACGCAACCTAGGTGAATATGAATAAGGAAGTTTAAGAATTTGACGGTTTTGGCCTAATACGAATAATGGATGAAATGGTATCGGATGACGAAGTGGTTCGTGATAAGAATGAATGATATGCTTAAAATGCTTGAAATTCAAAAATAATATTATATATAATATTATCTTATTCTTATGTTATTTAAATCATAAATATCATTTTCTCGAAAACGGTTTAAATAAAACGTTAAGTAAAACGTTAAAAATCGTTAAATATAAATATATACGTTATAAAATCAACTTTGAACGAAATGAACTGAAATGCACGTGTAATGAATGAAATATGTATAAAATGTAAAATAAAAATGAGATAAAGTAAAGTTTACTATTAGTCCTTGCAGTTTTATCAAATTTACACTTTTGGTTCTAACGGTGTAATATTTGCACCGTTAGTCCTTAAAATATATATTTAGTCCAAAAGTTCTCAAAAATGTCATTTTAGAACTCAAAGTTACTATTTTATCATTAAATATCCCAAAGTTACTGAAATTACCCATTATGTCTTATTTTTCCGATATGGGCAACTTTAGTCCCTGAGTTTGAAATTGTTTGCAAAAATGGTCCTTTTGGTGTAAAATAAATAGGAAAATGTTTCCGAGACTTTGACAAGTTTATTGAAGTTTAAAGAAGTGCTTATCAACTGCTTATAATACGCTTGGCTTATTTTTGCGTAAATGGGCTTTTAAAACAATTTAACTAGGCCCGTTAAGAGTTTTACTTGCGTGGGCTTTAAAAGGTTAATGGGCCTTGTATTGGGCTTAGTTTAGGATTATAAAAATACTGAAAATGGGTCGCTTTGAATAGGTTATCGAAATAAGCTGTTAAGGGCTTATTGGGCTTACGAGCCCATGTTAAGTTTATAAAATGTTTTAAAATCCTTGCGACTAGCGAAAGGAATGAGTTGATTCGAAAGGTTTTAAGGCTTCATGGGAGGAAACTCTAAACTAAGTTTCGATTATTAGGACTGTGAAAAATCAGTTGAAACAATAAAAGGGCTAGGTTATGTTTAAATATCCGATTTTATGAGATGATTTCTAAGTTGAGTTGAGACAATATTATGAAAACGAAATATGAATAAACATGATTAAAATGAGCTCGTTAACGAAGAAATCGGCAAATTAAGTATGAAATGGAATAGGATCAAGATTAAATGACTTACCACACCCCTAGGGTGGTGAGTGAATGCTTGAGGAAGAGTTAGAACACACGAAAAATTCTACAACTCTTTTATGACGAAAATACGATTTATATATGAAACTTTAACTTTCGAATGAGTTTGAAATGGAATGTGGTGATTGCTTCTGGTCATTTTTATGGTTTAGAAATGATAAAAGGAACTTAGAAGAAGTGGGTGAGTTGTGTAGAAGAGGTGGTAGACAAATGAAGGTGTATGTGTATGTATATACTTGATTATATATATATATATATATATATATATATATATATATATATATATATATATATATATATATCATATATACACACACAAGTATTCTTATTTAGTTGTTGCATTTTAAGATCACAAGTTCATACACGTATATATATATTGGTTGTTGCATTTTATGGTAACAAGTTCATACACGTATATATATATTGGTTGTTGCATTTTATGGCAAGGTAGATATACACGCATGGTACAATGCAATGGAATGATATGTGGCTTATTTTAGAACATATATTAACTTTGGGTGGAAATTGCATGCACAAAAGGCAATTATTCATACATGTAAATATATTGAGCAATGCATTATGAAAGTTTGATCCATGCATGTCTATGGTAAATTACGTATATATATAATGTGTTATGGTAAGATTGCATGCACGTAGATATAAATGAGAAGTGCTAGGTGGCCTAGTTATATACACATATTAATAGTTTAAGGTGTAGTTTGATCCCGGTAATTACTAACGTTAAGTCCTTATGTCACGAGACTTAAGACTGGGTAACATAAAAATATAATATTTATAAAAATGTCAAAGTTTATCAATATACTCCAACTAATTATACTAGACGTGTGATAAATTTAACTGAGAGCGTATACGTTGATAAAATCTAATAGGTTTAAGTATTCGTATTACGTAAAGAGTATAACGTAAAAATAACAAATTGACAATAGTTCATATGGAATATGACTATTGATGAATTTGAGTATTTCGAATATATAGACTCATCCTAATCTTGTGTTGGTCGTGAGTAAAAGTCATACGATTGAACTTTTGTGATCGTTACTAAAAGTAATATCATTTAAAAAACGTAATAATAATTGGCATTAAATATTTACAAATAGACCTGAAATATGCGAGGTGCAATATTTGTTTGGTTACTTGGTCGCGAGATGAAATAAATATATTTTTAAAATTAATGCATTAAAGACTTGTAAAATAAGATTTAAATATTGTACTTTAGAGTTGTAAAATTAAATAAAACAAAGTTAAGGTTTTGTGCTTTAAAGACTTGTACATTAGCCTTAAAGTGTTGTACTTTAACGTTTATGATTTAAATATATAAAATCATACATATAATAAATTTGGGTGTCGTGGAAACTCAAAATAATAGTAAACGTTTTAGTTTGAACTTTTAATAATCGTATGTTAACGTAATGATGTAAGTTGTAAATAAAAGTTAAAAGCTTTTATACTTGATATATATGGAAGGTTTATTTGTATTAAATGCAAGGCACGTTGGTGTCATGTGAGCATGTTTATTAAAATGTTAGTTACGTCACATTAGTTAGTTGTTGTTTAATCTAAAAAAATAATATATGTAGAAATTGGGTAAATATTAGTTTAATATAAGTGGATATTTACCGGTGGTTACAGTCTCACTCCCTTAACGGAATCCCGTCCCGGGATTCAATCTGTGTAAGGTGTTTAAGTGATGAGAACGAAAGGTGGTTTCACTTATGAAAACTTTATAAGTTATAATTTATTATTTTACATGTGTAAACATTATTCCAAAGGTCATATAAATTTCAAATTTATTTATTTTGAATGAAAATTATTATTTTATAAATATGTATTATGAGTTTATAAAATACGTGCAACAAGGAAGTTTTAGGTAACGAATTTCAATTGTGAAGGTTTCGGAAGAGAACTTGATGAATGTAGAGAAAGTTTTTGAAATTTGAGCTTCCATAATATGATGAATAGTAAAATCAACGGTCAGGAATAGTAATTCCCAACGGCTAGTTTCCAACGGCTAGTTTTCTACCTATATATACTCTATTTTAATTTCCATTCTTCTACCAAACATATATCTTTCATTTACTACTTCCAAAATGCCGCACCTAGTTATTATACTAGCAATTGTGTATGTCGTTCTTGGGGTTATTTACTTAGCGTATGTTCTTGATGAAGATTTCGTATTCATGGTTTACATTCTAGTGGCTCTTATGCCATTCGTGATTCTAGCTATTGGCGTGGACATGCTATGGGGATAATAGTCTCGAGCTAGGGTCGTTAGAATGAGTTCTTGTTGTGTTTTTATGTAATCCTTAATAAAAGTGAAATAAAACTCGTTTGTCTTTATGTTTAAGATCTAGTCTTGCTATCGTGTTAATAATTGTATTGCTATGTATTAATATTCGTGGATTTCAATGTAATAAAAGTTTACATTCTGTGTTTTATGAATTTTAGAGATTCTCGAGTTCATACTCATGTCGTTTTGTGTTTTATGTTTAAGATCTAGTCTTGCTATCATGTTAATAATTGTATTGCTATGTATTAATATTCGTGGATTTCAATGTAATAAAATTTTACGTTTCGTGTTTTATGAATTTTAGAGATTCTCGAGTTCATACTCATGTCGTTTCAGATACAAATAAGCCCACTCGTTTATAATTCATTATTTACATAGAGAGGCGTCCCAAACAATGTAAATAAAAGACACTACTAGAAAAAGGTCTATCCTTGACTCGCATTTTATGAGGCACGCTACAAGATGACGCGTAAATAGCAAAGTCATAAAATAAGAGTCATAACGAGAAAATTTTTTATTGGGGATGACTCGTTTTCAGAAGCGTCATAACATAGGGTCATAATCAGTTAAAATTTAGCCTGCTAGATGACGCTCGTTTTGCTTCGTCATAAATAGGGGTCATCTATGTTTTTTTTTACCATCTGCTTCATCAAAATCTATCGTTTTTTTTTGCCAAAACACTTCCCGCTCTCAAAAAAAAATTTCCCAAAAAATCAAATTCTCCCTCCATTGATCAATTATCCACCTCACATAAGCCCAACCCTAAAAATATAACACACACACACCCAACCAACACACACACCAAAAAACTCTCTGCAACCCCTCCTGCTCTCTATCCAAACCCGCCGCCCTCTCTATCCATCTTCGGTACAAATACAATCGCCGCCTCCTTTTCCGGCCACCAACACCATCGGTGCCACCATCTGAGGTAGTTATTCCCTACTATCTTTATATTTCTTGATTTCTTTCTTTTAATTTTATTTATTTTTGTTTTTCAGATTTGGGGTTTTCATCACCGGCCACCAACACCATCGGTGCCTCCTTCTCATTTATTTTCCCTACTATCTTTATATTTCGTGATTTGTTTTTCTATTATTATTATTTTTTCTTCAGATCTGGGTTTTTCATCACCGGCCACCAACATCATCGGCGCCACCATCATGGGGAAATAACCGATAATACTCGATTTTGGGGAAACAGGTAATTATATTGTATTTACAGGTAATTATAATGATTTTACAAGTAATTACATATGTATTTAGTATTCTTTGGTGGTATGAACTAAAGGAAATATTATGATGAAGATTTGTTAAGATTTTTATTCCGAAATTTAATGTGTTAAATTATATTCAAAAAAGTTTATAAACACTGCAAAAAAGTTTATAAACACTGCAAATAAAGTTTATAATGTTTTTATTATACTTGCTTACTATTGGGGTGTGCTTGAATTTCATAAATCCTAAAAATGTTAACAGTGCGGATGTTTGAATTTCTAGTTAGCATTATGCTCACTAGTATTTGATGACTTCGTTAGTTACTGTAACTTAAAAAGCAAATGATGTATGTGCAACTGATATGTTAAATTTGAGAAATAGTTGATAAATCTGTTAGTTTTTGTGATTATATTGTTTGGTTATTTGTTGTAGTGTGATTTAATGTTAGGTTTTATGGTGATAACAGGATGGATGATAGTTTGTATGATGAATTTGGGAACTACATTGGACCGGAAATCGAGTCTGATGTAGAGAGTGATAGAAACGATGAAGATGAGGATCCTCCTGATAAGTCAGAGGTTGATAGGGTCGAGTCTGATGAAGAGAATGCGGTTGCAGTCGTAGGACGTAATGGGTGGATTAGTCGAGTCTGATGGTGACGTTGATATGGATAATCAGAATAGTGAGAAGCATATGAGGTATACGAATACTAGGGTGGATGAGCAGGAGAGAAGGATATCTATCAAGCGGTTCCTATGTCATTGGTTCTTGAGGATAGTAATTCCAAGTCTTATATGTGTAACATTATGGATACACCTGGACACGTAAACTTTTCAGATGAGATGACGGCTGCTCTAAGGCTTGCTGATGGGGCGGTGTTGATTGTTGATGCCGCTGAAGGTGTCATGGTAAGTAATTTCGTACAGTTTTTATATGATAAGAATATATAATATGTTATTATGTATGTTTATGATCATTGATATATATTAAAATTGTATTACATAAGAATTATATCTGACATGAATAAATGTACAGGTGAACACAAAGCGAGCAATCAGGCATGCGATCCAGGACCGCCTACCTATAGTTGTCGTGATAAACAAGGTAGTCTTCCATCTAAATTTTCTTTTTGCAACTGGTTTTATGATTATTTATGATGTGAAGTATAGCAATAATCATTCTTCTTAGTGCGTGGATAATTCTGCGACTGTCTATGAATATGTATGAATTAATTAATCATTTTCATACCAGCTGCAAAAAAACTTGTTCTATATGGGAAAACTTAAGTGCTTATGCACCCCCGCGCTTGTTTCAGTCACGTTGGCTCAGCCGCTGTTGCCTCATTCTGAAGTGACGATGGTGCACCCAGGTTTATATGAAAACGTTGCCCACCACGCACAACTACCTGCTGGTGTTCATGTTGCAGGTGCCATTTTCGTTGTTTCTTTTCGGTGTTATTGAACTCCCGGGTTCATTTTACTTATTAATATCTAATATGCTTGCAGCTTGAGAAGTTGAACTCCCGGGGCTTTGATATCATTTTAGTTACTTCAGGAGCCGTTGGAGCCGGCCGCCAAAGGCTTAAGTATAGGAAAATGATCAATAGCAGGTATTTTTCTTTATTTTATAACATCCTGGTTTAAAAAGCTTTCCATAGATATAGGCACATTGTTTTCTAGAATTAGCTTAAAAAGTGCTTAGTAGGGTAGCAAAGTCTGCATTTGCAGACTGCATATGTATTTCTTACATCAGCTCTGTCCCAGCTAATATTCTTAGCTCATTTTTTGCTTGTTTCCCTGAGATATTTGCATGGTTTATGGTCTATAAGTGGTTTGTAGTCTAGACTTTAGGATTTTGGATTTTATTTACTCAGAAGCTTTATAGATAGCTTATAATCTGATCTGCAAAATCAGCCCTTAGACTGTTTAGATCCTGCACCCTTATTCAGTTCCCACACCCAGCTGAACTTCGGCTTAATTGAGGAACGAATTGATGCCCAAATTTGGGCATCTTTGGTTTTTAAGCAGTCTGATATACAAGTTTTGGTTTTTAAGCAGTCTGGATTCCCAAATTTGACCAACGATATGTTATTCTGATTGATCCTTGACATGCATATGGTTATTCAACCAGGAATGCAGCGGATTTGGATTCGTTGCAGCCGTTGCTCAAGAAATGCATTCAATTCCTAGAGACAGAAGTCGTGCCTTCAAGTGTTGAGACCTCAAGGCCGAGGATGCAGCTGGATCGGATAACTGTATGGCTTGGAATCAAGGCACTGTAGGGAGTGTTCACGTGTACTTTCGTTAATAGTCTCTTAGGGTGATGTATTATTATAACATCTTCTTGTTTGCTGAAGGCTTGGGTTTCTAGAGCCGCATGATGGATTATGAGTTTAGATTTTATGTATCTGTTTTGGTACTTTACTTTGGTATATATATATATATATATATGAAATGCGTTATTTTGATATTTGTGTTTTTAATTTTGTATTATCAGGTTTTTAATTGTCATTTAATAGAAAATTAGGAACTGAAAAAAATTAATTTAAAAAAAAAAAATTAGGTTATGACACGCAAAAAGGAGAGTCATAAAACGTGGGTCATAAGTGCGCGTCATAGAGGGATGACGCACAAATGCGAGTCATGAAGCTTTATGACGGGTCCATCCTTGACTCGCATTTGCGCGTCATAAGGCCTCTTCTTGACTCGCATTTGGAGTCAAGAATAGCTGTTTTTCAAGTAGTGAGAGTATAAACTTATGGTTCGGTGATTCATAATTTCTTTATTCAAATAAAAAGGCATCCCAATTTATTCAAATAACGACATTGTAAATCATCCTATGATGTGTCACGTTCGTGTACAAGTTTTAAATTTATAAGGGTGATTTACCGAACCTAGAAATAACACATACGAGCAAGTGAACTCGTCCGTTATAGCAAGATTATGATGTTAAGTCGGGATATTTCGCAGGGATTTGTGAGTGAATCGGATTGTAAGCTATTAAAAGTAAATTTATTAAACAAGCAATGATGAAAATATAATAATTCAAATGATTAAAACTACACTTGCTTAGACTAATCTACAACTCTTGATAAGCATGATTGTGATAACTGTTGATAACATGTTGGTTATGATAAATAGTTGGGTGAACTAATCTATTGTTTCTACAAGTTAAACCTTCGTCAAGATTTTAGTTTATAAAAACAAGCATTACGTTTAACCAATCAATTCAAGATCAATTCAAGGTTCATAAGTTTGGTGTAAACTTAAACACAAAAATATTCTTTTGTTTTATCAAATTCGCTTAGGAAATGGTCAATGCAAAAGGTAACCGATCATAGACAAAAGGTCACAATTGATAGTAAACTACTAATCTTTCGACCCTTGAAATGGTTTACAATCAATCCAATTTGATAAGCAAAAGCATTCTTATTACAACCACAATTAAGTTTCTTTGTTAAACCAAGAATAATGGGTAAAAACAATCATTCATAGACAAATGATTATAACTAATTGAATAGCAATAAATTTTTCGACCTTTAGAATTATTAACAACTAGTCAAACTTGATTAACAAATGTCACTATGAAACTTAACCACAATTGGATCTTAGAATTAACTTGAAATTGAATTAAAACATGTTATCACAATCATAAGCAAATCAATTAGTCATAAACATCATCTAAGCAAGTGCACAAAAGGCACTAGCCACTCATAGCAAACACTAACATAAACTCAGAACGTTGAACATTAGAAACCATAATTGAAAGTCTTACAATGATTAAAATAAGATTACAAATGATAGGTAATGATACCCAAAGTATTGGTGTTGACTTCTTAATGTTTTGACCTCCAAATGTTGAATTCTTGAACTTCCAAAGCCTCCTGGACTTCTAAGGACGAATTTGGACTTTTGAGAGAGTATTTTGATGAGTGGTTGATGATAATATGAAAAAGCATATGAATGGTACTTCAATTGGTGTCTCAAATGGCTCTATTTATACTACTCTCAAGGCCTAGGGTCTTCAATGCTTCATCTTGGCCTCCAAGTAAATTAGAATAGTCTAGAATGCTCAATAGAAGGCTTTAGAATCGTGCACATAAGGATAGTATCCTTAATGATGAAGTTTGGCAAATCAGACGACATCCAACCGATCGGTTGGTCTTCAGAAATTGCCTCCATCCGATTCGGTTGCGGGCTGCATCCGATCGGATGGAGTGTTGCTGTATGCTCTTTTTTGGACTTTTGTCGTTTGGCTTGTTTCTTGTTCATGGCTCTTGGTTCTTCATCCAAACTTGATCTTTTCTTTATTTTGGAGCTTGTCAACTTGAATACTTGGACTTTCATTCTTCGAAATGCCTTATTTGATTGGATCTTGACAAGAGAATCTTCGTACGATCATAAATATTTCCTTCTTCCTCATTCTTTCATCTTTTTCTTTCTTTTTCCTGTTTTTGGCTACATACACTTTGCAAACACACTTTGGTACGATTCAGTAACAAAAGCATATAAATATAACCAAATAACATATATAAAAGCACGAATAACGCTACTAAAAACATGCACAATTTGAGCGTTATCATATTCCCCCACACTTAAAATTTGCTTGCCTTCAAGCAAATCTAGAAGTAAAAACAATAATCCACATGGTACTCGAGTATGTTTAGGGAAAATGTGATGCAAATCTATCAAGTACAAGTACAAGTTAGATTCTTCGTTTTAAGCTTTTATGGTTTTAGCATCGAGATGTTTGACAATACCCAAATGATTTTCTTGCTTGATAAACATTACTAATCACCTCACGAAAATGGAACGAAATACAATTCACTCAAAACACTCATTTATATGGTTGGTGGAGTATATAAGAGAAATAACACTCATTGCTCAGTCATGATCTAAATATTACCATAGGCTTGTACAAGAAACAAAACTACATCGACATGGCGTGAGCACCAAGTATACATATCAAAGAGGGCTTTTATTCGGGTTTAAGGTTTCAAGGGTTATATAAGACTTATGTGTAAATATCTTATGCAAAACATAATAGCTCGCTAACAACGAATTCTCGCCTCACCAAATATCGGATGGTCACTAAGGATAACCTTAGATCGCTAACAACGCTACCTAATTCCTCAAGAAATCGGATGGTCACTACATGTCAATACACTTGATAATTCCACAAAGTCAAAAGGGTAGGATAAGACATGGGATATGTTTTAGAAAGGGTTGATAATAACGAATATACAAACTAGTCAAGGTCTACTAACCAGATGTTGCTAGCTATTTCGAACTACTATCATGCAATCTTGAAAACTCCATACTTTATTGATCAATACATTACTTAATAGCTCATTGGCTATTCTTGTCACCTTATAGTTGCGATGACTTTTTTTTTTTTTTTTTTTTTTTTTTTTTTTTTTTTTACTCAGATATAAACTTTCACTTGTCACCTTATAGTTGCGATGACTTCACTTGGATAACTACTTTTGCAGTTTTCAACTTTCTTCGTACTTTATGATTTCTCACATAACATCCATCTTGCCAAATAGCTAGCAACCAACCAAGACTTGACTAAGGGTAAGGCTAGGCTAAAAAGTGTAAAATCTTTTTGTATTTTTTTTTTCTGGATTTTATCAAAAGAAAAGATTGGCTTAGAAGGTGTAACTAGGGGTATCTAGCTTTATAAACGTTAACAATAGGGTTTATATCGGTGGTTAACTAGTCAGTGTAACTAGCTAAATATCAATACGGAAGGCCATTTGGGTTAATTCCTAAGGTTGCCTCTTATCATGCATATACACTTATATCACACACAAAATGTGATCTCACAACGGTCTCGTAATGATTTACAAGCACAAGTTCTAGAATAAATAAAATCATCGGCACACTCATAGCAAAAGAACCAAAGCATAAAAGATGTATACTAGATACGAAACAGGCTTAAATCCTCACATTTTAGTGGAAGGGCTATAATATGTGCTAGCTAATGTTATCGATCCCAGAATGGATTGCAATATTAATCGGGACACATCTCAATTTTTCAAAAATTACAGGTTTTACCAAAGGATTGATCCAGTTATGCTAATATATTATCCTAAAAATGACAAATAACTAGATCACAAGGGCAAACAAAATTTAAAATTTAGCTCGAAATTTACAATTTATCCTTATTTTCCTATTCACCACCCCCCCCCAACACTTAAGTTAAGCATTGTCCTCATTGTGATAAACGAACTTCAAGGAATGAAAATAGGGAAATAAGAGAGTAAACCATATTTTTCGGGCTTCTTATGATTCTTTGATCCAAGCATCCAAGCTTTGTAATAATTATCTGCAGTAATCTTAAAACAAATAAAGCAAACACACAATATTTCTACGTTTTATTCAAAAGTCAGTGGTACACCCCCACACTTAAGTTCAACTAAGGGATTAGAGAAACTTTGGGGTATAATCACTTGAAAATAAAAATAAGAACTAAAAATAGCAAACACACGGGTTGCCTCCCAAGAAGCGCTTGTTTTATTAACGAGTCATCAGCAAGACTCAAAACTCTTTCTTTTTTATGTTGGTGCAATTTTTGGTTTCTTCTTTGAGAATTTTGGAACATACACCACGTTTGCTATCACTATTCCTTCTCCAGTTTCATCTATGTTTTCCAACTTCACTCTTTCCCAAGGTCTAGGAAGAACTTCATAGATATAACTAGTTTCTTCGGCCCAAGGAGTGTTTTTCTTATAATCGGCCGGAAAGGGTGCCGTGAATGTTATAGCTTCATATTCTGATTCAGGCGAAATGTCTTGGACAGAAATCTCATTCATTTGCTCCTTATCATAGTACAATTTAATTCGGTGACCATTAACAATGAAACTTCCACCTTGTTTGTCATATAATTCAACATATCCGGATGGAAATCCATGTTTCACTATATATGGTCTGAACCATTTTGGTTTCAGCTTAGGAGCTTTAAACTTGTATTTCATATTGAAAAGCATAACTTTGTCTCCAACTTTGAATTCTTTCCGGATTCTAAGCTTTCTGTCATGATATGCTTTGGTTCTAGCTTTGTAAAGCTTGGAGTTCTCATAAGCTTGGAGTCTTATCTCATCGAGTTCATGCAATTGCAAGAATCTCTTCTCTCCAGCTATTTTGAGATCAGGATTACAGTTTCTGAGTGCCCAGTAGGCGCGATGTTCAATTTCGAACGGCAAATGACATGTTTTTCCATACAAAAGTCTGTATGGTGTTGTACCAATTGGAGTTTTGTAAGCTGTACGAAATGCCCACAGAGCATCATCGAGTTTTCTCGACCAAACGGTAGGATTGTCTTTGACCGTTTTCTCAAGTATCCTCTTTAAGGCTTTGTTGGCATTTTCGACTTGACCACTGGTCTGTGGGTGATAAACGGTAGCGAAACGATGATGAACTCCATATCGTTTCATAATTTTCTCCATTTTTCTGTTACAGAAATGGGTTCCTCGGTCACTTATCAAAGCTTTAGGAATTCCATAACGAGCGAAAAGCTTTTTGAGAAAATTAACAACAACTCGTGCATCATTTGTGGGTAGAGCTTCTGCTTCAGCCCATTTGGAAGCATAATCAATAGCAACGAGAATGTATTCGTATTTGTGCGATTTAGGAAATGGCCCCATAAAATCGATTCCCCAAATATCGAATATTTCACATACTTGAATGCTCTTATGAGGCATTTCATCTCTACGAGAAAGACTACCGGATTTTTGGCAGGCACCACAGTTTTGAATAAGAGTATGAGCTTCTTTGAAAATGGTCGGCCAATAGAATCCAGCATCAAAAACTTTTTTAGCTGTGGTGGAAGGACCATAGTGTCCCCCAGTTGGGCCATGATGGCATTCATCAAGAATTCTTCTTGTTTCAGAACCAGAAACACATCTTATGATCATCCCATCGGGACACATCTTGAACAGATAGGGTTCTTCCCAATAATAGTGTTTTAGTTCTGAAAATAATTTACTTAGTTGGGCATGAGTTAATCCTTTTCTGAGAATTCTTCCAACGAGATAATTTGCATAATCTGCAAACCACGAAATTTCATTTTCATCAACTGTATCAACAGTCATGAGAGTTTCATCAGGGAAATAATCGTCAATCTCATCTTCCTTTAACTCTTCCAAATTTCGATTCTCGAGACGAGACAAATGATCAGCAGCTAGATTTTCTGCTCCTTTCTTATCTTTTATTTCGATGTCAAATTCTTGGAGTAGTAAAATCCATCGGATAAGACGCGGTTTTGCATCTTGTTTTGCAAACAAATATTTGAGTGCTGAATGATCAGTAAACACAATCGTTTTTGACTGCACAAGATAAGATCTGAATTTGTCGAAAGCAAAACAACGGCTAACAATTCCTTCTCCGTAACCGTGTAATTTTGTTGAGCATTGTTGAGTGTTTTGCTAGCGAAGTATATAGGACGGAAATGTTTTCCTTCACGTTGTCCTAATACAGCTCCAATAGCAAAATCGCTTGCATCACACATGAGCTCGAACGGTAGTGACCAATTAGGTGAAACCATAATGGGTGCACTAGTCAGTTGACTTTTCAATGTAATCTGCATTAAAGTCAAAAACAGAATCTTTTTCAAGAAGTTTCATCATTGGACGAGATATTTTGGAAAAATCCTTAATAAAACGACGGTAGAAACCAGCATTTCCTAGAAAACTTCTAACGACTTTAACGTTGGTTGAAGGTGGTAATTTTGTGATAACATCGATTTTTGCTTTATCAACCTCCATTCCTGCACTGGAAATTTTGTGTCCAAGCACAATTCCTTCAGTCACAATAAAATGACATTTTTCCCAGTTGAGAACAAGATGTGCAGCTTCGCATCTTTCAAGCATTTTATCGAGATTAGAAAGACAAGCTTCAAATGAGCTTCCAAAAACTGAAAAGTCATCCATGAAAACTTCCATAGATGTTTCAAGCATGTCTTGGAATATTGCAATCATACACCTTTGAAAAGTCGCGGGTGCATTACAAAGACCGAAAGGCATACGCCAGTAAGCGTAAGTTCGAAAGGGACATGTGAATGTAGTCTTTTCTTGATCAGCAGGATCAATAGGAATTTAGAAATATCCTGAAAAACCATCAAGGAAACAAAAGTACTCGTTCCCTGCTAATCTCTCAAGCATTTGATCCATGAAAAGTAAAGGAAAATGATCTTTTCTAGTGGCCTTATTTAATTTTCTGTAATCAATACATACTCGCCATCCAGTGACAATTCTAGTAGGAACTAATTCATTCCGTTCGTTAGTCACAACAGTCATTCCTCCTTTTTTCGGAACATAGTGAACTGGACTCACCCAAGGACTATCCTCGATGGGGTAAATGATACCGGCATCAAGAAGTTTGATGATTTCTTATTTAACAACTTCTTTCATGTTGGGATTGAGTCGACTTTGTCTTTCCACAAAGGGTTTAGCAACTTCTTCCAAATTTATTTTGTGTTTACAGAAATCAGGACTAATTCCTGGGATATCAGAGGTTTTTCACGCAAAAGCTCTTTTATGCTTCTTGATCCGTGCTAAATAGATATATAAATAATATGCAGACGGATACACGTGATACGCGGGAAATGACAAATCAACCCTTTAGGAAAAAGGCCAACTTACAAAACCCGTGAACACGCAGTGTGATACTGGGCAAGTGTTACCCGGGTCGTGTCCCAACGAGGTGTGAATGGACAATCGTGAAAGGTTTGAGATTAGAGTGACTGATGTATGGAATTTGGATTTTTGTCTTTTTAAATTTTTAATTAACAAATGAGAAACAAATTCTCACGGGAAAATTAATATTAACACAAATTATATTAAAAACGCGAATCGGGAAATCTAAAAACGGGATAAAAACTGAAATATTAGGAAATCTAATCTTACAAGTGCAAAATTATTTTTCTTAAATCCTAAATAATAAAAGAAAATTTTAGAAAAAAGATTTATATTTTTCTGATTTTTATATTTTTTATTATGAATTAAAAACTAAACGTAAAAGAAAAATTAATTAAAAATACTAAAACTATTCTAAAAATTCTGAAATTTTTTATGAAATTACTTAATGACAAAATAAGCCTAGGAAAAATACAACCAAAGTTCCAGCTTATTCGGATAAGCCTGAAATAAGCTAAACGTGGCTGAAGGCTAAATGATGAAAATGGGTTAAAAGGATTAAGGGTGAAAGGACTAACAGAAAAGACCCAAGGGCGCTAGTGGTTAGGGTGTGTGTGTTTATCTGAGAGACCAGGGTTCGAGTCCCAGTTGCACCTTTTTTGCTTTTATTTTATTTTTTTGATTTTCTACTACAAACTTATTAAGTTGATGAAATTAAGCACTTTTACTAACTGTCATATTTTCTGAAAACTTAAAAATAAGCTAGAAATAAGCTCAGAGGACTGAGCAGTGGGCAAAGTGGGAAGAAACTGAGGTTGGGCACCTCAGTTCAACTGGGGTGATTTTAAGCCGAGAAAAAGCTACTAATAAGCTGTAGTTTAACTACCAAAGTGAAACCTCATAGACTTCATAATATGAACTTACTAAAATCCAAAATCTAAACCTCAGGATGGCTTAATTACAGCTTAAAAATAAGCTGCAAATCAGCCAAGATGTTGATGAGGTTGCTGATATAGCAGGTGAACAGGGCAAAAAACGCACTTTTCAAGCTACTGAAAAGCTGGTTAGAAAAATTCTAAAAAATAAACTAAAAATATGAATAAGTACACAAGCCAGCAAACTATATGCGTGCCAAATTTCAGCTTAATTGGACTTAAGATGAAGAAATGAAAAATAAAAGAAATTTGATGCAGAATGGAAAATACGAAAAATTTAGTCTGCTATGGTTTGGTTTTGTGCAGAGGGCTTAAATGAAAGGGATACTTACTAGGCTTTTTGGCTATTACTATATTGACTATAAGGAACTCAAAAATGCCAATGATAAGGGCCAAAAGAGCTTATGGCTGCTTATGGCTTATTATGATAGTCCATGGTCTAGTATTGACATAGTCAATCCAAAACCATGAAAACTATCAAATTGACTCTGAAAATGATACAAACAACTTATTTCTACAAAGTTAAGCAGGTTTAAAGTGGGGCAATTGGTCAATGAACAGTAAGACCTGGTTTTAACCCATTATGACCCAATGACCCAAACAGTCCTTAACAAGGGGCTGTTATGACTTTTCAACGGAAACACTTAATCTAAGCGAGGATCTTGGGTAACAGATGAACACCTAAGTTTATTAAGCACTAAAAAGTGGTTTTGAATAAAAATAAAGCAGTCTAATAAGCTAACTTATATAAAGGCTATTTTTGGCTTTTTATGATGAATTTAAGAAAAATAAAGCATAAGCTATTTAGAACTGATAAAACAGATGAAAAACACTTATGAACTACAGATAAGCATAATGGTACTAAAATAAGCTATAATTAAGCACTAGAACAGTAACTTAGAAAAATAATGCAAAAACTTAAGAAATGCTTACAACTGAGTGGGATATGAAACAAAGGAAACTGAATTAGAGATAAGCCCAGCTTGTGAAATCCAAGCTATAACCCCAATTTAAGCTTCCAGAACAGCTTATTCCCACACAACTGCTTATTATGGCTTATTGTTGACTTTTTGACTTTTTCTATTTTCTTGAAATTAAAAAGAACTAAGCAATAATAAACTAACAATAAGTTGTCACTAGCTTGTGTTAGCTTATTAAGCAGGAAATAAGGGCTTTTAAACTTTAAACAACAACTGATTCGAATTTCTAAATTAACATAAACTTGAACTTGTATTAAAACTGAAATGGTACAAGGTTTTTGAAACTGAGATTGAAACTGAAATGAAAATTACAAGAACATGAGATGGATTACAACTAAAAGCTTATGCTAATTTTTTATTTAAAAACAAGTTACACTACGAATGGTCTAAAACTGTGACAAAATGTTTCTCTGTGTCTTCATTCTCTTAAATAGCTATCCAAGAAGCTTCCTCTCATCCTTCTGATCAAATCCCACCTGTCCAATTAGTCTTAATTCATCTCAGTCGTCCATTGGCATTTTGGCGCCAAAAAGATAAAAGTGGGAATGTGCACTTGGTACTGGTAACTGATGGGGGGGGGGGGTGGGAAAGCATTAAATGCTTCTTTGGATTGTTAGGAAGGTGCATTGGGAAGGAGGAGGGTGGTGTGATGCTGCAGAGAAACCATGGGTGAGGGTGGTATGGTTTTTGGCGGGGTAGTTTAGGAAGAAGGAGAGGTTTGACTAAAGTCAAACCGGTGTTGGGTGTTATTTAAAAAGGGAAAGGGTTGGGCTATTTTGGTGTTGGGCTTGGGTTTGGTTGTTTTGTGTGGGCTGGGTGATGGTTGGATTGGGTTTGGATTATTTGTAGCTGGGTTGGGTTTTATTTTTAGGATAAGGGTTTGTTAAGTTTAGGATTAGGTTAAGTTTAGGGACCATATGTGTAATTTCCTGAAAATCCAAGGACCAACTTTGTCAATTTTTCAAATTACTTCCAAGGGTTATTCTTAACACGTAGAGCAATTTCCCGGACCAAACTCATAAATTCCATCCCCGTCCTCGGCTTTTCACGATTTTTTCAATCTTGTGCTCGGTTTTGTCTGTTTTTGCCCTGTTTTCGATCCTTTTGTACCTGAAACACATAAAAACACAAACCAAGGATATTTGCAGTATAATATGGTCTATTATGGTGTTTTTGATCATTTTTGTGTCTTATATGGGTATAAAATGATGAGTATTTACACACTCATCAATCCCCCACACTAAGCTATTGCTAGTCCCTAGCAATCCGATCATATGAAGTAATGAAAGGATCAAAAGAATACCAAGTAAACCCCGATTTGATTTTTTATACAATGCAAGAAATTTTAACTTAGAACAAAATATATAAAATGCTTGATTTCCAAAAAATGGTATCACGGAACAGGATTCACACAAACTGGGTGTCTCCAGGGAATTGTAATCGTCATCCTCTTTTTGATACTCCCAACTAAGCTTAAACTTAATGTGCAAATGCTTTTGTAAAATGCTAACACTACTTATATCAATAATCTATGTAAGCCGAAACTTAACTTTTCACTCCCACATATATTCAAGTTTAGGCGACTGTGCTCATTTTCAAAATTTTGACCGCGAAAATCGACATTTATTATGGTTGTTATTTGTTTAAGTCAAATACTAATTTACCGGGAACCTCGAAAATCTAAGGATCAAAAGGGCCTTTTCCATGTAGCGGCTTTCTTCTCGGCACATCCCAAACCAGTTGGTTTTAGGTGACCAGGCTTTTGACACCTTACAGAGAATAGTACCGGAATCAGCGGAATTTCGATATCAAAGATTTAAGATATTCCCACTACGTTAGTATTAAAATACTTAAATAGATAACAACAAACGATCATTTAGAGATTAGAGACTCAAAGATGAGATTACTCCATGTACCGGATCTTTCGGGATCTTTGAAATCAACAATCTACTAAATTACCGTTTAACTTTTATACAAAATTGACGAATCCAAGTTCAAGTTCCGATTTAAATTTAAGAGAAAGCAATTTTCCTACATTTATTAACACATACATCTTTATTTTCACAATATCAAAACTTATTGCATTTTGCAATATCTTTATATTTTTGCATTTTGCAATATCATTCCATTTTATTTTAATTTTTCTTTTTCATTTTTTCATCATTTTTTTTTTTACTTTAATAATATACATACATATATGCTTTCTCAAAAATAAAAATAAAAAGTTGAACTCGGGCTCTATATCAAAATTGTATAAAAATTCGTTTTGCATAACAACATGATTTTAACGTTCAAACGTTTGAAAACAGCACGCATTTAATCAGATTAGTTATCTTCGGGGAGGAACAGCCATAGATTACTTATATAAGCTCTAAAGAGAACCAACTACTCTACGCTTAGCATTTTCATTTGCACAAATTGTAAAACCTTAGTCTAATAGTTAAGGAAGCAGCCAGATCAATACTCTGGCAGAGTCGGGATTCCCTTTGTTCTAACCTAATCAAGACTAAACACTTCTTCTTTTTATTGCAATTTCTTATCTAAAAAACGAAAAAAAAAATTAAAATTTGGCCAAAACGGGGGTACTAGGGCACTAGAAGGTACATATGTGACAAAATTCGAGAGAATTCCCCCCCATACTTAGAATTGAATATTGCCCTCAATATTCAAAGTACCGGCTATTATGCCGAGACTTAAAACGTAAAAAGGTAATACTAATATCCAAGTGTGTGAAAGAAATCTTTATTTTTCACAAACAGGATTAAAAAGATATCCCTAGATAATCGTTAGCAAAAGGATAGGATATTGGGCGGCTGGATTGAAAACAGGCGCGGCAATCATCACAATCCAAGGGAAACCTGTAAACAAGAGCAAACAACACACAAACAAACAAGCACAGTAGAGGAATTCCCTCCACACTTAGTGTTAGAAATAAGAGAGAAGACAGAAACATGGGTTGTCCCCCATGTGGTGCTAATGTTTTTGTTAACAGAGTCACTAACTTGACTCGACCCCGAATTCATTGGTTCATGGGGGAGCAAGTGGAAGAAACCATCTCCATCGGACTTTCATTCAATGTGTTTGGATAAACATTGAAATATTTGAAAGATCCACTCCGATGAGATACACCCGGCTTGAAATAGAGATTATAAGCGGTGATGCCGGGGTCAAAAATGGTATCCTCACTCCCGAATGAGTGAAGAAGAGGATAGGACACACCATATGTGAAGAAAAGGAAGAAGGTCATGATAAAAATCATGACAAGATGTTCATCCTCAAAAGGAGAATTCATGATTTCCACATCATGAATCTCATTATTTAAGCTCGGCTGATCAAGACATATTCTAGGTGGGAGGGATGGGATTTTGATATCAAGCAAATTCTCAGTGTTGAGAATATTTCCCTCCGGGAAATAAAGATAATCTTTGTCAAGATCAAAGTAGAAGTTATCATACTCCGGCGGAGATATGATATGAGTGAGTTCATCGGAGAACTCCTCGGAGGCAAATGATTCATATTCGGGGAGAGAAATATGAGAATGAGAAGTGGCTCTGCCACTAGTCTTCTCTCCCATATGATCAAAATGGAAGGCTTCAAATTCCGGTATAGAGTCATCGGAAAACAGGTCATTATCCTTTATGGGGATAGGAGATGAAATGGATTTTTCATTGAAAGCCTCGATTTTAGAAATGAGAAGATTAAAATTTAATAATGTTTCACGAAGAGTTTCGTCTTTGATTATTTCTTCATCATTCTCTTCTTCTAAGCTGACAAGCTCAGAAGGTAATTCCTCCATATAAATGATGTCTCCACATGATAAAGTATCGTTATTAGTGGAATCGGAGAACATCTCAACATAATCTTTTGAACACTCAAGAGGAGGAGGGATATCACATACATGATCAAAAATTCCCCGTGACTCACTTGGGATTGGGACAAGGTTCTCAGCACTAGACTTTATGAATTCGTCCGATTCCTTTTCAGGAACAGTGCTAAGATGCTCATCCCTCATGCTCAGAGAGTTAGTGGGAACTTTGGGTGCGATAACAGCTGACTGAGGGAGTTGAGAAGGACTAGCATACATGGATTTTACAAATTCCATTTGTTCTTCTGCTAGTAATTCCATCATGCTCTTTTCTCCCTGAAAATTCATGGAAGGAGTCTCAACTGATGAACTTGATGAATCATCATCAAAGATATCTTCATCATCACTGTCATCAGGAATGAAACAGAATCGAGAGCTAGATTTGGCTGCTTTTTCTTTTGCAATTGTTTCCCTAACAGATTTTTCAAAGGCATCTTGGGAATTTATTTTAGCAGCCTGCTCTTCAGCTAACAATTCTTCCATGGATTTCTCATGAGGATTTTCTTGGGCATTTTTAACAGCCAAATCATTAAGTGTATCCATCACATTTTGAAGTTTTTGGAATACATTTTCAAAAGATTCTTCAAGAGGAGATGGCTGAGGTTGAATCATTTGATACTGTGGAGGTTGGTCATGACAAGAATAGTCGTGATTGTTACAAGGGACATGCTCATAGACAAGCGGGGTCCTCGTTTGACAATCGGATTCATAATGTGGACCACCACAGTACTCACAACAATACATTTGCTGTGACTGATTCGGTGAATCATATGGATATTGGTCATACCCGAAGTTTTGATTACATGGATCTTGTTCATAGACAGACGTATTTCCTACTTGACAATCAAAACTTGGGTGTGGACCTCCACAATGTTCACAAGAATATGTTTCCATCTCATGGTTTGGGGGCTGGTTGAAAAAGTCGGGTGTTTCATGATAAGAATATGGATTTTGGTCATAAACAAACCCGTTTCCTGATTCCACCATGCTACAACCGGGACAATTCCCACCATTATGAGGACCTCCACACCATTCACAACCACAGTGGTAAGATGAAGACATAAAGAAAAAGAATTAAACGGATAGAGGGTGAAGAAAAATATTTTTGGGTTTTTGGGTTTTTCATTTTTTTTTTTTTTTTTTTTTTTTTTGGAAAAAACTTAAACCTTAAATCAAATAATTCAATTAAAACAAGATCGAAACAAAACACAAGGAACTTAAAACCTTAAATCAACAAGCGTACGGTAGCTCTCTGAAAGAAAAACGCACAGAGTGGCGGAGGAGCAAAGGTGGGCAATAAATGCTCCTTAAAAACCCGCTCCTTTCGGTTCGACAATTTAATGTCAAACCCTCCTTAAACCTCCGTTATAGTTTGTTTATCAATCAAAGGTGAGCCGAATTCGCAAGCGACACAAAGGCAAGTTTTAATCTTTGGTTTGGGAACTTATTATGATAATACCCAAGTTGATGAATATTATATTAATTTTGCTTTTATCTTTTATTTTACAATAAAACGGAAAATGTTTTTGGATTTTTATTTTTTTATATGATATTATATATATAAAAGAAAAGAAAAATATTTTTGTATTTTAAATGGTTTATGAAAGAGGAAACTTCTGAAAGAAGGATCTCAAGTCAATAATCGTTAGAAATCTCAACGATATAGTCGCAACACAACCTCCCCGGCAGCGGCGCCAAAATTTGATCCGTGCTAAATAGATATATAAATAATATGCAGACGGATACACGTGATACGCGGGAAATGACAAATCAACCCTTTAGGAAAAAGGCCAACTTACAAAACCCGTGAACACGCAGTGTGATACCGGGCAAGTGTTACCCGGGTCGTGTCCCAACGAGGTGTGAATGGACGATCGTGAAAGGTTTGAGATTAGAGTGACTGATGTATGGAATTTGGATTTTTGTCTTTTTTAATTTTTAATTAACAAATGAGAAACAAATTCTCACGGGAAAATTAATATTAACACAAATTATATTAAAAACGCGAATCGGGAAATCTAAAAACGGGATAAAAACTGAAATATTAGGAAATATAATCTTACAAGTGCAAAATTATTTTTCTTAAATCCTAAATAATAAAAGAAAATTTTAGAAAAAAGATTTATATTTTTCTTATTTTTATATTTTTTATTATGAATTAAAAACTAAACGTAAAAGAAAAATTAATTAAAAATACTAAAACTATTCTAAAAATTCTGAAATTTTTTATGAAATTACTTAATGACAAAATAAGCCTAGGAAAAATACAACCAAAGTTCCAGCTTATTCGGATAAGCCAGAAATAAACTAAACGTGGCTGAAGGCTAAATGATGAAAATGGGTTAAAAGGATTAAGGGTGAAAGGACTAACAGAAAAGACCCAAGGGCGCTAGTGGTTAGGGTGTGTGTGTTTATCTGAGAGACCAGGGTTCGAGTCCCAGTTGCACCTTTTTTGCTTTTATTTTATTTTTTTGATTTTCTACTACAAACTTATTAAGTTGATGAAATTAAGCACTTTTACTAACTGTCATATTTTCTGAAAACTTAAAAATAAGCTAGAAATAAGCTCAGAGGACTGAGCAGTGGGCAAAGTGGGAAGAAACTGAGGTTGGGCACCTCAGTTCAACTGGGGTGATTTTAAGCCGAGAAAAAGCTACTAATAAGCTGTAGTTTAACTACCAAAGTGAAACCTCATAGACTTCATAATATGAACTTACTAAAATCCAAAATCTAAACCTCAGGATGGCTTAATTACAACTTAAAAATAAGCTGCAAATCAGCCAAGATGTTGATGAGGTTGCTGATATAGCAGGTGAACAGGGCAAAAAACGCACTTTTCAAGCTACTGAAAAGCTGGTTAGAAAAATTCTAAAAAATAAACTAAAAATATGAATAAGTACACAAGCCAGCAAACTATATGCGTGCCAAATTTCAGCTTAATTGGACTTAAGATGAAGAAATGAAAAATAAAAGAAATTTGATGCAGAATGGAAAATACGAAAAATTTAGTCTGCTATGGTTTGGTTTTGTGCAGAGGGCTTAAATCAAAGGGATACTTACTAGGCTTTTTGGCTATTACTATATTGACTATAAGGAACTCAAAAATGCCAAGGATAAGGGCCAAAAGAGCTTATGGCTGCTTATGGCTTATTATGATAGTCCATGGTCTAGTATTGACATAGTCAATCCAAAACCATGAAAACTATCAAATTGACTCTGAAAATGATACAAACAGCTTATTTCTACTAAGTTAAGCAGGTTTAAAGTGGGGCAATTGGTCAATGAACAGTAAGACCTGGTTTTAACCCATTATGACCCAATGACCCAAACAGTCCTTAACAAGGGGCTGTTATGACTTTTCAACTGAAACACTTAATCTAAGCTAGGATCTTGGGTAACAGATGAACACCTAAGTTTATTAAGCACTAAAAAGTGGTTTTGAATAAAAATAAAGCAGTCTAATAAGCTAACTTATATAAAGGCTATTTTTGGCTTTTTATGATGAATTTAATAAAAATAAAGCATAAGCTATTTAGAACTGATAAAACAGATGAAAAACACTTATGAACTACAGATAAGCATAATGGTACTAAAATAAGCTATAATTAAGCACTAGAACAGTAACTTAGAAAAATAATGCAAAAACTTAAGAAATGCTTACAACTGAGTGGGATATGAAACAAAGGAAACTGAATTAGAGATAAGCCCAGCTTGTCAAATCCAAGCTATAACCCCAATTTAAGCTTCCAGAACAGCTTATTCCCACACAACTGCTTATTATGGCTTATTGTTGACTTTTTGACTTTTTCTATTTTCTTGAAATTAAAAAGAACTAAGCAATAATAAACAAACAATAAGTTGTCACTAGCTTGTGTTAGCTTATTAAGCAAGAAATAAGGGCTTTTAAACTTTAAACAACAACTGATTCGAATTTCTAAATTAACATAAACTTGAACTTGTATTAAAACTGAAATGGTACAAGGTTTTTGAAACGGAGATTGAAACTGAAATGAAAATTACAGGAACATGAGATGGATTACAACTAAAAGCTTATGCTAATTTTTTATTTAAAAACAAGTTACACTACGAATTGTCTAAAACTATGACAAAATGTTTCTCTGTGTCTTCATTCTCTTAAATAGCTATCCAAGAAGCTTCCTCTCATCCTTCTGATCAAATCCCACCTGTCCAATTAGTCTTAATTCATCTCAGTCGTCCATTGGCATTTTGGCACCAAAAAGATAAAAGTGGGAATGTGCACTTGGCACTGGTAACTGATGGGGGGGGGGGGGTGGGAAAGCATTAAATGCTTCTTTGGATTGTTAGGAAGGTGCATTGGGAAGGAGGAGGGTGGTGTGATGCTGCAGAGAAACCATGGGTGAGGGTGGTATGGTTTTTGGCGGGGTAGTTTAGGAAGAAGGAGAGGTTTGACTAAAGTCAAACCGGTGTTGGGTGTTATTTAAAGAGGGAAAGGGTTGGGCTATTTTGGTGTTGGGCTTGGGTTTGGTTGTTTTGTGTGGGCTGGGTGATGGTTGGATTGGGTTTGGATTATTTGTAGCTGGGTTAGGTTTTATTTTTAGGATAAGGGTTTGTTAAGTTTAGGATTAGGTTAAGTTTAGGGATCATATGTGTAATTTCCTGAAAATCCAAGGACCAACTTTTTCAATTTTGCAAATTACTTCCAAGGGTTATTCTTGACAAGTAGAGCAATTTCCCGAACCAAACTCATAAATTCCATCCCCGTCCTCGGCTTTTCACGATTTTTCCAATCTTGTGCTCGGTTTTGTCTGTTTTTGCCCTGTTTTTGATCCTTTTGTACCTGAAACACATAAAAACACAAACCAAGGATATTTGCAGTATAATATGGTCTATTCTGGTGTTTTTGGTCATTTTTGTGTCTTATATGGGTATAAAATGATGAGTATTTACACACTCATCACCTCTTAAGAACAGAGATGAGACATTCTTTTTCTTTGTCATTAAGAAATGAAGATATGACTACTGAAAGAAGTGAATTATCTTCCAAGTAAGCATATTCCAGATTTTCAGGGAGTGGTTTCAGCTCAAGATCAGTTGGTGGTTCTTGAAGAGATGTTTTTGTTGGGCTTGAAGATGCTGCTGCTTAAGGTATTGATTATACTGCTCATGATTCTAAAATAAAATATACTAAGTATCATTCTGCTGTTGGGCTAAAATGATTCTGCTACTAGTATATTTATTCTACTGCTGGAGTTCTGAGAAGATTGAAGAAATAAGCTAAGTGTGATTCTACTGCTAGCCTACGAAGATTCTACTGCTAGAGTAATCATTCTGCTGCTTATTAGATAAACGTGTATAGTTTGTTAGATATTTATGGTAATGATACGAATAGATATTATCTTGTATAGAAAGCATAGTAACCGACTAGGACTCCTTATGTTTATAAAAGGAGGATCTAGGGTTAGGGTTTAGTACACAATTGTTAGCATACGTATTATTGTTTTGTATTCACTTCAAGGTTCTTTGTAACCCTGTTACTTTTTGAGTAACCGTATTCAATATATTGAGGTGATAGTTGAGAGAATTATTGTGTGTTCGATTCATAATTCTTCTTAAGATTAAGTACTAGTTTCCACATAGTATTTAATAGATCATTCAAGGACAGTCTCTATACCTATTGTCTTAGATCTACATCTAGGATAATTAACAAGATCGTTAGCTCAACTGGGATCAACAGTTTTGATCCTCAATTGATCATTAAAAGTGATTTCTTCAAAATCTTCTTCTATTATTTCTCCTTCTTCAACTTCTTCTTCATCTTCTTCATACTTTACTTCCATAAAATCAGCGAATTCTTTATCAAAGTTTGTTTCACTAATTTTCTCCGAAGTAGTCATGAATGGATCAGAATCGTCAAGTAATGCATCCAATTCTTCATCAGTGACTTCATCGATACGTCAATGTTAAAACAAGTATCATCACTGGAATGTGGATATTGCATTGCTTTATCGATTAAAAAGGTAATTCTATCTTCTCCAACTCCAAGATTGAGTTCTTTACCTTTTACTTTGATGATCGCATCAGCGGTATTTAGGAATAGTCTTCCTAAAATAAGAGGTACTCTACTATCTTCCTCCATTTCTAAAATCACAAAATCCACAGGGAAAACAAATTTACCAACTTGGACAAGCATGTTCTCAGCAATTCCAATAGGATATTGGTAAGAATGATTGGCTAATCGAATACTCATCCTTGTAGATTTCAAGGTATTGATGGAAAGTTTAGAATACAACGAATAGGGCATCAAATTGGTACTTGCACCTAGATCGGCTAAAGCATCGCATGTGATGTTGTTTCCTAACGTGCATGGAATCAGAAAACTTCTGGGATCTCTGAGTTTTGGTGGAATTTTTTTTTGAACAATGGCTGAACATTCTTCATTGAGAAAGGTAGCGGATATTTGTTCCAACTTGTTCTTGTTATTAAGAAGTTCCTTTAAAAATTTCCCATAATTGGGCATTCCAGCCAGAACATCAACGAGGGGTACATTGAGTCTAACTTATTTGATCATTTCAACAAACTTCTTATAACACTCTTCCATTTTTTCTTTCTTAAGGCGTTGAGGATATGGAATCTTTGGTGTATACGCCTTTACTGGTTGGATGGGTTTTTCTTTGGTGGGTATATTTGGAGTATTTTCCTTTTCTTCTTCTTTAGCTTCATCCTCACTTTCATCATGGATGATCGTGGTTTCATTTGGATTGGGTGGTGGATCATAAGAAAGACCACTTCTTGTGAATACAGCATTGATATGCTCATTTCTAGTCTGTGGTGGACAATAAGTTTTATTGTTTGATCCAGATGATGTTGGTTTAGGGTTGGATTGGGTATTACTTGGTAACGAACCAGATGGTCGGGAAGAAATTTGATCAAAAATTCTACCAAATTTGATTTCGAGATCTTGAATAGATGCTTGATGATTTTTCTGTCCTTGCTCAACTTTGGTTTTGAGATTGAAAAATTATTTCTTGGCGAACTCATTGGTTGATTTTTGAGCGGTCACAAATTCTCTCATCATTTTTTCAAAATCGGTTTCTTTTGGTTTTTTATCAGAGGTTTGTAGAGTTTAATCGTCTGCTCGAGGTTAAGAATCACGGTTGTTATCCCTATCTTGGCGATCTTGCCAATTTACAGAATTTCTCCCGTAATAGTTACCACGATAACCACTTCAACGGTATCCTACTTGGACAGAATTAGCTTCTCCTTCTTTGGGTTTATCCATTGGTTGATCGTCACATTCTGATGATGGGTGATTACCTCCACAGTTGTTACAACCATCTCGCATTTCTTTCATTTCTCCTTTAAGATCTTTGTATTGCGAGTCGATTTTGGAAACCAAGGCTTTCATTTTCTCCATGAGTTTAGAGGTATCGGAACTTTCAGCAAAAGCAACGGTTTTTCTTAAGGGTTTGGTTTTGGCATCTTTTGACCAATCGAGTTTGAGAAGAACTCGGTCTTCAAGCAATTGATATGCCTGATTAGGTCATATAGAGAAAAATTCCTCCAGCATCAAGAATTCCTTGAGATGTTTCATCAAGTCCATGGTAGAAGATTTGGATAATGGTTCCACGTCCTAAACCATGTCCATGACAACTACAAAGCAAATCTTTCATACGAAGCCAGGCTTCAACTAGTGATTCGTTAGGATTTTGTGTGAAAGCACGAATTTCTCCCATGAGTCGATCAAACATGGCAGGTGGAAAGAATCGGCTTACAAAAGCTTGCCTCATCTCCTCCCAAGTATTGATAATTCTTGGGGTTAATTCGTTATACCACACTTTTGCATCTCCAGCAAGTGATGATGGAAAAAGTTTGAGTTTAATGGCATCGACATTGGTGTCGCCATATCGAAACATGCCACAAATTTCGATGAATTCGGAAATGTGTTTGTGAGGATCGGCCCTCGAACGGCCATCGAATTGACGATCTTTGATCATAGAAAGATGGTGACCTTTCACGGGGAAATTGTCACCTAGGTTGACAGCAACAATCGCAGCTCCAGGAGTAGGTGCTACGGCGCGGTTGACTTCCCACATGGGTTGATCGTCAGCCATGGGAAAAGGTTGATCAGTGAATGGGTTATAAACGACTTTGGCTTCAAAAAGGTTATCAAATGGTGGGTTTCGTACTCTTGGTACACGGTTGGCTAATGGAACAAAGGGTTTTCTTTTTCTTCTTGGTCTTCGGACTAAACGTTCAGGATCTGAAAAAGGTGAAATTGGTTCTATTCCAGTTGATCGAGTGTTCATACAATTCCCAAGCGAATCGAGGCAATGTCTAAACACACAAGCAAAGAATGGAAACAGTTTGAAAAATCAGAGTTGGTGATCCGATCGGATGGTTGGCAAACCGATCGGATGGGAGTCTCGGTAAAAATTGGATTTGGGCAACCGATCGGATGGTCAGCTTGGAAAACTTTTTTTTTCTTTCGAAAACGGACTTGGAAAGAAAAGGGACCTCTAAAACTTACAGAAACACAATCAAAATCCCCGGCAACGGCGCCAAAAACTTGATGTGTCACGTTCGTGTACAAGTTTTAAATTTATAAGGGTGAATTACCGAACCTAGAAATAACACATACGAGCAAGTGAACTCGTCCGTTATAGCAAGATTATGATGGTAAGTCGGGATCGTTCGCAGGGATTTGTGAGTGAATCGGATTGTAAGCTATTAAAAGTAAATTTCTTAAACAAGCAATGATGAAAATATAATAATTCAAATGATTAAAACTACACTTGCTTAGACTAATCTACAACTCTTGATAAGCATGATTGTGATAACTGTTGATAACATGTTGGTTATGATAATTAGTTGGGTGAACTAATCTATTGTTTCTACAAGTTAAACCTTCGTCAAGATTTTAGTTTATAAAAACAAGCATTACGTTTAACCAATCAATTCAAGATCAATTCAAGGTTCATAAGTTTGGTGTAAACTTAATCTTTCGACCCTTGAAATGGTTTACAATCAATCCAATTTGATAAGCAAAAGCATTCTTATTACAACCACAATTAAGTTTCTTTGTTAAACCAAGAATAATGGGTAAAAACAATCATTCATAGACAAATGATTATAACAAGTTGAATAACAATAAATCTTTCGACCTTTAGAATTATTAACAACTAGTCAAACTTGATTAACAAATGTCACTATGAAACTTAACCACAATTGGATCTTAGAATTAACTTGAAATTGAATTAAAACATGTTATCACAATCATACGCAAATCAATTAGTCATAAACATCATCTAAGCAAGTGCACAAAAGGCACTAGCCACTCATAGCAAACACTAACATAAACTCAGAACGTTGAACATTAGAAACCATAATTGAAAGTCTTACAATGATTAAAATAAGATTACAAATGATAGGTAATGATACCCAAAGTATTGGTGTTGACTTTTTGATGTTTTGACCTCCAAATGTTGACTTCTTGAACCTCCAAAGCCTTCTGGACTTCTAAGGACGAATTTGGACTTTTCAGAGAGTATTTTGATGAGTGGTTGATGATAATATGAAAAAGCATATGAATGGTACTTCAATTGGTGTCTCAAATGGCTCTATTTATACTACTCTCAAGGCCTAGGGTCTTCAATGTTTCATCTTGGCCTCCAAGTAAATTAGAATAGTCTAGAATGCTCAATAGAAGGATTTAGAATCGTGCACATAAGGATAGTATCCTTAATGTTGAAGTTTGGCAAATCAGACGACATCCAACCGATCGGTATTGCATCCAGCCGATCGGTTGGTCTTCAAAAATTGCCTCCATCCGATTCGGTTGCGGGCTGCATCCGATTGGATGGAGTGTTGCTGTATGCTCTTTTTTGGACTTTTGTCGTTTGGCTTGTTTCTTGTTCATGGCTCTTGGTTCTTCATCCAAATTTGATCTTTTCTTTATCTTGGATCTTGTCAACTTGAATACTTGGACATTCATTCTTCGAAATGCCTTATTTGATTGGATCTTGACAAGAGAATCTTCGTACGATCATAAATATTTCCTTCTTCCTCATTCTTTCATCTTTTTCTTTCTTTTTCCTATTTTTGGCTACATACACTTTGCAAAAACACTTTGGTACGATTCAGTAACAAAATCATATAATATAACAAAATAACATATATAAAAGCACGAATAATGCTACTAAAAACATGCACAATTTGAGCGTTATCATCCTACTTAAGAATTTCTGACTTAACTTTCGTACTTAACCGATGAGTTTCAACGTATTTTAGTGAGGGTACGGAAGGAGTATTTACACTCATCTGTTGAGATGAGAGTAAGATAATCAAGGATAGTTGACATAGTATTTTAAATAGTTTGGTATTTATATATTTAACGTATATAGAATAATAATTGTGCAAATCACAATGTCTTAGGAAGGTTTCGTAAATAGAAGTAGGTAGATGCTTGAGGAACTGTGATTTAAGCCATGATGCCTTAGAATAAGCATATGTAGTTATGTTTATTTGTATAAATTATGTCGGGTGTGAATATATCAGTATACTAAAGTGTAAATTACCTAGAAGTCACATAATTGTCTGGAGAATGGAAGGCACAGAGAGCGAAAGGCTACAAAATGTTTTTGTGAAAAAGCAGTTATAGTTTAGGTCTTTATTAGACCCGTTTCTCTATAACTATAGCTCTGATACCAATCTGTAACACCCCCAATTTCGTGATACGCAGCGGAATTCAAGTTGGGAGTTACTCGACAGTACAACAGTTATAGTAATAGAAAACGATCTCTAATGGAGTCATTTTAAAAGATTTATTATTCGAATTTTATAAATATCAGAGTTTACAAAATGAGGTCCCGGTAGGTTTACAGTTTATTAAATAAGTTTCGAATGATAATTAGCCTTCTATCGGTATCCGTGCCTCTCCGTACCATCCTCGCTCATTATAGACCTGAGATAAACATGCTAAAAGTGTCAACACAAAGGTTGGTGAGTTCATAGAGTTTATAAGTAAAACAGTTGATTTCGATAGTCAAAAGTTGAGTGAATCCATAATGTTTGTAAGCAAATCAGTTTAACACAAGTTTCAAGTTTAAGAAGATAATTGCAACCAATACAATTATGGGTAAGTAATAATTATTGCTCTAAGCTCATGACACGCAAAACGTTAACAAGATGGACATCATAGTAATGAACTATTGACGTAAATTACTAAATATTAAATGTAGTAATTATGCCCTCGAGTAGGAGTTTTCTAGACTCTTTATTGATCTCAAATATAAGGTGCATTTGGTTACCTATCCGGCTAACACAAATGGGACGTCAATTCCAATAGATCTATTCACTATATTCGCGCTCACCCAAAAGTGATTAATGGCTCATGATTGAGGGACTTTTAATAGCAACAGTTAACTTAGGAAATAATAATCAAGATATCATACAGAAAGTTACTTGTGTTCAGCATGTTATAAGTTTCAGTAAGTAAAACGAGTGTTTCATCAATCGAGTAAAATGTTTATGAATAAGATTTGTAAGTTAAACGAGCATGTATCTACCCAAAAGAGTTCAAAATAAGAAAAGAGGGGCTATGACTCACAGTAATATGTAAAGATTTAGAGTACTTGTGAAAGTAAAAGCAAATAGTTGAGCATGTATCTCCCCCAAAATAATTCAAAACGTATAAAAATAGGGGCTATGAAACTCACCTGAGCAGTCTGGATGGAAAACAAATCAAGTATAGCGAATAAAATGCTTCAACACGCAACCTAGGTGAATATGTATAAGGAAGTCTAAGAATTTGACGGTTTTGGCCTAATACGAATAATGGATGAAATGGTATCGGATGACGAAGTGGTTTGTGATGAGAATGAATGATATGCTTAAAATGCTTGAAATTCAAAAATAATATTATATATAATATTATCTTATTCTTATGTTATTTAAATCATAAATATCGTTTTCTCGAAAACGGTTTAAATAAAACGTTAAGTAAAACGTTAAAAATCGTTAAATATAAATATATACGTTATAAAATCAACTTTGAACGAAATGAACTGAAATGAACGTGTAATGAATGAAATATGTATAAAATGTAAAATGAAAATGAGATAAAGTAAAGTTTACTATTAGTCCTTGCAGTTTTATCAAATTTACACTTTTGGTCCTAACGGTGTAATATTTGCACCGTTAGTCCTTAAAATATATATCTAGTCCAAAAGTTCTCAAAAATGTCATTTTAGACCTCAAAGTTACTATTTTATCGTTAAATATCCCAACATTACTTAAATTACCCTTTATGTCCTATTTTTCCATTATGGGCAACTTTAGTCCCTGAGTTTGAAATTGTTTAAAAAAATGGTCCTTTTGGTGTAAAATAAATAGGAAAATGTTTCCGAGACTTTGACAAGTTTATTGAAGTTTATGGAAGTGCTTATCAACTGCTTATAACATGTTTGGCTTATTTTTGCGTAAATGGGCTTTTAAAACAATTTAACTTGGCCCGTTAAGAGTTTTACTTGCTTGGGCTTTAAAAGGTTAATGTGCCTTGTATTGGGCTTAGTTTAGGATTATAAGAATACTAAAAATGGGTCACTTTGAATAGCTTATCGGAATAAGCTGTTAAGGGCTTATTGGGCTTACGAGCCAATGTTAAGTTTAAAAAATGTTTTAAAATCCTTGCGACTAGCGAAAGGAATGAGTTGATTCGAAAGGTTTTAAGGCTTCATGGGAGGAAACTGTTAACTAAGTTTTGATTATTAGGACTGTGAAAAATCAGTTGAAACAATAAAAGGGCTAGGTTATGTTTAAATATCCGGTTTTATGAGATGATTTCTAGGTCGAGTTGAGACAATATAATGAAAACGAAATATGAATGAACATGATTAAAATGATCTCGTTAACGAAGAAATGGATAAATTAAGTATGAAATGGAATAGGATCAAGATTAAATGACTTACCACACCCCTAGGGTGGTGATTGAACGCTTGAGGAAGAGTTAGAACACTCGAAAAATTTTACAACTCATTTGTGACCAAAATAAGATTTATATATGAAACTCTAACTTTTGAATGAGTTTGAAATGGAATGTGGTGATTGTTTCTGGTCATTTTTGTGGTTTAGAAGAAATGGGTGAGTTGTGTAGAAGAGGTGGTAGACAAATGAAGGTGTATACATATGTATATACTTGATTATATATATATAGCATCCTTGTGGCATATGTTCATAGAAGTATTCATATTTAGTTGTTGCATTTTATGATAACAAGTTCATACACGTATATATATATATTGGTTGTTGCATTTTATGGTAAGAAGTTCATACACGTATATATATATATATATATATATATATATATATATATATATATATATATATATATATATATATATATATATATATATATATATATATATATATATATATATATTGGTTGTTGCATTTTATGGCAAGGTAGATATACACGCATGGTACAATGCATGAGAATGATATGTGGCTTATTTTAGAACATATATTAACTTTGGGAGGAAATTGCATGCACAAAAGGCAATTATTCATACACGTAAATATATTGAGCAATGCAATATGAAAGTTTGATCCATGCATGTCTATGGTAAATTACGTATATATATAATGTGTTATGGTAAGATTGCATGCACGTAGATATGCATGAGAAGTGCTAGGTGGCATAGTTATATACACATATTAATAGTTTAAGGTGTAGTTTGATCCCGGTAATTCCTAACGTTAAGTCCTTATGTCACGAGACTTAAGACCGGGTAATGTAAAAATATAATATTTATAAAAATGTCAAAGTTTATCAATATACTCCAACTAATTATACTAGACGTGTGATAAATTTAACTGAGAGCGTATACGTTGATAAAATCTAATAGGTTTAAGTATTCGTATTACGTAAAGAGTATAACGTAAAAATAACAAATTGACAATAGTTCATATGGAATATGACTATTGATGAATTTGAGTATTTCGAATATATAGACTCATCCTAATCTTGTGTTGGTCGTGAGTAAAAGTCATACGATTGAACTTTTGTGATCGTTATAAAAAGTAATATCATTTAAAAAATGTAATAATAATTGGCATTAAATATTTACAAATAGACCTGAAATATGCGAGGTGCAATCTTTGTTTGGTTACTTGATCGCGAGATGAAATAAATATATTTTTAAAATTAATGCATTAAAGACTTATAAAATAAGATTTAAATATTGTACTTTAGAGTTGTAAAATTAAATAAAACAAAGTTAAGGTTTTGTGCTTTAAAGACTTGTACATTAGCCTTAAAGTGTTGTACTTTAACGTTTATAATTTAAATATATAAAATCATACATATAATAAATTTGGGTGTCGTGGAAACTCAAAATAAAAGTAAACGTTTTAGTTTGAACTTTTAATAGTCATATGTTAACGTAATGACGTAAGTTGTAAATAAAAGTTAAAAGCTTTTATACTTGATATATAAGGAAGGTTTATTTGTATTAAATGCAAGGAACGTTGGTGTCGTGTGAGCATGTTTATTAAAATGTGAGTTACGTCACATTAGTTAGTTGTGTTTAATCTAAAAAAAAATTATATGTAGAAATTGGATAAGTATTAGTTTAATATAAGTGGAAATTTACCGGTGGTTACATTGTATCTCATACTCATCTGTTGATTGAGATCCGTATTGACTTGAAAATAGATCCATATCAAATGGAACTATAGCATTGTTTTTGGTCCTAACTAAACCTTTCCCCTGCAAATCATACTCCTTTTTCTGATTACTTACTTTTTTAGAAAATCATTCATATCAATCAAATCATGCTTCTGTTTCGCTTCATTGCTACTTTTGTCCCCAGCAAATCTTTTCAAAACTATCTTCTTGTTTGGTGACTCATTCAAATCATCTTTCGTTCCCTCTTCATTTATACCTTTGCCCCATGGAATATCATCATTTCCACAATCTTCATTATTCTGCTCACCCATTTGATCATTCTGATTGTTTCCATCATCACCATTTCCACCATTGTCATTATTTTCAGCATCACCATCATTATCATACTCCTCACCGTTTTCATCAATCTCATCTTCTACATCATCACCATCTTTATCCCCATCTTTCTCATTTTTTTTACCGCATTCATCATCGTTTTCCATCTCAGCATCATCTTCTTTATATGTTTGAGCAAATAGATCCTTTCTTATTTCAATCATTTGCTTCAAATCTTCGTCTTTAGGGTTTACTCTCAAAGTTATCCTCGTCTTGTTATCAGTATCCAACATCAACTGATTACACAACACCAGATTTTCTCTTATAATCCCCTTCGTTTCCTAAATATTTAAAAGAAACATAATTAGCTAACTGCATTACAATGGTTTTTTTTAGTGCAACACTGCTCATAGTGTATAGAATTTCAATTTAATTATTGTGCAGCAAAGTGTATTAATGTACTGTATCTTTTATTTTAGTTCTAGTGCATCACAATTCAAAATTACTGCTTCATTCTTTTATAAGTTTAAAAGTACTACATCTCATTTCAAAATCTAGGGCATCACAGTGTATAATGATTTTTAATTAATAATACCTCAAAAGATTTTGATCTGAACACTTTATTTGCTTCATCCATATCATTTGTTCCATATAGTCCATGTTTAAGATCAATCGTTGGAGTCTGTAGTTGTCTTAAAAGGTTTTCTTCTTCGTCCCCTGTTAGTACATCAACATAGAATTCAATTAGAAATGAACAAGTTTTACAAAATGTAATAAATTTTTATATATTATACCTGTTACACTCTTCTTGTGTTTTTTAACCAATTTCTTCTTTTTCGGAGTCATTTTCATCGGTGGTTCAATCACCTCCACTCCTTCCGCAATTGGTAGACAACCAAAACCCAACTCAAGTTCTTCTTTTTGTATTTTATACAAGAGTCTTGAACTCCGTGCCTTGAACGCTGGAACAGTTTTCTCCACTTTGATATACTCATATGTCGTTGAATTAATGTATATGATCTGCAACAAATAAATTAGTATTAAAATATAATAGTAAGTGTATTATTTTGTTTAATATGTATTGCATCACAGTTTAATATTTAGTGCATGAGAGTGTGAAATATAGTGCATCAATGTTTTCTGTCTACTGCATTATAGTAATCAGAATCAGTCAACCAGAGTTTTATATTGAGTGCATCACTGTTTCAAACCTATTGCATCATAGTTTTATATTTACTGCATCTTAGTCTCATAATCAGTACATCATACTTTTTGTTATTAGTGCATCACAGTGTAAGTAAAGATAGAAAACTTGCAGCCAGCAAAAGTAATGGTCCACTGAAATATGAGTTTGGTTTAAATTTGGAACATTCCTTCACCATACACTCTACAACGTACAAGAACCAATCCATTTGAGAAACGTTATCAGTATTAGAGAGAATTGGTATAATTCTCTCATTTACCTGCCCATCTTTGTTTCCTTGGCCAAATATAGAAAAGAAGAGGACAAGGAAACAAACTCGAAATTCCCAATCTACTTCTGTTAGACTGCACAAATGTTCCTCCAACTTTGATATAAAATTTTTCTTTTTAACAACAATACTTTGCAATACTTCTCTCCAAGTTACAGTAGTCTCTTCGAATATATTTTTCTCTTCAGGTGCTTCAACTTTAATATCCCCCATTGGGATTCCAAGCATATCCCGAACCAATTCTCGAGTAATTTTAATACTTCTTTCATCTTTCATTTTTATCGAGCAAGTTTTTGAATCAAAATTTCTAACAATCCACATCCCTAATTCTGATGATGTAGAATCAAATTTGAAATTATTATGAAAATCCCCAAATCCCATCTTTTCTAATTCCTCCACCTGAGGAGTTCTCAATTTCTCAAGAACCTTTAACAAACTTCTTGGAGACATTCTTGTATTGATAGATTTTGGTTTGTTCTTTTTAACGTCTTGTTTTGTATATTCATCGTCCAACTGAACTTTTTCCTTTTTAACTTTCTTCTTTGTTACAACAGCCGGTTCTGAATCTGAACTTTTATTGTCATTTGCTATTTGAACTTTCTTTTTCTTTTTTACTGGTGTTGAATCAGAATCTGAATCCATGTCTATTGCAGATCTTTTACTCTTATTCTTCTTTTTACTTGTGCTGCATTCAGTAACAGAAATGGGATTCTTCTTCTTAACACGTTTCACCTTAGGTGCAATACGTTTAGGATTCTTCTTAGCTGCAGTATGTTTAACATGCTTTCCTGATGCTTTTTTATTTTTTTTTGCCGCATGTTCAAGAACAAGACTTTCCAATAATTCTTTCCATTTTTCTTTAGCAGCCTTTCTAATAGCAGCTGTATTAATTGTATCTTCTTCTTCTGTTTCTTCTTCATCTGTTTCATTATCACCAATTGTAACTCAGTTCAAGTTTTTGTACATCAAAGAAATTGTCAAGAATACAAAATCACTTTCGCACATCACATAGCTACATTTAACCTAACTTATGCTCATACGCCACAAATTAAATGCTACTGCATCTCAGTTAAACCACTAGTACATCATATAAACCATCAAGCATAAAAAATCACTTTCTCACTTTACATAAGCTACATTTACCCTAACTTATGATCATACGCCGTAAATTAATTGAATTTGCATCTCAATTAAATCACTAGTACATCATATAAACCATCAAGCATACAAACTCACTTTCGCACATCACATAAGCTACATTTACCCTTACTTATGCTCACACACCTCAAATTAAATGCTACTGCATCTCAGTTTAACCACTAGTACATCTTATAAAACATCAGTCATACAAAATCTATTTTGCACATCACCTAAGCTACATTTATCCTAAATTATGCTCATATGCCGCAAATTAAATGCAACTGCATCTCAGTTAAACCACTAGTACATCATATAAACCATCAAGCATACAAAATCACTTTCGCACATCACATAAGCTACATTTACCCTAACTTATGCTCATATGCCACAAATTAAATGCTACTGCATCTCAGTTTAACCACTAGTACATCATATAAACCATCAACCATACAAAATCACTTTCGCACATCAGATAAGATACATTTACCCTAACTTATGATCATGCGCCGCAAATTAATTGCAACTGCATCACAGTTAAACCAATAGTACATCATATAAACCATCAAGCATACAAACTCACTTTCGCACATCACATAAGCCACATTTAACCTAACTTATGCTCACACACCTCAAATTATCTCAGTTTAACCACTAGTACATCTTATAAACCATTAGTCTACAAAATCTATTTTTCACATCACATAAGCTACATTTATCATAACTTATGCTCATATGCCACAAATTAAATGAAACTGCATCTCTGTTAAACCACTAGTACATCATATAAACCATCAAGCATACAAAATCACTTTCACACATCACATAAGCTACATTTACCCTAAATTATGCTCATACGCCGCAAATTAAAAGCTACTGCATCTCAGTTCAACCACTAGTACATCATATAAACCATCAAGCATACAAAATCATTTTCGCACATCACATAAGCTACATTTACCCTAACTTATGCTCACACGCCGCAAATTAATTGCAACTGCATCTCAATTGAACCACTAATACGTCATATAAACCATCAGTCATACAAAATCCCTTTCGCACATCACTTAAGCTACATTTACCCTAACTTATGCTCAGACGCCGAAAATTAAATGCTACTGCATCTCAGTTCAACCACTAGTGCATCATATAAACCATCAGTCATACAAAATCATTTTCGCACATCATATAAGCTATATTTATCCTAACTTATGCTCACACGCCGCAAATTAAATGCTTCTGCATCTCAATTCAACCACTAGTACATCATATAAACCATCAGTCATACAAAATCCCTTTCGCACATCTCTTAATCTACATTTACCCTAACTTATGCTCACACACCACAAGTTAAATGCTATTGCATCCCAGTTCAACAACTAGTACATCATAGAAAGCATTAGTCATACAAAATTTATTTTGCAAATCTCATAGACTTCATTTAACCTAACTTATTTCAATAGCTATTGCATAGAAAGAAAATACTGCATATAAATGAAAATTAAAACGTACTGCATTATAATATAAAATATAAAACTTACTTGATGTTTCCGTAATCGATTAGTCACCATGATACTTTGACCCCTCGTGTTAAACCCTTTTGTTGCACTCACCATTAATGCAAGATACTCCTAGATAAACCCTCATGAGCCTTTCTTTTCATTTCTTAACCCACAATATATATTGTTTCGTTACAATTATTCGCCTTAGCCTACCGTGTAGTCATAGTTTATGAGCAAGAAGTTGCTATTTGCTTAAGTTTGAGGTTCAAGTAGAGAGATTCAGAAATCACACCGACATCGAAGACACATTCCTATGATCATTGAAGCCCCCCCCCCCCCCAATATTCACCAAATATGATTCATCTCAAGTGGGGGGATGGCTTAGCTATTTTGTATAAATTTAGTATTAAAAAAAGGGGGAATTGCATATATATCCCTGCAAAAGCTCAAAATTGCGTATATATCCAGCTTAAACTTTTAATTGCATATATATCCTTCCAAATGCTTAAAAATTGCATATATATCCAATATAAACTTATAATTACATATATATCCTTCCTAAACCTTAAATATGTCATATATATCCAAATAACTATTTAATTTAAATTTACAACTCTAGAATATATAGCAATTATAATTATAAAAAAAATATTTCTTAAATATATTTTTTCTTTATTTATAAACTTGTTGACTGTAATATATACGCTTTCATTGCAAACATATTTTATCTATGATATATAATATATAACAAACATGATATATTTGATAGTTATTTCATGTATTCGTATTAGATATGAGGTAAGGTGAATTTTTTCTTTAGGTTAAACATTTTCTTGATATATTGTTTTTGGTCGTTCATTTGAACCCCGAGACATCGTACCCTTAAAACAAATGTGTTTGTTGCAACTTTAAAATTATAATCATCATAATTTAGAGTTTAAAGTTATATTAAATAATTATTTTGATATATATGATATATTAGAGGTTTAGAAGGATATATATGCAATTACGAAGGTTTAGAAAGGATATATATGCAATTATTAAGTTAAGTTGGATATATATGCAATTTTTAAGCTTTTGAAAGGATATATATGCAATTATAATTTTAAGTTGGATATATATGCAATTTTGAGCTTTTGTAGGGATATATATGCAATTCCCCTAAAAACTTACAAAAAATTAATTTAGAGAAAAATAAAAAAATAGTAGTTCATTTATTTCATTATGGTAGTACAAGGAGCTTGTGTAACTAGGATCGAGAAGTTAAACTCGATCACTTTCAAGTGAAGATTTAAGTTGATGACTCATCTACATTAGCTAGTTTTTGAAGACCAAGATAGTGTGCACCTCATCCGTTGGCATCTTTAGCACACTAACTAGTTGATCCGGTCTTTGCATTTCGAAGCTTGGAATTTGGATGGACGGTGGACGACAAAGACTTGGTTATGAGCTAAGACTATTTGCTTGATTATTATTTTACACCAATTTTGTGCATCCCATATCTTATCCTACCCTTTGGTCATGAATCATGCTTAGGTGAGGGCAGTGAGCAGTCATTGGTGTCTTGACCATGGATTTGGTCATGTATCAATGGTCTTTGTCGCCTTCGCTGTGGTATGTTAGTAATGACAATTCACCGTAAGCTTTACAAACATTACAACCCAATGTTGCATTCAAAAATTATCTTGACCTTAGCTCTAGTGGAGAAGTTTTGTGTAACCACCAAGCCTATGATAGGATACATCCTATGACTGCGCGTATGAGAGATCACCCCGAAATTGAACACTTAGAATAGGCACAGTATAAGAGTGCTTTGTTCCCCATTTCGTGAGGTGTTCGGCTTAAATTTGTTCTAGCATAGGAAGTTCTTAAAATTTCATATCTTCTTAGTAATGAGGGAGATATCTTTCGAAACTTATTCTAATGTGGTCTACTTGAGGGCAAGTATAGTTTAAGTAGGGGGGGGGGGTATTTGATAACATCAAATATTCCTGACGTTCTAAGCATCAATTTCCCCCGTTATAACAACAAATTATGCTATATTACATTAAATTATGCTCTTATCTCTTCATATTTCATTTCAGGACTAAGAAGAGCATTTTGACAGATTTGATACAAATATTGATTAATACAAGCTAAAGTGAGGAGTAATAATGAAGACACAAGGCTACTGCGTAACTTGTCATTAAAGTTACGCCGTAGATATGTTATGACGTTGCCATATTTTCGCATGATGAAGGTTACGCTGTATCTAGTAATAATTTTACGGCGTAAATGTGTTAACGAGAGTTCTACGGTCGTAACTCACTCTTGGGTTACGCCGTAGATGACCAAACGTGTTGACCAAGGATTAATGTTACGGCGTAACTTGTGATGCAGTTACACCACAAATGTGGATATACTCAAATTGAAGATCAACATTAAAAGAGGGTTACGGCGTAACCGGTAATAAGGTTACGCCATAACAAAAACGAGCTCTATATATACTCAAAGAATTCTGCATTTTGAGATATCTCCCCTTTCCCAAACCTTTACTAGGGTTTGGGGAGAGCGACCCAGAAGATCAACGAAGGTTTAGAAGATCGAAGGAATGACATTTCATGTAGCTAGGAATCAGTCTAGTCTATTTAAAGTTTGAATTCTCTTATGCTTTTCCATTAATCATTCGATGAATTCATTTTTGTTAAATTAAACTTTGGTTTAGTATTTTATCTTTGTTTCTCTATATAGACGTTTTCTTTGCTTGTTTATGGACACTTTTGTTACGGCAGCTTTAAAGCTTGATAATATCTAGGAAGCTAGGAGAATTGACTATAGGACCCTAGACGAGCAGGTTGCGAGGTTTGATATGATTGGCCATAGTACTTTCACTTCTTGCGTGTTAATTTCACCAAACGAGCACTTATCAAGTGGTGAAGCTTAAGAAGTTAGAGGGAACCTAAGTTCCGAAAGGCCGGGTTACGCTTAAAAAAGTCTATTAAATATGGCACTTAATGACTCTTCCATAATGTAACCCGCGAACTCTTGTAATCATTCAGTTACGGAATAGGATGTTATGGAAAATAGGCTAGGCGAATTGATCAACTGAGTCTAGTGACATTCACCCACTATATGGATCTAAGGAATGAAAAAATTACTTTACCACTACGTCTTGATTAGTCTTATCTTTCTGTAACCACCCGTAATTTCCCAGAATGATTTTTAAATAATAAATTATATTTATTATTTCCTAAGTTTCACTTTCAAACTTTTCTAAACTTATTCGAATTGAATACGAGAAGCTATCTCGCTAAACGTGAAAACCATGCACAACGCGTACTGGAACGACCAACAATTTGATTTGATTATTTTATTAATTGTGAGAAACGAGGCGTATGAATAGTCGTTTTCATTGGAAAAATAGGTAACGTCAAATCCATACTATGAATAATCACATCGCTACTTTTATCCTTTGCTTCTTGTCCTCCCACAACCCTACTGCCACAATACCAACTACTATTCATCACATGACTCACTCTAATAATATAAAATTAGCCATCCTTTGATTCTTGAAATATTGTGTCAACTGTTGAAACAGTGAGGCGCCAAATTCCAAACCATTTAGAACCATCAAGCTGACAAGTGAAAAGCAACCACACATGTACCCATTTTTCAAAATTGACTGATAATAAAATATGGAAATTACCTTGAACTGACATGAGATTTCACACTCCACCTTATAAAATCACTTATATTCAACTTCTATAGCCCAATACTCAGTCAAAAGGACCTCCTAGACCTCATCCTGTGATTCCTAGACCTGTGATTTCTAAAAAGTTTGTTTGATGCATGTTCATATATCACCTCCTCACATCCAATTTTCCCACAAATTCACAGAAGTTTGCTTAAACAAAACTTTGACACAAAAAAATTCCCTTAGCATGTTAAAAGAAAGCGTTTGAGAGTTCTTCCTAAGATCGAGTAGGTCCACCTGAGGTTTTGCTAATTATTGTGGAGTTGTGTTTTGATTCGTATCGGTTCGAGTTCGGATAAGGTTACGGTGGGTGTTTGGGTTCAGTTCGAGTTTGTGGTAGGGTCAAGTTTTGGATTTCGTTAGCAATATAATTCGCGAGTTAGCAGATTCTTGGGTTATGATTAGCGGTTCGTGTTCGATTAAGATTTTTGGGTTGATATCGTGTGTTTGTCTTGATCATTTCTTCACCACCTTTGTAAGAACCTCAAATCTCATCTCATTTACATATTCTCCACTTATATATCATGCATTCATGAGTTTTATATCACCATTATGTGGCCATGTTGCAAAAATCTGGTTTTAAACTAACATTTGCTTAAGTATTTGGTATTATGCTTTTTCCCATTTTAATGCACTCTTTAAGAATAACTTGCGGTGAAAGTCTTGTTACTAAACTCCATTATAAAGATATTAGTTTAACAAGATCGAAACCTAGGTCTTGCGGAAGTTGTACAAGTCTAAAACCATGGTTTCTGGAAATGGGTGCACTTGTCTGGTATTTTTCATTTTCCCAGACGTCACGACCAAAAACTTGAATTTGATGCTTGAATCTTGATCACTACACTTAAAAATAATGTTATTAGTTCAATAAAGTGGAATCTAGGACTATAGAAAGTAATCTGGATGTTAGATCTTAAAAACCAACAACCGAACCCAGTTGTGACTATTGTGATATTTTGCATTGCTGCATGCTAAGGTGAGTTCATGGCCCCTACCTTTACTTGTTTTATAATTGTTTTTGGGGGAGAATACATGCTCGTTTTTATTTAAACTCAATGATTGTTTTACTTGAAACGCGATTTGTTTTAAATACTAGATTGTTTACTCGAATGCGTTATATGTATACATGACATACACATTGACCAGGTGTACTAGACAAACATACATAACAGGACCGGGTGTAACGGTCACATTATCGGGCATAGCGGACACACTACCAGGTGTAATGGTCATTACGAGTGTACCGATTAACCAAACATTATAAACTTGTGTTCCACAATTGCGAATATTTAAACCTATGAACTCACCAACTTTATGTTGAGACTTTTACCGTGTATTTTCAGGTTTAAGGTGATAGCCTAGTTTTGGAGGCTTTTGGCATGGCATGGCATGGTCATAGAAGACTCTGATGTATTTGGGACCGCTTTATTTTATTATGGGCCTTTATGTCCGCACTCTTTTTGGAATGTTGTAAACATGATGCTTTTTTATTATGAAATTTCTTTTAAACGGTTGAGCAAAAACCGTTCTTTATACTTTGTGTTGTGATACCAATTTAGTAGCACCCAAACATGTATGCTTTTGCTAAACCAGATTTTGAGGGTGTTACAGATTGGTATCAGAGCCTTGGTTATAGAGAACTGGGTATTTTTAGAACCTAGACTATAACTACTTTTACAAAAACTTGACCCTATGACCGCCACCTGCCTGCCAAGCCTGCTGCCTTACTTATGATAAAACATTTTATTTTAAAGTAAGAGATATATAACTGGTGTAACTGAGCTGAGTATTTCAAAATTTATTGAACCTCGGTGGAATATAGACTGATCACCTATATTCGACGAGGGACAGCGGGACATAGCCTGATCACCTATGTCTGACTCAGAGGTGAACTTTGCGATACTGAGAGTAGTTACAATAGAGTTATGTACGGATTGACTTCTATTTGAATTCTGAGTACTTCAAATTTTCTGTGTATGTACATAAGCATTGCATGACATGAACATTCACACCTACACGCAACATGATAGTAATCACAACACACTAGCATCACAATACTTTTACTCTTGAATGGAATACTTTTCATCACAGTCTGGTTATGTTACAATCACCTCTACCTCAAACCCTCCTACCGAATCAATATTGTAGTTTCCGTGTTAAGTACAAAGTACAGTACTGAGCCAACCAACTGGTTGCTAGTAGCAATCAACATCCTCATTCTGATTCGTACTCTAAACTTGATAAACTCCCTATTTGGCAGAGATTCTATGCCCAACAGAAACCTTAAGACTTTAAGGAGTAACCTGAACCGCGTTCTTTGAAACCGACACCAGATTCTTCACTCGTCTCTCGGGAATATCAGTTATTTCTACTACCCTCTCATAAGATAATAAACCATGTCGCTAATACCATACAAACTGTTTTCGATTATTCTACAGACCATATTGCTGTCACCCTACAAATGTTTTACTGCTACTTCATGAAATCAAAATTTCGACCTTACAACTATTTTGTAAACAGCGAATGGTTCTCGTTCTATAAACTGTTTCACAAATCATTTCGCTAACGAATTTATAAACCGGTTTGCTGTCCTGCTACGATATTATAAATCAAACTACAGGTTTGCTACTATCATGCAAATGATAAAATGATTTCTTGTTATTCTATGAACCGTTTTACAAACCAATTTATAAACTATTCTGCAATCACCCTCTAAACTATTTACTCATTTCGATGCGTTAAAAGTTTCTAGTCAAACTTCACCAAATTTTTGCACATCAAGGGGTGATTAAACGTTAACTTTTAATAATCATCTTATCCACACCATGTTTAAAAACTGCTTTTACTGAAGTTACGAGTCTTTTGAAGTCGCATCAATTTACCTAACTACAAAGTTTCAGCAAGGAATTATGTATTACTCTCCCACAGACAAGGAGGAGCCTTTAAACAATCTAGGAAGACCCAAATCTGTTGTGAGTACCAACATCTCTTCCCATACACCATTTTATCGGATAACATAAACTGAAATCCGGGACGGATTTCGCCTTAAGGAGGGTAGACTGTAACCACCCGTAATTTTCCAGAATGATTTTTAAATAATAAATTATATTTATTATTTCCGAAGTTTCACTTTCTGACTTTTCCGAACTTATTCGAATCGAATACGAGAAGTTATCTTGCGAAACGTGAAAACCGAGCACAACGCGTACTGGTACGACCAACGATTTGATTTGATTATTTTATTAATTGTGAGAAACGAGGCGTATGAATAGTTGTTTTCATTGGAAAAATAGGTAACGTCAAATCCATCCTATGAATAATCACATCACTACTTTTGTCCTTTGCTTCTTGTCCTCCCACGATCCTACTGCCACAATACCAACTACTATTCATCACATGACTCACTCTAATAATATAAAATTTGCCATCCTTTAATTCTTGAAATATTGTGTCAACTGTTGAAACAGTGAGGCGCCAAATTCCAAACCATTTAGAACCATCAAGCTGACAAGTGAAAAGCAACCACACATGTACCCATTTTTCAAAATTGACTGATAATAAAATATGGAAATTACCTTGGACTGACATGAGATTTCACGCTCCACCTTATAAAATCACTTATATTCAACTTCTATAGCCCAATACTCAGTCAAAAGAACCTCCTAGACCTCATCCCGTGATTCCTAGACCTGTGATTTCTGAAAAGTTTGTTTGATGCATGTTCATATATCACCTCCTCACATCAAATCTTCGCACAAATTCACAGAAGTTTGCTTAAACAAAACTTTGACACAAACAAATTCCCTTAGCATGATAAAAGAAAGCATTTGAGAGTTCTTCCTAAGATCGAGTAGGTCCACCTGAGGTTTTGCTCATTATCGTGGAGTTGTGTTTTGATTCGTATCGGTTCGATTTTGGATAAGGTTACGGTCGGTGTTTGGGTTCAGTTCGAGTTTGTGATAGGGTCAAGTTTTGGATTTCGTTGGCAATATAATTCGCGAGTTAGCAGATTCTTGGGTTATGATTAGCGGTTCATGTTCAATTAAGATTTTCGGGTTGATATCGTGTGTTTGTCTTGATCATTTCTTCACCACCTTTGTAAGAACTTCAAATCTCATCTCATATACATATTCTCCACTTATATATCATGCATTCATGAGTTTTATATCACCATTATGTGGCCATGTTGCAAAAATATGATTTTGAACTAACATTTGCTTAAGTATCTAGTATTATACTTTTTCCCATTTAAATTCACTCTTTAAGAATAACTTGCGGTGAAAGTCTTGTTACTAAACTCCATTATAAAGTTATTAGTATAGCAAGATCGATACCTACGTCTTGCGGAAGTTGTACAAGTCTAAAACCTTGGTTTCTGGAAATGGGTGCACTTGTCTGGTATTTTTCATTTTCCCAGACGTCACCACCAAAAACTTGAATTTGATGCTTGAATCTTGATCACTACACTTAAACATAATGTTATTAGTTCAATAAAGTCAGAATCTAGGACTATAGAAAGTAATTTCGTTGTTAGATCTTAAAAACCAACAACCGAACCCAGTTGTGACTAGTGTGATATTTTGCGTTGCTGCATGCTAAGGTGAGTTCATGGCCCCTACCTTTACTTATTTTATAATTGTTTTGGTGGAGAATACATGCTCGTTTTATTTAAACTGAACGATTGTTTTACTTGAAACGCGATTGGTTTTAAATACTAGATTGTTTACTGGAATGCGTTATATCTATACATGACACACACATTGACCAGGTGTACTGGACAAACATACGTAACAGGACCGGGTGTAACGGTCACATTACCGGGTGTAACGGTCACACTACCAGGTGTACTGGTCATTACGAGTGTACCGATTAACCAAACATTATAAACTTGTGTTCCACAATTGCGAATATTTAAACCTATGAACTCACCAACTTTATGTTGACACTTTTAGCATGTATTTTCAGGTCTAAGGTGATAGCCTAGTTGTGGAGGCTTTTGGCATTGCATGATATGGTCATAGAAGACTCTGATGTATTTGGGACCACTTTATTTCCTTATGGGCCTTTGTGTCCGCACTCTTTTTGGAATGCTGTAAACATGATGCTTTTTTATTATGAAATTTCTTTTAAACGGTTGAGCAAAAACCGTTCTTTTTACTTTGTGTTGTGATACCAATTTAGTAGCACCCAAACATGTATGCTTCCGCTAAACCAGATTTTGGGGGTGTTACACTTTCTCTTTTCTATCCATTCGTTTTGATTCTGTTATATGAGAATTTATTATCTAATTAACAACTTCTATTTAATCATATCTATTTGAGTTTAATCCCTTATTTCACCAGAACAACAGCTGTTGGGACGACACTCGGATTTACCTAGGCTATACATCACATGACCAAGTACACTGCCGTGAGTATGTGTTAGTCCTAGTATCTCTCAGTTTATAAATTTAAAACAGAATGAAATAGACACATCAGTAGTCACATTTTAAGCTAACAAGAGACAGCCCAGATGGTTTATCAAGTGACGGCTTCAAATCATTCCTGACGCCGTCATAACGGCGACTTGCACAAGACAAAACCCTAAAACAAGGCGATCTGACGGCGTCACATCCATAAAGTGACGCCGTCACCATTGTAAATCTATATATATTTTTCCAATTCTTCTCATTAATTTGAACATCTTAGAGACATCTTTGGGAGTAGGGTTTTGGGACAAATTTTACAGCTTTTGTGAGGCTTTCAAATCCCTTGAACTTCTTGTTTCAATAAAAATAAGTATCCCTTTATTCATTCGATATGTCTATGTATTGTTTGATTAATTGTTTATCTTTTCTTTGCTTTAACATGCTAGCTTAAGTTTATTTGTGTTTGCTTAGATCTAGTGAAACCTAGTTGTTGAATATTTATTTTTTGTCTCTTGTTTAGTTGATTGTCTCACGTTAGGCTAAGAAAACTGGCTGACCTCTTATATGTAACTAGCTTGAACGTCTTAGAAAACGAAACCATATAGTGCACTATTGGTTTTTCTCGTTGTATTTTGATGCGTGGTTTTGCGACCTTACAACAGGTTTTACCTCTCGAGGGATCTCAAGAGGCTTACAACCCCACCAGGCAGTGTACCTGACCGATGTAGTATAGTGTAGTGGTAAGTACGGGGGATTGATCGTTCTCCACAGGGAATAGTGTTCGTTAGGTATGAAAAATTACTCTAATAGGTCTAAGGGTGAGAGAAGATTCTTTTTATGTTTTTATATTTTTATGAAAGCAAGTAAAATCTCGGGTTTGAAAGAGTGGGCGGAATTAGTTGCTAGTCAACTAACCCAAATTACTACGAATGCAAATTAAATAAAATAACAGAAAATGAAAATGTTGGTGAAAACTTATGTGGAGAGAAATGTGTTTACTTAGATTTCCTTACTCCCTAACTATCTTTTACCGGTTGATTAGTGTGTATTAGTCGCGTGGATGACGGGTGTATTCCTTAATACCATTCGTGGGGTGGCGTACGTACTTCCCCAACTCTACAAGCTCCTACTTCACTCCTATGTCGAGCCGGCTAGGAAGCTCCTAACATGGGATCACTAGAATTCGCTTGTGCATTAAATACAACCATAAAAACCTTTAGTACGCATTGGTTCATGTTTCTTAAGACGTTCAAGCAAGTTACCGAATAGGAAGTTAGCCAGTTTTCTTAAGCCTAACATAGATGAACAATCATCCAATACAACTAACAACACACTAATAACCAATAATCAATAGCTAGGTTTCATTAGATCTAAGCAAACACAAGATAAATCTAGCCTAACATGTTAAACAAAAGACAAGAATAAGATAGAATCAAACAACACATAGACATATTGAATGATTAATTGATAACTTATCTTCAATGTAACATGGAAGATCTCAAGGCAAAAAGCCTTGAAAGAGCTGCCAAATTCGTCCTAGGGTTTTCACACACAAAGTTCCCCAATAAGTTCCACACTAATGACAAAAAATTAGAAAACTATATATAGACTTTTGGATCTGACGGCGTCACTTTATGGAGTGTGACGCCGTCACCTCGCCGCTTTTAGGGTTCTCGGATGACCTTCTTGACGCCGTCCCTCTTTAGCTCTCCAAAATCCGTTCTGGCTTATCAAGGCTTGACGCCGTCAGACTATGAACGTAACGCCGTCCCTCTTTGAATTATAACGTGACGACCTTGATCAGATTAAAGCGTGACGCCGTCAGAATTTCCATGCAATTTCTCTGGCTTATCATGAGTAAATTTCACATCCACCACTTTTGCCAAGGCATGACGCCGTCCAGGGTTAAATATGACGCCGTCAAAGGTAACTTTCAGCAAGATTTTGAGACTTTGCCGTTTTCTTCACTTTTATGCTCCAAAAACGTCCAAAATGCCTCCTTTTCCAGATTTCTTCTCAAAAGTACCTAAAATGACAAAAGGAACGATTTAGGGCAATATTTGATCAAATAAATACGATTTAGGGCTTAAATGACCCCTTAAAAGCGGTACACTTTTCGCTTCATCAAATACCCTTACACTTGAGATTTGCTTGTCCTCAAGCAAATGCGCTTTTATTCTAATCAAAATACAAGTTAGGGGTCATTTAATGCTAACATAAAAGTAATTACAACAAATATTCGTTCCACTTTAATCATAATAAGCACGGAGATTACAAACTAGCACCTCACAAGTAGTGTTTAGATACTCACATCTCTCAAGTGTCATCAAAATAAATCTCATAAATGAAAACGGATAATATCTCTCACTACCTGTCATAGCAAATAGATTACCATAGGCTTGGGAAAGGATCAAAAACCTCCTCCACTAGGCGTAAGCACCTAAGATAAACTATCAAAGAGGGCTTTTACATGGGTTATAACGTTAGGTGTAGGGATATGATAAATACAGATTTGTTGGATAAGGGATATTTTACTGGTGGCGAGTTAAAGATCTTGATTAATTACATGTACTATACAATGTTGCTAAGCCAAGACTCGACTCAATCTTAAGCTAATGAAAGAAAATAACAAAAACATAAAATAAACATAAAATAAAACGGGATGGTAGTCCGTATGTTTTTTTCTACTTTTTCTTTTTCTCATTTTTTTTGTATTTTTCTTGATTTTTTTTTCTTTTTCGATTTTTTTTTTTTTTTTTTTTTTTTTTTTTTTTGCATACACTTTTGCCCTACCATCCAAAATAATACATCATAGGGGCATTGCATTCCCCTTACACTTGAACTTTTACATAACTTTACAAATAACTATTCTAATGACTCGAATTAAGATAATTGAAAAACTTGGAGTACTTTTAAAATATTTAGCACATATGGGGGTAACAAATGATGTTCTTCCCCATTACTCTATTACACTAGTACTTTACCCATGAGTCCCAATCGTCCCAAAACAATATGTACAAGGATATGACTCAACTTAGCAACCATGTAATCAACTAGATAATTAACTTGGGGTTTAAACAAATGTTGTAACAATAATGCACAAAAAATGAGTGCATACAAGGTAGGCTAAGGCGATTTGGGTGTACATTTTAGTGGGGTGTAACAAATTCTTCCTTTAAGTAAAATGCTTAAAGGTCGAAACGAAAAGATAGGCTCTGAGGGGTGTACTAGGGGTATCGTGTACTAAAAATGAGTACAACGCAAAGGGTGTGGGAGAATTATTGACCAATGTAGCCAATGTAATTATAACAAAAACACAGGTGTAAAACAATGGGTGAATCCTAATGCCTTTTATCATGTAGTAAATCTAACTACACGAATGTAGTCTCACTTGTGGCCTCGGAATGGTCCTAACGCAAGTTCTAGAATCTAAGTTCTACCGGTACACACATCATAGCAAAATGCTTTTCCTACCAATTCTAGGGGCGAACCTCACATATTTGGGGTGGAAAATTTTTTTTGGTGGTACGGTTTTTGTGCTAGTCATATAACTCCTATCCGTGAGACGCTCATTAAGATCAAAGTTTCACTCCTATATGTTGTAAAAATTTTTAAATTTGGCACTAAAATTACCCTAACAGGTATTTATCTCAGTTTTATTACACATCCACTATTAATCAAACAAAAATCAAGCGCAATTGTATTCTCTAATCGTACTTTTACCCCCCCCCCTTACACTTAAGATGAACATTGTCCCCAATGTTCAAATAACAAGATGTAAAAGTATAAAGTAAAAGAATGAAATCAAATACTCCCCTGATTCGTCCGGTGGATAATGAAGTAACACGGTTAGATCTTCTTTCAAAGAGAATGTTGAAGCTCCATGACTAATGCATCGCCATAAGCTTGATCCAAAACATTTCCTTGTCCAAAATAACCTGTTAAACCTGAGAAAACAAACACGAAAACCTGCATAACATCGGCGGGATAAATCTATATATATAAGGATATAATGCTTGTGGAATGATAATTTTGCAGATTCCTGGAGATTATAAGTTATAGATTTAATAAAAAAAAATTTATGAAAACAAAACCTTCAAAAATTTTCAGAAAATTAAACCTGACGCCGTCAGGTTGTAAAGCCTGACGCCGTCAGAAATGATCTGACAGAATTCTCATGTTACGTTTCCGGAAAAATTTTGTAAAAACCTATACCTTACTTCCTGGAAATCCTGCAAAACATCATTATGACTCGATACAAGCATTTGACTCAAACAAATACTAATATGTATGTTAATTTATTATTATTATGATTCATGTTCATTTGTGTTCTAATAAACCGATTTAGATTTCCCTTACACTTAACTTGTAATACCTGAAATTCTATAACATGTAAAAATGACCAAATTGCCCCTGGGAATTCGGAACCTAAATAAAACATATGTAAAGCACAAGATAAATTCCAAACTTCTAGCAATGAACAAGTTATGATCCCAAATATTTTTAACAACTCCATTTAACTTTTATACAAGCCACAAAATTACCAAAATGCCCTTGGGCGCCTAATATAGTTTAAATTCAAATATTATGATTTAAATAAGGTAATTAAATGGAATTAAATGGGAAATTAAAAGAGATAATCAATGCATTAATTCCCTTGACCAAATTTCGAAATTCTTGGCCATTATCTCTCCCCCATTGACCGGCCACTTCCATTTTAAATCAATCACACATTATTTCCTTCAAACCCTAATTAGCCGATAATCACACACACACAAACAATTCTCTCTAGCTTCAATTCGATCCCCAAAAATTCTAAACACAATTTTCCGTGATAAATCAACATCTAAAGAGCCCTAGAAAAATTATTGTGGAGGTGTTCTTCATTCATATCATCTTTGGTGAAATTTTCTTTGTCGCGGCTAAGATAATAGGTATAATTCGTTTCTATTCATTCGACCATAATAAAATTCGTTTCTTATTTTTCTTGTATTCCTCACATCATATGTGACCTGTGAAAATTGGTTTCATGATTTTTAGATCGTTTTTGAAGCCGTGGTGATTTTCGACCCATTTTAGCCATACGCGTATAAAAGAATTCGTACACCTCATTCCACACGTTCAAATCTTGATTTGGTATTTTTCTCAGACCCTATATATGTTATGAACACCAAATAAAATGTAAAAGTCGATCCATGCATGATCTAACAATTATTTGTGAATTAAATCTTAAAAACGTGTATAAACCCTAAATAATTCAATTCGAATTTTTGAGGCTTCATATTTATTTTATTTGGACTCCATATGATCATACTAATCTGGGAAAAATTATATTTCGAATTGTTAAGGCCTAAAATAATTATTCTTGATTTATTTAGTTTTACTGATTTTAAAGAAATTAAAAAGAAAAAGAAATAAAGTGTAATTCGATTTAGGGTTTGGATTGAGGGCTTGTTCTTGGTCATTTAATGAGGATTTAATGATGGTATAATGATTGGTGAATGATTTGTATTTTAGGGTTAGGGTTTTGATTAAATAAAGTGTTATACGATTTGCTAAAAATGTTTTGGGTGAGTTTTGTAATTTTTAAAGCTTAAGGGTTATTTTTAGAACTTATTTTGGAACATGTACCTACTGTATAAAATATAAAAAGAGGGGGGTCTAGTGTCATTTTTGTATTTTAAAGGATTAAAATGTTTCTAGGGTTTAATTAAGGTACGAATTATAAAATAATTAAATGGAGGGACTAAACTTGTAATTTCTGGAAACTTGGGGCTGTTTTGAGTAATTTAATCTATTCAGGGGGTTATGTGTAAATTTGGTGATTTAATGGGTTAATATGTAATTATTAATAATATAAAGTTGAAATTGTATAATAAGGGACTAAATATGCAACTTTGAAAACTAGAGGGACCTATTGTGTAAATTCTGTAAATTTGAGGATACATTCTTATAATATGATAAAATGAGTGACCATTGAGAAACTTTGATAAATTAAGGGTCTAAAGTGTAACTTTTGAAACTAAAGGGTGTAAAGTGTAAATTGTGAATTCTTAAGGACCTAATATGTAAATGTGATAAAAGATACCCTAATTCCAAAAATAATGATTTAACTAAGAATGTTGATCCAACGTTCTAGATATGGAAACTTTCTAAAAATGGAAACCTGCTAAAAATAGAAAGTTACTTAATATGGAAATGGGATCTTTAGTAATCATGTCTTTACTCCTCTAGGTGTGAAGAGGGAGTAGTCCTGTGCTCTTTATCATCTTATTCAGTGTGATCCTTGTCAAGCAATAAGGTACAGATATTCTGCTTCTTTGATAAGAGGCCTTCATTCTCTCATTATGACTTCGATTATTGAACCACCATGATTATGAACCTATGATTATGAACTTATGAAACAAGACATTGACTTATGCAAGTAAACTAAATACATGATTCACGATACTTGACCTTGACCCTCAGTTTGATACTACGAGCCACTCACTAGGCATGAGGGTTTCATGTCCATGTCAGTCGATGCACCGATGGCATGACTCTAGGGCAGGAGAGTGATGACCTGTCCCGTCCCTGCATGTTATGTTTATGATTCATGTTTATGTAGAGGCAGATTATGGCCACCTGGGGCGTATGGATGCATCCTAGATTTGTTCATGTTCATGTTATGTTATGTTATTCATGGTGACTGATGGTGTGTGCGATACACGTCTTTCACACTCTGGGAGCTAGCTACTCCAACCCATGATGAGGACACCCCTCATATTTACAAGATACCCATGATGAGGACACCCCTCATATTTACAGGATACTAAGAGGTCTCCCCTCTACATGTTTATGATTATGATTATGCTTATGATTTCATGTTATGGGCTCGTAGTGGATTACTGACTTTCCCTTACCATGCACCTTTGTCCTTTCCCTTATGATACCATGTATTCTTACCATGTATTCATGCTTCCATTCTCATTTACTCATGTATTATTCATTATGCTACTGCTTTGTTTCCGTTATATCTGTTCACTGGGCTTTTTAAGCTCAGCCGCACGTTTTCTTTTCGTGTGCGGCAGATTTTAAGCAGGACGACGGGTTTGGGTATAAGTGAAGAGACTTTTGGACTTAGAAGACTTTGAGTAGAAGCCATTAGAAGAGATGTACTTATGGATTTAATAGGCAGCTTTTATTTTCCTTTGTAACCCTTGTATTGCAAGATTTCATTTGTAACCTTTGAGAACCATTGTATTACTATTGATTGTATGCTATGTTTATCTGATATGAAACCATGTATTTGTGATATCTCTACCCTTGTGGGGTCGGGGTGTTACAATTTATGGTATCAGAGAACAGGCTGACGACTTGTAATACAATTACCCTGTCCTGTGCGTTTAGGACCACTAAGTTTCCACTGTAGGCGCTCATAAGATAACCTGTAAGAAGTTGCTTAAGGATTTCTGGATATGAACCTAAGTTTTGACCAGTGAGGAATGGGTAGACTATAAGGTATTCAAGTATCATCGTTTCCGCATCACTCTGATTCATGCCTTGCTATGACATTGCTTTGGTTAACCTCTGAGACTGTAGAAGTACTAGGTGGACTAAGACAGGTGATTGCTTACGACTTGAGATAAAGTATGATCATCATGAAGGCATAATTATGTGGTGCTGGTATTATTAACGTGATAATACTTACACCATATAACGTGCCCTCATTGTGACCATAGGATATCTTGGGAAGTACCTAAGAAGTTTAGAACTTGATTTCCGATGGATTATCTGTGATTAGTGAGACCTCAGGTTCATTATACCTATGCGTATACTCTGCCTTCGTTCGTCAAATATCTGGATGAGTTGGACTCCCGTTTTTATTCTGTTGACCTAAGTTATAAATCTTGAAGTCATGTAGAACTCCCTACTGTTGATACAGTTGAATTGATTGAAATCTTATTCGCATTCCGTACGAGTATTCCGTTCTCATTTCTCTCCGCTTCTTGCAAATTTCGAGGACGAAATTTTTCTGTTAGTGGGGAAGAAGTTGTAATACCTGAAATTCTATAACATGTAAAAATGACCAAATTGCCCCTGGGAATTCGGAACCTAAATAAAACATATGTAAAGCACAAGATAAATTCCAAACTTCTAGCAATGAACAAGTTATGATCCCAAATATTTTTAACAACTCCATTTAACTTTTATACAAGCCACAAAATTACCAAAATGCCCTTGGGCGCCTAATATAGTTTAAATTCAAATATTATGATTTAAATAAGGTAATTAAATGGAATTAAATGGGAAATTAAAAGAGATAATCAATGCATTAATTCCCTTGACCAAATTTCGAAATTCTTGGCCATTATCTCTCCCCCATTGACCGGCCACTTCCATTTTAAATCAATCACACATTATTTCCTTCAAACCCTAATTAGCCGATAATCACACACACACAAACAATTCTCTCTAGCTTCAATTCGATCCCCAAAAATTCTAAACACAATTTTCCGTGATAAATCAACATCTAAAGAGCCCTAGAAAAATTATTGTGGAGGTGTTCTTCATTCATATCATCTTTGGTGAAATTTTCTTTGTCGCGGCTAAGATAATAGGTATAATTCGTTTCTATTCATTCGACCATAATAAAATTCGTTTCTTATTTTTCTTGTATTCCTCACATCATATGTGACCTGTGAAAATTGGTTTCATGATTTTTAGATCGTTTTTGAAGCCGTGGTGATTTTCGACCCATTTTAGCCATACGCGTATAAAAGAATTCGTACACCTCATTCCACACGTTCAAATCTTGATTTGGTATTTTTCTCAGACCCTATATATGTTATGAACACCAAATAAAATGTAAAAGTCGATCCATGCATGATCTAACAATTATTTGTGAATTAAATCTTAAAAACGTGTATAAACCCTAAATAATTCAATTCGAATTTTTGAGGCTTCATATTTATTTTATTTGGACTCCATATGATCATACTAATCTGGGAAAAATTATATTTCGAATTGTTAAGGCCTAAAATAATTATTCTTGATTTATTTAGTTTTACTGATTTTAAAGAAATTAAAAAGAAAAAGAAATAAAGTGTAATTCGATTTAGGGTTTGGATTGAGGGCTTGTTCTTGGTCATTTATGAGGATTTAATGATGGTATAATGATTGGTGAATGATTTGTATTTTAGGGTTAGGGTTTTGATTAAATAAAGTGTTATACGATTTGCTAAAAATGTTTTGGGTGAGTTTTGTAATTTTTAAAGCTTAAGGGTTATTTTTAGAACTTATTTTGGAACATGTACCTACTGTATAAAATATAAAAAGAGGGGGGTCTAGTGTCATTTTTGTATTTTAAAGGATTAAAATGTTTCTAGGGTTTAATTAAGGTACGAATTATAAAATAATTAAATGGAGGGACTAAACTTGTAATTTCTGGAAACTTGGGGCTGTTTTGAGTAATTTAATCTATTCAGGGGGTTATGTGTAAATTTGGTGATTTAATGGGTTAATATGTAATTATTAATAATATAAAGTTGAAATTGTATAATAAGGGACTAAATATGCAACTTTGAAAACTAGAGGGACCTATTGTGTAAATTCTGTAAATTTGAGGATACATTCTTATAATATGATAAAATGAGTGACCATTGAGAAACTTTGATAAATTAAGGGTCTAAAGTGTAACTTTTGAAACTAAAGGGTGTAAAGTGTAAATTGTGAATTCTTAAGGACCTAATATGTAAATGTGATAAAAGATACCCTAATTCCAAAAATAATGATTTAACTAAGAATGTTGATCCAACGTTCTAGATATGAAAACTTTCTAAAAATGGAAACCTGCTAAAAATAGAAAGTTACTTAATATGGAAATGGGATCTTTAGTAATCATGTCTTTACTCCTCTAGGTGTGAAGAGGGAGTAGTCCTGTGCTCTTTATCATCTTATTCAGTGTGATCCTTGTCAAGCAATAAGGTACAGATATTCTGCTTCTTTGATAAGAGGCCTTCATTCTCTCATTATGACTTCGATTATTGAACCACCATGATTATGAACCTATGATTATGAACTTATGAAACAAGACATTGACTTATGCAAGTAAACTAAATACATGATTCACGATACTTGACCTTTACCCTCAGTTTGATACTACGAGCCACTCACTAGGCATGAGGGTTTCATGTCCATGTCAGTCGATGCACCGATGGCATGACTCTAGGGCAGGAGAGTGATGACCTGTCCCGTCCCTGCATGTTTATGTTTATGATTCATGTTTATGTAGAGGCAGATTATGGCCACCTGGGGCGTATGGATGCATCCTAGATTTGTTCATGTTCATGTTATGTTATGATATTCATGGTGACTGATGGTGTGTGCGATACACGTCTTTCACACTCTGGGAGCTAGCTACTCCGACCCATGATGAGGACACCCCTCATATTTACAAGATACCCATGATGAGGACACCCCTCATATTTACAGGATACTAAGAGGTCTCCCCTCTACATGTTTATGATTATGATTATGCTTATGATTTCATGTTATGGGCTCGTAGTGGATTACTGACTTTCCCTTACCATGCACCTTTGTCCTTTCCCTTATGATACCATGTATTCTTACCATGTATTCATGCTTCCATTCTCATTTACTCATGTATTATTCATTATGCTACTGCTTTGTTTCCGTTATATCTGTTCACTGGGCTTTTTAAGCTCAGCCGCACGTTTTCTTTTCGTGTGCGGCAGGTTATAAGCAGGACGACGGGTTTGGGTATGAGTGAAGAGACTTTTGGACTTAGAAGACTTTGAGTAGAAGCCATTAGAAGAGATGTACTTATGGATTTAATAGGCAGCTTTTATTTTCCTTTGTAACCCTTGTATTGCAAGATTTCATTTGTAACCTTTGAGAACCATTGTATTACTATTGATTGTATGCTATGTTTATCTGATATGAAACCATGTATTTGTGATATCTCTACCCTTGTGGGGTCGGGGTGTTACAATTTATGGTATCAGAGAACAGGCTGACGACTTGTAATACAATTACCCTGTCCTGTGCGTTTAGGACCACTAAGTTTCCACTGTAGGCGCTCATAAGATAACCTGTAAGAAGTTGCTTAAGGATTTCTGGATATGAACCTAAGTTTTGACCAGTGAGGAATGGGTAGACTATAAGGTATTCAAGTATCATCGTTTCCGCATCACTCTGATTCATGCCTTGCTATGACATTGCTTTGGTTAACCTCTGAGACTGTAGAAGTACTAGGTGGACTAAGACAGGTGATTGCTTACGACTTGAGATAAAGTATGATCATCATGAAGGCATAATTATGTGGTGCTGGTATTATTAACGTGATAATACTTACACCATATAACGTGCCCTCATTGTGACCATAGGATATCTTGGGAAGTACCTAAGAAGTTTAGAACTTGATTTCCGATGGATTATCTGTGATTAGTGAGACCTCAGGTTCATTATACCTATGCGTATACTCTGCCTTCGTTCGTCAAATATCTGGATGAGTTGGACTCCCGTTTTTATTCTGTTGACCTAAGTTATAAATCTTGAAGTCATGTAGAACTCCCTACTGTTGATACAGTTGAATTGATTGAAATCTTATTCGCATTCCGTACGAGTATTCCGTTCTCATTTCTCTCCGCTTCTTGCAAATTTCGAGGACGAAATTTTTCTGTTAGTGGGGAAGAAGTTGTAATACCTGAAATTCTATAACATGTAAAAATGACCAAATTGCCCCTGGGAATTCGGAACCTAAATAAAACATATGTAAAGCACAAGATAAATTCCAAACTTCTAGCAATGAACAAGTTATGATCCCAAATATTTTTAACAACTCCATTTAACTTTTATACAAGCCACAAAATTACCAAAATGCCCTTGGGCGCCTAATATAGTTTAAATTCAAATATTATGATTTAAATAAGGTAATTAAATGGAATTAAATGGGAAATTAAAAGAGATAATCAATGCATTAATTCCCTTGACCAAATTTCGAAATTCTTGGCCATTATCTCTCCCCCATTGACCGGCCACTTCCATTTTAAATCAATCACACATTATTTCCTTCAAACCCTAATTAGCCGATAATCACACACACACAAACAATTCTCTCTAGCTTCAATTCGATCCCCAAAAATTCTAAACACAATTTTCCGTGATAAATCAACATCTAAAGAGCCCTAGAAAAATTATTGTGGAGGTGTTCTTCATTCATATCATCTTTGGTGAAATTTTCTTTGTCGCGGCTAAGATAATAGGTATAATTCGTTTCTATTCATTCGACCATAATAAAATTCGTTTCTTATTTTTCTTGTATTCCTCACATCATATGTGACCTGTGAAAATTGGTTTCATGATTTTTAGATCGTTTTTGAAGCCGTGGTGATTTTCGACCCATTTTAGCCATACGCGTATAAAAGAATTCGTACACCTCATTCCACACGTTCAAATCTTGATTTGGTATTTTTCTCAGACCCTATATATGTTATGAACACCAAATAAAATGTAAAAGTCGATCCATGCATGATCTAACAATTATTTGTGAATTAAATCTTAAAAACGTGTATAAACCCTAAATAATTCAATTCGAATTTTTGAGGCTTCATATTTATTTTATTTGGACTCCATATGATCATACTAATCTGGGAAAAATTATATTTCGAATTGTTAAGGCCTAAAATAATTATTCTTGATTTATTTAGTTTTACCGATTTTAAAGAAATTAAAAAGAAAAAGAAATAAAGTGTAATTCGATTTAGGGTTTGGATTGAGGGCTTGTTCTTGGTCATTTAATGAGGATTTAATGATGGTATAATGATTGGTGAATGATTTGTATTTTAGGGTTAGGGTTTTGATTAAATAAAGTGTTATACGATTTGCTAAAAATGTTTTGGGTGAGTTTTGTAATTTTTAAAGCTTAAGGGTTATTTTTAGAACTTATTTTGGAACATGTACCTACTGTATAAAATATAAAAAGAGGGGGGTCTAGTGTCATTTTTGTATTTTAAAGGATTAAAATGTTTCTAGGGTTTAATTAAGGTACGAATTATAAAATAATTAAATGGAGGGACTAAACTTGTAATTTCTGGAAACTTGGGGCTGTTTTGAGTAATTTAATCTATTCAGGGGGTTATGTGTAAATTTGGTGATTTAATGGGTTAATATGTAATTATTAATAATATAAAGTTGAAATTGTATAATAAGGGACTAAATATGCAACTTTGAAAACTAGAGGGACCTATTGTGTAAATTCTGTAAATTTGAGGATACATTCTTATAATATGATAAAATGAGTGACCATTGAGAAACTTTGATAAATTAAGGGTCTAAAGTGTAACTTTTGAAACTAAAGGGTGTAAAGTGTAAATTGTGAATTCTTAAGGACCTAATATGTAAATGTGATAAAAGATACCCTAATTCCAAAAATAATGATTTAACTAAGAATGTTGATCCAACGTTCTAGATATGGAAACTTTCTAAAAATGGAAACCTGCTAAAAATAGAAAGTTACTTAATATGGAAATGGGATCTTTAGTAATCATGTCTTTACTCCTCTAGGTGTGAAGAGGGAGTAGTCCTGTGCTCTTTATCATCTTATTCAGTGTGATCCTTGTCAAGCAATAAGGTACAGATATTCTGCTTCTTTGATAAGAGGCCTTCATTCTCTCATTATGACTTCGATTATTGAACCACCATGATTATGAACCTATGATTATGAACTTATGAAACATGATATTGACCTATGCAAGTAAACTAAAAACATGATTCATGATACTTGACCTTTACCCTCAGTTTGATACTACGAGCCACTCACTAGGCATGAGGGTTTCATGTCCATGTCAGTCGATGCACCGATGGCATGACTCTAGGGCAGGAGAGTGATGACCTGTCCCGTCCCTGCATGTTATGTTTATGATTCATGTTTATGTAGAGGCAGATTATGGCCACCTGGGGCGTATGGATGCATCCTAGATTTGTTCATGTTCATGTTATGTTATGATATTCATGGTGACTGATGGTGTGTGCGATACACGTCTTTCACACTCTGGGAGCTAGCTACTCCGACCCATGATGAGGACACCCCTCATATTTACAAGATACCCATGATGAGGACACCCCTCATATTTACAGGATACTAAGAGGTCTCCCCTCTACATGTTTATGATTATGATTATGCTTATGATTTCATGTTATGGGCTCGTAGTGGATTACTGACTTTCCCTTACCATGCACCTTTGTCCTTTCCCTTATGATACCATGTATTCTTACCATGTATTCATGCTTCCATTCTCATTTACTCATGTATTATTCATTATGCTACTGCTTTGTTTCCGTTATATCTGTTCACTGGGCTTTTTAAGCTCAGCCGCACGTTTTCTTTTCGTGTGCGGCAGGTTATAAGCAGGACGACGGGTTTGGGTATGAGTGAAGAGACTTTTGGACTTAGAAGACTTTGAGTAGAAGCCATTAGAAGAGATGTACTTATGGATTTAATAGGCAGCTTTTATTTTCCTTTGTAACCCTTGTATTGCAAGATTTCATTTGTAACCTTTGAGAACCATTGTATTACTATTGATTGTATGCTATGTTTATCTGATATGAAACCATGTATTTGTGATATCTCTACCCTTGTGGGGTCGGGGTGTTACATAACTTTTGCAAAATACCTTTATATGTAGTTAAGACGAAGTTAAAAACAAAATAAAGCATTTTCACAAATTAGTTTTGAACATGAATCAATAATAATAAAATTTAAACATACATACGGAAGCAAATAAAATCAAACAAACAAATAAATAAACACACAAAGCAAATAAAGCTTGGGTTGCCTCCCAAGAAGCGCTTTTCTTTATTAACGAGTCTTGTAGCTAGACTCAAAGTCACGTACATTACGTGATTCCATCATTGGTCACGGTTCCTAGGCCATTCTCCTTTGATTCTCTATCAGAATCACTTTCATAGTGAAGGTATTTCGGGTCCTCGAGATCAAAGGGATTGTTTCGGTATTTAGAACTAAGCTCCTTATCATGCTTAAAGAATCCACTTGACAGGTCAAAAGTGTCCTTACATCCCCTTCTCACATCATCATCACACAACACGAGTTGGGAACTTAACCTATCAAGCCCATCATAATCAATCTCCTTGAATTCTCTCATCTTGTAAGGCGTTTGGTATGAGATTTCCCTAATCCCATCGGTGAAAGTCATGATCCCATTGAGCTCGTCCATAACCAAGCTTGTGGCCTTGCAAAAAGGTGCCCCAAAAACAACTTGTGATAACCTGGGATCGATGTACTTTTCGATATTATCGACGATTGCGAAGCTCATAGTGAATGTCATGTTTCCTACAAACACCTGTACATCATCATCTATGCCAATGTCGTCCTTCCCTTTATGAATCATCCCCCATCTGCAAATGTTGTTATAATGAAACAGGGACATCACATTTTTGGGTAAACATGTGTCGATGTAAACATTATAAAAATGCTTGTGACCAATCATGCAAGGTATTTTGAGATTATTCGGATCACATCGCATAATTCGGCCAGGCCTTCTACCGCATAGCCCCCATGTGTTGCCACATGCTGATGGTTGATACTCATACACTTCTTCACAGCCATCCCGAAAAATCACTTTCCTGACACCATCGGTAAATAATGCACTCCTATCATCCTCATCGAGTATCACTCCCGTTGCGTTTATGAATGGCTTGCCTAGAACAAGGCTAGCTAAGGGTGGGCTAATGATAGAGTCCATGTTATTAAATACAGTTAGCTCGATATGAAAGAGGAACTTTTCTATCACAATTGGTACCCTTCTTATTACCCCGATGATATTAGACCCTTCATATTTGACTTGTTCGGTGAAGGCTTCGTTATATAGAGAGAGGGATATTGCATTCATAGAAGAGTTGGGGTTTATGTATGCATCTTTTATAAACTTTTTCCTAGTGGTGCAAGATATCTTTAAGACCCTAGGAACGCCATCCTCTATTCTCTCTCCGAATCCCATAGGCAACTTAGCTGTGCCCCTCTCAAGTTCCTCCACCAGGGGGCGGTCTAGCAGTACTGGGAGCTCATGAGGCATTTCGGATTTCTCTTCCGAGCCCTTCTCATCACTCACCTCTCTTGTACTCGAGTTCTTTGGTGAGTCTAGATAGTCGTCGGGCGCCTCGGGGTTCTTTTCGGGAACTTCACCCTCCATTTCATTGTCCACATTCTCGGTTGATTGTTGGTCCAGATTGGGTTTAGGAACAGGTATTGTTGTAATGGTGTTCACGAAGTGGAGAGGTTTCGACGGGGTATGAGTATCTCCAGTTTCTTTTCCGTTTTGTGATATGTGTTTGAAGAGTTTACTAGGGTGCTTGATTTTTACAGGAGGAGGTGTTTGGTGAGTCACCGTGACAGATTTGATCTCATTAACTCGTGTCAACTCACAAGTTGACCTGCCAGCAAGGCGATCATTGATAACCTTTAACAGGTTATCAACCTTGTTGTTCATATCAACTTGCTGTTGTCTGAATTGATTCTCAAGTTTGGAGAGCTGTGTTTCTTGAGAGAGAATGAATTTTTGCAGTGATTCCTCGCGATTTTGTTGTTTATGCGTATGCTGATGAGGGTAATGTTCAGACCAGGTGAGTGGGGGAGAGTCATTAAATGATACACTTCGAGTTCGGTTCCAACTAAAATTTGGCTTATTCTTCCATGCCTCATACCTATCTTCGGGATTCTTGTGTCCATAATTAGTAGTGAGCCACTTATCTCCTGCCTTATCGATTCGCGAGGATGCGAATTCTTTGAAAGCCTGTTTGGGGAGTTCCATGCAATCATGAGTGTTGTGGGGACCACTACATAATTCACATGAAGAAGTGATTTTGTTCACTTGGCTTGAAGGTTTAGGAGCCTCGTAGGATTTCATGAGAAACTTGACTTGGTCTTCAAGTTCTATGATCCTACGGTCGGAAGTGCTTGAATTGTTCGAAGGCAAAGATATTGCCTTGACCGTTTTATTCAAATCACGGGGATCACTCCAACTTTCGTTGTCATAAAGAGCAAGATCCTCTAGGAGAGCCCATGATTGTTCCGCACTTAGATCACGTCGCTTACCACCGGCCGATTGGTCAATGGTTTGCCTCGTGGAGAGATTGATATGGTCATAGAAGATTTGGACTTGGAGCCAAAGTTCTATGCCATGATGAGGGACTTTTTGGAGTAAGTCCTTGAATCGAGTCCATGCCTCGTAGAGAGTTTCGCCTTGACGTTGTTGGAACATCAAGATATCATTCCTTAGCTTGGTAGTTCTTCCCGGTGGGAAAAACTGAGCAAGGAAACGAGTGGTGAGATCATCCCAAGAGGTGATGGATCCTGCGGGTTGACGCTCTAGCCATTGACTAGCTTGGTCCCGCAGAGAGAATTGAAAGAGACGCAATCGGGTCGTCTCTCGAGTGGCAACATCAAGGTCTATAGAATCAACAATTTTGAGAAAGTCCTTGAGATGTTGATTAGGATCTTCGGAACGAAGTCCATGGAATGCGCATCCGCTTTGCACCAACCGGATGGTGTCGGATCGCAAGGGTGTGACATTGGCTCCTTGAGTGTGCTCAATGGTGTTTCGATAGCCATGGTGGCTAGGACGGGAGTACTCTCCTAAAGTACGGGCTCTAGGAGGTGGTGGTTGTTGTTGTGGTGGTAGGATGTTGGGATCAAGGATATTACCATCTTCCATGATGTCGAATGGTAATGGTTACGAACAAAGAAACGAAGAAAATAGATAGACTAAAGAAAACCTAGAAAAAGAAAATAAAAATCTCACTAGAAAGGAATCTAGTGAGTAGACCTATAAAATAAAAATTCAACCTAAACAATAACTATTTCCCGGCAGCGGCGCCAAAAACTTGATGCGTGGTTTTGCGACCTTACAACAGGTTTTACCTCTCGAGGGATCTCAAGAGGCTTACAACCCCACCAGGCAGTGTACCTGACCGATGTAGTATAGTGTAGTGGTAAGTACGGGGGATTGATCGTTCTCCACAGGGAATAGTGTTCGTTAGGTATGAAAAATTACTCTAATAGGTCTAAGGGTGAGAGAAGATTCTTTTTATGTTTTTATATTTTTATGAAAGCAAGTAAAATCTCGGGTTTGAAAGAGTGGGCGGAATTAGTTGCTAGTCAACTAACCCAAATTACTACGAATGCAAATTAAATAAATTAACAGAAAATGAAAATGTTGGTGAAAACTTATATGGAGGGAAATGTGTTTACTTAGATTTCCTTACTCCCTAACTATCTTTTACCGGTTGATTAGTGTGTATTAGTCGCGTGGATGACGGGTGTATTCCTTAATACCATTCGTGGGGTGGCGTACGTACTTCCCCAACTCTACAAGCTCCTACTTCACTCCTATGTCGAGCCGGCTAGGAAGCTCCTAACATGGGATCACTAGAATTCGCTTGTGCATTAAATACAACCATAAAAACCTTTAGTACGCATTGGTTCATGTTTCTTAAGACGTTCAAGCAAGTTACCGAATAGGAAGTTAGCCAGTTTTCTTAAGCCTAACATAGATGAATAATCATCCAATACAACTAACAACACACTAATAACCAATAATCAATAGCTAGGTTTCATTAGATCTAAGCAAACACAAGATAAATCTAGCCTAACATGTTAAACAAAAGACAAGAATAAGATAGAATCAAACAACACATAGACATATTGAATGATTAATTGATAACTTATCTTCAATGTAACATGGAAGATCTCAAGGCAAAAAGCCTTGAAAGAGCTGCCAAATTCGTCCTAGGGTTTTCACACACAAAGTTCCCCAATAAGTTCCACACTAATGACAAAAAATTAGAAAACTATATATAGACTTTTGGATCTGACGGCGTCACTTTATGGAGTGTGACGCCGTCACCTCGCCGCTTTTAGGGTTCTCGGATGACCTTCTTAACGCCGTCCCTCTTTAGCTCTCCAAAATCCGTTCTGGCTTATCAAGGCTTGACGCCGTCAGACTATGAACGTGACGCCGTCCCTCTTTGAATTATAACGTGACGACCTTGATCAGATTAAAGCGTGACGCCGTCAGAATTTCCATGCAATTTCTCTGGCTTATCATGAGTAAATTTCACATCCACCACTTTTGCCAAGGCATGACGCCGTCCAGGGTTAAATATGACGCCGTCAAAGGTAACTTTCAGCAAGATTTTGAGACTTTGCCGTTTTCTTCACTTTTATGCTCCAAAAACGTCCAAAATGCCTCCTTTTCCAGATTTCTTCTCAAAAGTACCTAAAATGACAAAAGGAATGATTTAGGGCAATATTTGATCAAATAAATACGATTTAGGGCTTAAATGACCCCTTAAAAGCGGTACACTTTTCGCTTCATCATATTTACTGGGTGAATTGTCACTTGTAGATCCTAGAAAACTTAATAGACTTTAAGGTTTTTAGGGGAGACTAAGATTTATAGAGTTGGGAACTTCGGCACCTCCCCACGACAGATATTAAGGAATACATCGCTTCAACTAAAACAAGGATGTGACAATTCAACAGATCAGTAGGAGATAAGTAGGGAGTAATTAAATCTAAGTAAAGACGCTTGTCCCTATTATAAGAAGTCACCACTTCTATTTTAATTTCTTTCTAATTAGTTAAATTCAGTTATAGTTAGTTCTGGGTTAGTTGACTAGCAACTAATTCCACCCACTCTTCTAAATACCGAGATATTTACTGCTTTCATAAAATATAAAATATACAAAAAGAATTATCCCTCACCTCTAGACCTATTTCGTCATACATCTTGACCTAACGACACTATTCTCCTAGAGAACGATCAATCCCTTGGATTTACCTATACTACACTACAGCGTTCAGGTACACTGCCTGGAGGATTGTTAAACTTCTTTTCGAGGTCTTGCAAATCTCGAATCTATAATCAAACAACACATAAACATATTAAATTATTAAAGAGGAATTACTTAACTTCAATTAAACATAGGGTTTGGGAGGTGAAAAACCCTTACAAAGGCTCTGAAAATCATGCACAATATGATCCTCCAAGATGTTACACAAATAATGAAAATCATATGAAAATATATATACGTTTACACTGGTGATAGCATCATGTTATGGTTGTGACGCCGTCAGCCCACCGTCATTAGGGTTTCCTTTGTAGCTGTGTCACCGTTGTGATGCCGTCGTTATGTAATCTCTAACACCATCATGAATTGTGACGCCGTCAACTCTCTAGCCTTGTAAATTATCTGAACCATCAATTGTAAACTTTTCATCAAATTGTCATCTCCAAATGCAAGTGACGGCGTCACGTTATAGCTTATGACGCCGTCAGGGTCCTTCTTCCTGACGAATTCGCGACTTAGTCATTTTCTTCATTTCTTCGTCCAAAATAGCAAAAAACATGTCGATTTCCAGCTTTCACGTCCCAAGTACCTAAAATGTGAAAAGAAATGATTTAGGGCAATAATTGATCTCATATGTGCGAGGTTAGGGACTCAATGACCTCCTAAAACGCACGTTTTAAATCCTTATCACATTTTTACAAATTATTCGAAACATGAAAATTTTAACAATTAGAATAAAACATATATATGACAAAATAAAAAAAAAAAAAAACAAAAAAAAAACAAATATGGGTGTCTTCCCACAGAGCGCTTTTCTTGATTTATGAGTCTTGTAGCTAGACTCAAAGTCAATCCTATTACATCATCTCGAGCGTACTCACATGCCCATATGTGAGTCTCCTGAATATCTCTTCATGTCTCTTACATTCGGGACCTAACTTCAAACAATATTTGTAAAGTAAGTTGTTATTCTCATAAGGATACTTAGGTCCCTTCATCTTATCATGTTCGCTCAATAACATATAGGGGTTCGTCTAATGCATGCCTCAATTGATACATTCCTAAACCTAGTGGTTGTATGAGGCATCTGATAAATCATAGTGTATAACCCTTTTGAAAATATATTCAAGCCTTCGATCTTTGTTTCCTCAACCCTATTTTGATCAGTGAAAGGTTTTCCTAAAATCACAGGAGTCAAACCATCCTCAGTAAACTTAATTACATCTTCTAAAACCATAGAATCCGCCAAGTAAGTGGAATTCCCAACAAATACATGCATATTCCTGACTAAAGCCACAAGGTTCTTTCCTTTATAAGCTAATTCCTCAACTTAATGGTGTTATAATGAGTACGTGAAATCATGTTTATAGGAAAAGTAGAATCAATGAAAGTGTCAAAATGTATAAAACCAATAATGCACAAAAATTACATATTATAAGGGTTACTTCTGTCTATTCGTCTACCAATATTATAGTACCAAGGAAAGGTTGATCTATAGGTCCCACAATTATATGCAAATTCATGTCCTATAAGTAATTGATCTCTCAAGGTATCCTCTCATTGGTACAGATATGGGTATTGGTCACTCCAAAAATGTGTGACGATATGCATATAGTCACACACATTTTTTTGGTGTGTGTTACCAAAGGTCGCGCCACCGTAGGTGGCATATGGTGACATTGTTTAGTTTTTGGCCATTTTCATTGAAAAATAGTGACCAAAACCCGAATTTGTGTGACAAATTAAGCACAAGATTTGTTGGATTAATCAGTATCAGTGACCGTAAACACTTTATAGTCACACAAATGTTTTTTGAGAGTAACTATTGTTCGTCCTTTGGCCACATAAATATATAATATATGTGACATTTGAGATGATTTATTCAAGTAAATGTGTATTTTGTGTGACTATTTCCCGTCCTGTGGCCACATGAATATATAATAAATGTGACGTTTGTGATGATTTAGTCACACAACGTGTGTTGTTTTTCTGGAGTTAGTCACATAAAATTTAAAAAACAGTGGCCAAAAGTGTTAATAAGTGTGACCATATGCTGTTTAAAGTGAAGAAATGTGTATTTTGTGTGACTATTGATCATCCAATGGCCACATGAATGTTATGTTTGTGTAGCCTTTTGTAATATTTAGTCACACAAAGCATGTTTGTTTTGGGTATTTAGTCACATACAAAACAACAGAAAATGGCCAAAAGTGTTAATAAGTGTGACAATATGCTGTTTAAAGTGAAGAAATGTGTATTTTGTGTGACTATTGTTCATCCAATGGCCACTTGAATTTTATGTTTGTGTGGCCTTTTGAAATATTTAGTCACACAATGCATGTTTGTTTTGGGAATTTAGTCACATACAAAAAAGCAGAAAGTGGCCAAAAGTGTTAATAAGTGTGACCATATGCTGTTTAAAGTGAAGAAATGTGTATTTTGTGTGACTATTGTTCATCCAATGGCCACTTGAAATTTATGTTTGTGTGGCCTTTTGTAATATTTAGTCACACAAAGCATGTTTATTTTGGGTATTTAGTCACAAACAATTAAGCAAAAAGTGGCCAAAAGTGTTAATAAGTGTGACCATATGCTGTTTAAAGTGAAGAAATGTGTATTTTGTGTGACTATTGATCATCCAATGGCCACATGAATGTTATGTTTGTGTAGCCTTTTGTAATATTTAGTCACACAAAGCATGTTTATTTTGGGTATTTAGTCACAAACAATTAAGCAAAAAGTGGCCAAAAGTGTTAATAAGTGTGACCATATGCTGTTTAAAGTGAAGAAATGTGTATTTTGTGTGACTATTGATCATCCAATGGCCACATGAATGTTATGTTTGTGTAGCCTTTTGTAATATTTAGTCACACAAAGCATGTTTGTTTTGGGTATTTAGTCACATACAAAACAACAGAAAATGGCCAAAAGTGTTAATAAGTGTGACAATATGCTGTTTAAAGTGAAGAAATGTGTATTTTGTGTGACTATTGTTCATCCAATGGCCACTTGAATTTTATGTTTGTGTGGCCTTTTGTAATATTTCGTCACACAACACATGTTTGTTTTGGGTATTTAGTCACATACAATTAAGTAGAAAGTGGCCAAAAGTGTATTTTGCGTGACTATTGTTCATCCAATGGTCACATGAATTTTTAATTTGTGTGGCATTTTGTAATATTTTGTCACACATGGAATTAAACAAAGAGTGACCAATAATGTTGATAAGCGTGACCATATTATGTGAGTGCATCTTTTAGTCACAGGGTTACTACTGCTAGTACTATGTTAGTGCTGCTGGAATGAGTATATATATATAAAACAAAATTAAAAAGAAAAAGAAATTTCAAATTGAATAAAACTCGAATGTATATTGTGGAAAACTAGAAGGGGGGTTGAATAGTTTTACTGTTTAAAATTTGATTCGCTTTGTTACTTAATATGATTTCAAATAAAACATACACAAACAAATAATCACACAATATATATATGCAAAGTAAAGAGAGGAATGATCAAACCACACAACACGGATATTTATAGTGGTTCGGCTACAAGGACTGTCTTCCTTGCCCTACTCCACTCCGCTAGCCTCTAACTCGAGAGTTATCTTTCACTAAGAAACAAACTCCCTTCTAGGTGGAGAAAACCTTTACACGTCGCTTACTTCTTTTTCCGATACTAAGCTAAACATCGAGTTCTTTACAAGGGTACAACCACTCCCGTTTGGTTCTTTCACAAGGGTACAACCACTCCTGTTTGGTTCTTTACAAGGGTACAACCACTCCCGACACTCTTTGTGTTTTAAGGACTAAAACACTAACCTTACCCTACTGATATAAATGATACAAACAATGATATGTAAACTAGTACAAGATCACACAGTGGCTAAGCTAAATGGATAACGACAGAACGTTAATCCTTGTATGCTTGATCCCTTTGCTACAAAAGGAAAGATCAAATGAATGAATGAATGATATGGGTTAGTAAATGAATGAGTATGTATTTAAGCTATATGAGTGATGATTTGTCCAAATGATCAGCTTGCTATTTATAGGCAAACTGAGTGAACAGCTGGCGGATCCCAAAATTTGGATCCGTCCTTGTATGCACTTGGATCCGCCAGTGCAGGACAGCTAATAGATTTCCAAATCTTTCCATATCTTTCCATATCTTCAAATGTCAACTATTTGGCTTGAAGATCTAAACAAAATATCACAAAATCTTACCAAGATTGTGTACATGATGCATGCCATGATGTCATCCTAACTTTTGAAAAATAAAGTTTCCATTTTAGGAAATAAACATGTAAATGTATAAAATGTAAATTCTAGTGATCTTGTGAAATGTAAATGTGTTCTAAAAAGACTTTAACTTGTATTTATGATTTGCTAAAAGATATAACTTGTATTTGTCATTAACAAAACTAAGTAAAGATCATAAAATATAAATAACGTTTTTGAGACGATATTTGTATTAACAATCTCCCCCTTTTTGTTGATGACAAAACATAAGGTGTATTTTTAAGCAAATGAATAAATGAAGTATGAGTCTTTTTAAAAATATAGATTAAGTTTGTTTTATGCAAGTATTAAAAACAATTTCAAGTATAAATGTGTAATACCTGAAATTCAGATAACGCGTAAAATTACCAAATTAACCCTGATAATATAAAACCTTATAAAACAATTTATAAAATTCCGAAATAATTCCAAAACATCTGAAATCAAACTATATCTGAGACAAAATAATTTCTGGGAGAATGTTACATCATTTTACATGTTCAAAAATAATCTTACACATTTATATATATAATTCCGAAATTATACAAATTTAATAAATATAATGTTTTAATTCTTATAATTAGAAAATATGTTAAATAAATTAAGGAAAAAGATTATAGAAAATCAAACCCAATATTTTCTGGATTCTATGGGCCGAAATTCTGATCTTGCCCCCCCTATAGTCGGTTCTCATAAGTTAAAACAAATCCTTTTCTTTTTATTCTCCAAAAAAAACAAAACCGACTATACAAAAAACCCTAGGCGACAAGAAAAAAATCAACCAAGGCTGCTCCACGACTTTTGGGTTTGATCAAGCATTTTTCTGGTGTTATTGGAGGTGCAAGGAAGCTAGGAAAATTAATAGTTGCTGCGTTTTCTCCTTGGTTTGTTCTTGTTCTTGTTTTCTTGTCGACTTACTCTAAATCAAGGTAATAATTCTTGCGACTAAACCAAACATGTTAAAATTAATATGGAATTTTTCCAGTGATATTTAGATGTTATATAACTCATATAAAATATCAAAATCGATCCATGCATGCTAATTCTATGCGTATGATAATATAATGGCTATAGAACACGTAAATCACAAATATATGAAATCCGAATTTCTGGGCATGATGGCTATTTTATTTAGACCTCTTATGATGTATTAGACCTGGGAAAAATAATGGATCGAATTATAATAGCCTAAATCAAGTCGTTGTAATTTTAGTGTTTAAAACATACGTAAATATGCAATATATGTTAAACGAATTTTATGGGCATGTTCACTATTTTTCGTGGGTTCCTTATAAGTAAGATGATCTGGGAAAAATATGGTTTTGATTTTTAGAGGCCTAAAATTAACGTGGTTAATTATTGATAAAACCGGATTTTAGGAAAATTAAGAAAACAAATAAAATAAAAATCGTGGGTTCTAGGGTTTGTTTTCTTGGGCATGAATCTGAGCATTTAATGTGTTTTAAGGATAATTAAATGATGGTCCAATGATTAGTGAAAAGTAGGGTTTGTAATTGTTTATAAAAAGTCTAGGCGATTTGAACTAAAATGCATAAGGACCTGTTTTGCCAACTTTGAAACTTCTGGGATATTTTTGTAAGATCATATACATCTGTAAGAATGTGGGAAAAATATAACTTTGGGGTCCTAAGTGTAAATATTGCATAATAATGAATTAATGGGAAATTAGGGTTTCGAATTGGAAGTAATTAAAAATGAGGGACCAAAAGTGTAAATCTGGAATTCTGAAGTTGTTTTGTGTTAATACTGATATAAAAAGGTTGTTGTGTAATTTTGAGGATTTTTGGGCTAATTATGTAATTGTTATGAAATTATGACTTAATATATATGTTTTGTAAACTTAAAGGACTAAATATGTAAATTCTGAATTCTGAGGGGTCAAATATGTAAAGTACTAACTTCTGATGATATATTCTGTAAATATGAAATATAATATGCTTGGTTGGTAATTATGGATATTGTAGGGATTAAATTGTAAAATATGTAATTATAAGGTTGATTTTGTAAATTATGAAACTAAAGGGGTGTAATCTGTAAATTGTGAAACTTAAGGGAATAAAGGTAATTCTGAATAAAGTGAGCATTTAATTCTGTAATTTAAAGTATTTTTCACTAATGACCTTGGTAATTAATGAAGTTACATTTAAAACCCTAAACTCTGTATAATTGTCATTTAAAACCCTAAACTTCTGTAACTTGATAAAATGTACTGTTATTCCATAATAATCTCTGAATAAGGTTCAACCTAATCTGAAATGATAATATATGTTAATTCTGGAAACCTGCTAATTATGGGAACTTACTAAATCTGGAAAGTTACTAAAAATAGAAAGAACATAAAATGATGAGATAACTAAAAGGAATAATCTGAATAAGAGACTTTAGTAATTCTGTCTTCCTCTTCCTTAGGTGTGAAGAAGGAGAAGTCTTGATCATCTGATTTCTGTGTTTGTCTGTTTGATTTCTGCTGTGCTAATAAGGTACAGATATTCTGCCCTATTTCAGTAAGGGTGTTTCTTTTCCCTTTTCTCTCAGTATTTCATTTTCCTTATTAGGATTCCCTATACCATTGCTATGTTCCCCTCTGTTTGTGTATCTCTGTTGTGATCTGTCTATCTTGAATCTTTGTTTGAACCTTCTGCTATGATTTGCTATTCTGAACCTTTGTTTAAAACTCTGATTTGAACCTTTGATATTTCTGGACTTTAACATGAACCTTTTTGCCATGTACCCTTAAGATATGACCTTCTGATTTTGATAGTTCATTTGACCTCTGACCTCTGACCTACAGTTTGATGTCCGAGCCAATCACTAGGCATGAGGGTTTCATGTCCATGTCATTGATGCACCTTTGACATGACTCTAGGGCAGGAGAGTGATGACCTGTTCCGTCCCTGATTTATTTTATCTGGTGTGTTAAGGAGTTTCTGGCCACCGGGGGCGCATGGATGCATCCTAGTTCTGATTCTGTTATCTGTTATCTGATATATGTTTATATTTATGTTATCTGTTATCTGATATATGTTTATATTTATGTTATCTGTTTATTATTATATCTGGTGACTGATGGTGTGTGCGATACACGTCACTCACATTATCTGGGAGTTGGCCACTCTACACAGGTTTGTTATATTATATGATATTATCTGTTATCTGGGCTCGTGATGGATTTCTGTTTTCCCTAAACCTGATTTGTTTCATTATCTCTTTTTCATTCTTTTCATGTTCCTTATTACCTTTCCTATTCATTAACTTTGATTCTGTATCGGTATGATCTGTATTCCTGATTCGTTCTGTACTGCTATCTGTTATCGTTTCTGTTTATCTATATATCTGTTCACTGAGCTCTCGTAGCTCAGCCGCATTTCTTTTCCTGCGGCAGGTACTTAAGCTAGGAAGCTGGGTTTTAGCTTTGGGATGAGAGCAATCTGATTTGGAGTTTTGACCTTAGTGTTTTTAGCTTTGCCATCTGGATTCTATTTATTTTGATATGCCATTGTTTAGGCATTTGAATATTGGATTTTGTACTTCAGTTATTTTGTCTTGCATTTGATATAAGTCATGTTGACTTATTTTGGATTTAATGTTAAGACTTCCGCTGTTTTATTATTGAATGTTATGTTTGTTCTGATATGAAGCCATATATTTGTGACATCTTTGCCCTTGTCGGGTTGGGGTGTTACAAAATGTATGTACTGTGATGTTTCACAGTAATGCAAACTTAATCCTTTCTCCCCTTTTTGTAGAAACAAAAAGAAGATATGCGTAGCGGAATGCGATTTTGAGAACTTTAAAGCTCTCCATTGATTTATACTCCCCCTAAATGGAGTAACAAAGATATGATGTATGATGATGTATGATCCTACAAAACAAATGGTTAGACTATGATATGCTCCCCCTCGATGTATACTCCCCATTGCTAGAGTACCAACGTATACATTTCAAGGATAGGAGATGCTACAAAAGAAAAGTTAGTTACTTCATGGAAGTAAAATGCATATGTAATAATCAACCAAACAATAAGTTTCAGCCCATTTGACTTTAAAAAGTCAAAATGAAGTGTCTGATCAAAATTTCGTACCTAATGTACATTTGATTAAGGCAATATGTGAAGTTAAAACAACCATACTATGATGTTAGTATTCTAAAATGAGATAATATGCTTAATGTTGATCACCCACAAGCATAAAAATATAACATTCGTTACTTGGAAAAAATGATGTTACATTCAAACAAGGAAAATAAATACTAATAAGAAAAATTCTAAAACAACACCCTAAAAGTTCCTTTAAGAGGAAACTAACAAAGCTCCTATTGAGGAGGATGAGAGATTGCATTGAGACGCTCGAGAATGTGGTTCAATATGAACCTCATTTCATTTTGGAGCTCATTGACCAAAATGTTGGTCCTTTGGGCCAAATGAGCGGTTCTCTCGCAATGCGAGCAATCATGGCTTGAAAAACTGGGAGGAAGAGTAGTCTCATGGTTTTGTGGTGGTGGTGGTGGTTGGTTGTTTGTTGATGGTGTTGGTGGATTGTTAGATGTAGGTGGTGGTGGATTGTTTGTTGGACTCGTAATAGAGGCTAACAAGGTGGATTGTAAGTCCATAGCCTCATGGAGATGGGAGTCAACCATGTTTGAGAATGCATAGAGGCGGTTTAGTTCCTCGTTGATCTCGGCTTGCGTGTTGGGTTGATTAATCCAAAACTCTTCATCAATGGAATAGAGAGTGGATCTTGGTGAGAGTTGTTGTGGTTGCGGTTGTGGTGGTGGTGCATCATGGTATAAAGGACCATGGATATCCGGGAAAACCGGATGAAAAAGCATGGGTTGTTGACCTTCAAAGGTCATGGGTGGAGGATTGGTTGACCTTGGTATAAGGTCTTCCAAGTCATCAAGGTATGGGTGTGGTGATGAAGGTGGAGTCCTAAATAGCTCCATTAGTTGTAGTTTGGGTGATTTTGGGGGTGATGGTGATTTAACAGGTTGTGATGGAGCAGGTGGTGGAGTGGTAGCTATTGGAGTAATTGTTGGTGGTGGAGTATGAATGACTACATTTGGTGGTGTTGGAGTGGAGAGTGTGAGAAAATTCTCACTTGCAATAGGTGATGAGATATTTAGAGGAGATGATTCTTCTGATGATGAGTTTGCTAAGTTGATGAAGCAACATGGTTTAACACTAATGCGGGCAGTTCATTTTGGAGGTCTAGAGGTGGAAGAGTTGTTTGATTTAGTCATGGTGAAGTAATGTAGCTAAGATATACAGGAAAGAAAGTAGAGGAAATGGTGAGTGAGTGAGTTTAGTGATGATCCTAAGGTACTAATTTATAGGCAGAAGGTTTGTTGGTCTGTGTGTTTGGATTGGATGTAAAACCAATGGAGAATGTTGGTTCCTAATGATTTTGGAACAAAAAATTAAGCTTGTCACATCCTAAGGTCAATCCATTGAAATGGAGTTGAGTGATATGAGGGGGATTTGCAGTAAATGCAAGGAGATAGTGGAAAATCTGGTGATTTGATATTTCCACGGATTTGACGGATCCCTCAAAAGGGTTCCTTACTTGTATTAGAAAGGTAACTCACATGAAAATTTTGAAAATTCAAATTTTGTTGGAAAATTGAGTTCTTAAGGTTCTAAGGGTTCCTAAATCATTCTAGAGATTTTAATGATCAGTGAGTATAATCTAAAGAAGCTACAAACCAAAATCTAAGTATCGGGATGAGACGGGAATTTTTTGAAAAAGTTACTGTTGTTACCCACGGATCCAATCGACAACAAAGACAGAGCCAAAGTTAGGGATCCATCGGATCCGTGGGTTCTGGATTGGCAGATCCAAGAGATACACTAGGCGGATCCAAAAATTGGGATCCGCCAGATCCGTCATCCGAAAGTTCTAAAAAAATAGAAAGATATGCAAATTTCGCGTTTCTTGGTCAAAACCCGAAAAATCTCCTAAAACATATGTAATAGCTATTATGTAGTGGAATAAAGCTAGAAACATGAATACTAACACACGTTTGCACATAGTCTAATCCGATCATCATAATTTACCTTAAATGGAGTTAAGCCAAACAGTAGCTTATTCTCAGAAAATTGAGAACACGAAGTGTTATCGACCTGCAAATCTGAGTTAGTTCACATACACATCAACTACTACCATAATAAGTTAAGAACCGTACATGTTTAACACATAATTGTCAAATAAAGTCTAGATCCAAACACTCCTCTCACTTGAACTTCTTGCTCAATTTCTTGTAACCCTTGTGAAGTTTCATGATCCAACGCCCCAGATTCTTCATCATTCCCTTTGTTTCACGATGCTCCTCGGATTCATTCGGGATTGGAGGAAGTTGACTCAAGTACTCGGGAGGTGAGATCCTAGAGTTAGGCAAGCCGTCATCATCACTCATTGATGATGATGATGATGTGGGAGGTTTAGGACGTTTGCCTCTTGTAACCGCTACCCTATGGTCGCTTAAGGGAACAAAGGTGTGTGGGATCTCATCATAATCGGGAACAAAACCTAAGGCATTTCGAGGGATGGGTGCAAAAGCTCTATAGAGACGAGTCAAGAGCATCCCGTAGGGCATTGCCGTGGTATCTTGTATCAGAAAATCGGCTATTCGCTTGGCGATATAGTATGCAAGGTTGAAAGGTTGATGAGTGGACACACAATACATCATGTAACAAAGACATGCATTGATATGGTCTCGGTTCCCAATGGTGCTAATGACATTTGCCCTTAGAACATCTTCAAGCTTCCTAAATTCGGGCCCAAATTCATTGAGTTCCATGGCAAATGGATCTCTATTTACTTGTTTGCCTCGGTGTGTCCGAGTTGGATTATTTCTAGGATTAAAGAGATGTTCCCTAATGGTTTCTTTGGCGGTCAAAGGTGTGGCATATGGTGCCGTTCTCTCAAGGTTAGACTCTAAGATTGTTAACGACCACTTATCGGAGTAGACACATGTTCCATAATTTGGAACTCCTAAGAAATCTCCAAATTGATCTTAGGGAATGTTTAATTGGGTTGCATTGATTCTAAAGTGAATGTTCATGAGACCATCGTCATTGAAACTAAGACCTATGGTTGCATAAGATTCAAGAATGAACCTAGGAATGATAGGTTCATCAATGTCTAAGAGGCCATCGAAATGAATTGCAGCTAATTGCTCGCGGAGATTGGTATCTTCATAGAATGAGGGGTCTACAACCCTACCCTCATGGACGTATCGGTTTTCTAAGGCTTTGAATATATTGACTTGGGCTTCGGTAAGACCCTTGGTTTTGTGGTGTTTGGGAAGGTAATGGATGGTCTTTTTGTGATCGTAGATGGTAACGGGAGGCATAGTTATCCTAGACACGAAATATATATATAGTTTAGTTAAAATTATCGAAGATACGTATAAAGGTCTAGTGTGTGCCTACATGGGGACAATGTGGAGGTGTGGTTATCTCGATTCCTTTTGATGCATGAAAATTATGTTTATGCAAGTTTTATGATAAAATGAGAGATAACCCAAACGCTCCTACTTCAATGTAGCTACGATTGAATGTACCCGAAAATACATATTAATTATGTATTCCCTTTAGCATTCAAGAGACATTATGCAAGTGATGCTTAAAACATAACGTTTTTGTATTTGTATGAACAATGTTCAAAAAACCCTTTTTCCTAGTCGTGAGAAGATTTTTAGCAAAAATTTCTCATGGGGTTTTTGATGAATAATGACAATGTACTACAAGATGCAATTCCTAACTATGAAAAACATGATTTGTTAGGAAATTTAGTAAACATGCTTCATGATTTTTCAAGAATTATGCATATCCCCAAGTTTTGGTTTTGTGCATGAAATAGAAATCCTAGACGCAGATCAGGAATGTAAACATGATAAGGATACTTACAGTGATGTTTAGAGCTCAATTTGGTTGAGAAAGATGGCCTAATTTGTGGGTTTGGTGAATTATGGGTCGTATTCCAATGGGTGATATGTTTTGGAGAGAGTGATGAATAGTACAGGGTATTAGTTTAATATATAAAAACTGCCTCAGCAGATGACGGATCCGGCGGATCCCAAACAAAGGTTCCGCCCTTGTTGTCGTTTGGATCCGCAGGATTAGACATAGATTGGGTTTTTGCCGTGTTTGGTTAATCTATGGTTTGAGCTAACGTTTAATCTATTCACTAGGTTCCATTAATCCTAAACCAAGTCTAGGATAGTTGAAAGGTTCTCTCTTGAGAGGTTTTGTGAGGATATCGGCAATGTTGTCCTCTGAGGAAACTTTCTCAATTGAGATGTTTCCCTTCTGAACATTGTCACGAAGGAAGTGGTGACGTATTTCTATGTGTTTGGTTCTAGCATGTTGGACTGGGTTTTTACTAAGATCGATAGCTCCTTTGTTGTCGCAAAGAATGGGAATGTCATTTAGTTCAATTCCATAGTCAACGAGAGCTTGTTTCATCCACAGTGCTTGTTGGCAAGCTTTTCCTGCTGACACGTATTCGGCTTCAGTTGTTGATATGGCGAGGGCTGTTTGTTTCTTAGCAAACCATGCGGTGAGACAATGTCCTACAAAAGTACAAATACCACTAGTACTTTTCCTATCAACATAGTCACCGGCATGGTCTGAGTCGGCATACACTGTGGTTTCTACACCCGTCCCTTTGGGATACCATAATCCTAAATGTGTAGTGCCTTTAATGTATCTAAATATTCATTTAACGGCTTCAAGATGAGATATTTTTGGATCTTCTTGAAAACGTGCACATAGACAAACACTAAACATAATGTCCGGCCTACTAGCCGTAAGATAGAGCAAACTACCAATCATTCCTCTATATTTAGTGCTATCTATGGATTCGTTTTCTTCATCCTTTGTGAGTTTTGTTTCTGAGGACATGGGTGTTTTCGTAGGTTTTGAGTCTTCAAGACCAAACTTCTTAAGCATATCTTTGATATACTTTGATTGGTTGAAGAATATCCCATCTTCTAATTTTTTTATTTGGAGACCTAAGAAAAAGTTTAGTTCCCCCATCATACTCATTTCAAACTCGTCATGCATGATTTTTGAGAAATCGTCGCATAACTCTTGACAAGTTGAGCCGAATATAATGTCATCCACATATATCTGGAGGATGATAATATATGATCCCTTTTTCTTGGTGAAGAGAGTATTGTCTACTATGCACATGGTATAGTTATGGTCAACTAGGAAGGTCTTAAGTCGATCATACCAAGCTTTTGGTGCTTGCTTAAGTCCGTATAATGCTTTCTTAAGTTTGTAAACATGATTTGGTTTTTCAAAATCGGCAAAGCCGGGAGGTTGTGCAACATATACTTCTTCATTTATAAATCTGTTTAAAAATGCACTTTTGACATCCATTTGAAATAATTTAAAATCATGTGCACATGCATATGCAAGTAGTATCCTAATAGACTCAAGTCTAGCTACGGGTGCAAATGTTTCATCGTAATCTATACCTTCTTGTTGATTGTAGCCTTGTGCAACTAGCCTAGCTTTGTTTCTAGATACTATGCCATTTTCATCCATTTTATTTCTAAACACCCATTTTGTACCGATTATGGTTTGATTTTTAGGTTTTGGAACTAGTGTTCAAACGTCATTTCTAACAAATTGATTCAATTCCTCTTGCATAGCAATAACCCATGATTCATCTTTTATAGCCTCATTTATATTTTTAGGCTCAATTGTTGAAACAAAACAAAAGAAATTACTTTCATTTGAGCTTTAGATCTTAAGTTCTTCATTAGTTTTCCTATGACGTTTCTAATGGATGACTTTTTGTTTCTTTGATGTTAACTACCACTTTTTACTGGTTCATCTTCTTATCATTTTCAACATTTTTTATATTTCAACCATTTGACTTTCAACTAAGTCATCATCTACCAAGGTGATGTCTTAGAGGGAGGTGGACTTTGTCGAATGTTACGTTCAACGATTCCTCGACTCTTGAGTTTTCTTTGTTCAAAACTATATATGCTTTACTAGTTTGTGAGTATCCTAGAAATACCTTCATACGACTTTGGGTCGAACTTGGTTAATAATCCTTTGTGTTTTAAATAAGCACTTTGTTCCAAACACTCTAAAATATCCTAAAGTAGCTTTTGCCTCTGTATACCTCATATGGATTCTTTGTCAAAATGTCTAATTAGAATTCGATTTAGAATATATGTAGATGTATCTACAGCGTGACACCAAAACTTTTGAGGTATGTTTATTTTTTTTCAATTAACACTGGCTTCAACTCTAAATTATCTGAATGTTACTTTTTGCGGTCACCTCATCCGTTTAGATTTGAGGAGATTCGATGGAGCCGACAAATTATGAGTTTATGCCATTGGATCACAAAAGCTCCGATTTGTATTTCGTTTTCGAATTCACTACCATGGTCAGTTCTAATTGAATATTATGTTTACTTCCCCTATTAGATTTTGAATTTCTTACTTAATATTTTAACATTATCAAAATGCTTTGATTTTATGTTTTCAAATAACTTAGTCATGTATATCTCAGAGTTTATAATTCTATCTACTATTTATCCAAAAGTTGTATATAGAAAATTTCCATGCCGTAACTTTGTATAGCGGATGGACCAAACAAATCCATATGTAATAATTCTAGACACCTAGATGTAGACACCATGTTTTTAGCCTTATGGCTATTATGAACTTGTTTTCCTATTTTGCAAGCATCACAAAAGTGTTGGTCATATTTCAACTTGTGCAGGTTTCTAACGAGTTTCTTAGATGATAAGGATTGAATTAACCTCATATTGGCGTGACCTAATCGTCGATGCCACAGAGTTGAGTTTTCGTCCAAGGAGGTAAGACAAAGCTTGTCTTTAGGTGTTTTGTCGAGTTTCATAACGTAAATGTTATTCTTCAAAACACCTTTTCCAAGAGTTATGCCGTCTTTAAGTATTTTACTTCCATTTTCACTGAAAAGAACATTATACTTTTTGTGGCACAATTGACTTATACTAAGCAAGTTAAAACCTAAATTATCTACATGAGCAACATCATCAATAGAGAGAGTCATGAGAGATTTGTACCTTTTCCGATGATTTACTTTTAAGTTTGCTACCGAATGTGACATTACCTCCGTCATACACTTGGTAGGTTGAGAAAAGGCTTTTGTTTCCCGTCATGTTCCTTGAGCACCCACTATCTTTGATCCACTCATCAGGTTCTAATTCAACTTTTAAGCACACATAAGTTCAAGAAAAATTCAAGCGTTTGGTCCCCAATATCTCATGGATCAGTTTGGGTTAAACATGACATTATCATGGTTCATGTAAGGAAATGGTTGACAATTGTTCCATGGCATGTAATTAGGACCATTAAAGTTTCTAGACATGTTTTGGTTCCAATTACTTTGGTAAATATGTTGTGGGTTAACATTACTTTTTGGAAAGGGGTGTTTGGGAAAACTAGTTTGAGGTCTCTGTTGAACCGTTTTAACTCTGTACACATTTCTAGCTTGACCTCTTCCTATAGAAACTGCTGGTTTTTGTTTGTTATTAGTTATACTAGTACTAGGTTTTCTAGTGACTCTAACGAATTCAGTACGGTCAGTTTTTAGAACCTTTTGTTCACAACTTGTACCGGCGGATCCTTTTGGTACTACTGGCGGATCCAAAACTTTGGATCCGTCGGATCCGTGGGCTTCTGACTTAGTTGGAACAGTTTCTTTTTCTTTCACAGTTTGTTTCGTAAAGTCACTTAAAGTTCCTAGTTTCATAAAACCTAGTCCGGTTTTATCATGAGGTAGTTTTTGTATCTTCATTATCTCATCTGCACAACTTATGTTTTTATCAAACTTTTTAAACTTGGAATTTTGTTTGATGAGATCTTCCTGTGTGGTTTTTAATGTTTCTAGTTCTAATTTAAGTTCCTGACACGATACACACGTTTCTTTAGCATTTTTACCTTTTTCCATTCGTATCTCCTTTTCTTTAAGCCAATAAACTTCGTTTTCTAAAAGTGTCGTTTTGGTTTTTAAGAACTTGTTTTTGTTTATGATTTTTAAGGTTATATCACACAGTTTGTTATATTCTACTTCTAAGGTTTCATCATCTATAGAAGAGTATGATGAGTCAGAATGTACCTCTTCTGTGTCGTGAGCCATGAGAGCAACTTCGTCGTTCTTAGGCTCGTCATCATCTCCTTCACTATCACTCCAAGCTCCACTGACGAAGGCTCTTTGAGACTTGTTCTTTGGAGGCTTTGGACATTCACCTATTAAGTGACTAGAATCACCACACCTATAACACTTCCTGTCTACTTTTCCATTCCTATCATCACGGTCTTTTAGGAAGGATTTATTTTCTTTACGAGGTGGTCTAACGAACTTTCCTCGTCTCCTGAAGAATTTCTTGAAATCTCTTACCGCCATGGCATATTCTTCGTCTTCGCTACTAGAACAAGACTCTTCATCACTTGACTCAACTCTAGCTTTCAAGGCAATGTATTTTATTTTCTCCTTCTTGCCTTTAACTATTTCTGAGTCTTTTTCCATCACCATTTCATGAACTTTGAGGTTTCATATGAGCTCGTCCAGTGTCATACTTGAAAGATCCTTAGATTCTTCAATAGCTGTCACCTTTGCTCTCCACTTTGGGTGGAGTGCTCTTAGAAATTTCCTGACAAAATTCTTACTAGAAAAAGATTCATCAAGTGCTTTAAGAGATGTAATAATAGTATTAAACCTAGTAAACGCACTATCAATGGTCTCATCTTCAGAGATAACAAATTGTTCATATTGTTGAACGAGAAGATCAATTTTGTTATCTTTGACTTGTGAGTTCCCTTGATGAGTGATAATTAGTGATTGCCAAATATCCTTAGCCGTTTTACACATAAAAACTCTTTCATATTCTTTCTTAGGTAAAGAATTGTAAAGCAACATTTTGGCTTCATTATTTTTGGCAATCAACTTCTTTTGCTCATCACTGTGACGAATAAAAGAAGTATCTATATCCCGACCACCTGAAATATCATTACTAATGGGCTTATAATCACCCTCTACAATAATATACCACAGATCTATGTCCTTTGACTTCACAAACGTCTCAAAGCGATTTTTCCAATATATGAAACAATTTGGTTCAAATAGTGGTGGTCTTTGCATAGATTGCCCTTCTTTAAAGTTTTCAAAATCCATTTATCGTTTCAAGTTTTTAAAATACAATATATTTTGAAAATCTTGAGTAACACCGCTCTATTACCAATTGTGGAAAACTAGAAGGGGGTTGAATAGTTTTACTGTTTAAAATTTGATTCGGTTTGTTACTTAATATGATTTCAAATAAAACATGCACAAACAAATAATCACACAATATATATATGAAAAGTAAATAGAGGAATGATCAAACCACACAACACGGATGTTTATAGTGGTTCGGCTACAAGGACTCTCTTCCTTGCCCTACTCCACTCCTCGAGCCTCTAACTCGAGAGTTATCTTTCACTAAGAAACAAACTCCCTTCTAGGTGGAGAAAACCTTTACACGTCGCTTACTTCTTTTTCCGGTAATAAGCTAAACACCGAGTTCTTTACAAGGGTACAACCACTCCCGTTTGGTTCTTTCACATGGGTACAACCACTCCCGTTTGGTTCTTTACAAGGGTACAACCATTCCCAACACTGTTTGTGTTTTAAGGACTAAAACACTAACCTCACCCTACTGATATAAATGATACAAACAATGATATGTAAACTAGTACAAGATCACACAGTGGCTAAGCTAAATGGATAACGACAGAACGTTAATCCTTGTACGCTTGATCCCTTTTGCTACAAAAGGAAAGATCAAATGAATGAATGAATGATATGGGTTAGTAAATGAATGAGTATGTATTTAAGCTATATGAGTGATGATTTGTCCAAATGATCAGCTTGCTATTTATAGGCAAACTGAGTGAACAGCTGGCAGATCCGGCGGATCCCAAAATTTGGATCCGTCCTTGTATGCACTTGGATCCGCCAGTGCAAGACAGCTAATAGATTTCCAAATCTTGCCATATCATTCCATATCTTCAAATGTCAACTTTTTGGCTTTAAGATCTAAACAAAATATCACAAAATCTTACTAATATTATGTAAATGATGCATGCCATGATGTCATCATAACTTTTGAAAAATAAAGTTTCCATTTTAGGAAATAGACATGTAAATGTATAAAATGTTACATTTTCTGAAATGTAAATGTGTTCTAAAAAGACTTTAACTTGTATTTATGATTTGCTAAAAGATATAACTTGTATTTGTCATTAACAAAACTAAGTAAAGATCATAAAATATAAATAACGTTTTTGAGATGATATTTGTATTAACATATATAACTGAACAGAATATATAATTGTAATGTTGTATATAATCAAATTCTCAAGTACCATAATTTAAAGCCTTTTGACACTTCAATTACCCTTGTATGGCTTCAATAGAGACATAATTTTTGCGCTTCGATGGTACTTTTGGTCCACATTTGTTGTCACTAATCTTTTGCATCGTAGTTGGTGGTGTAACCTGTAGTAACAAAAGACGCTTGTATCAAACATTGAATTAAATATGAAGAATTATATATATATATAGGTTGAAAAAACACATGTATGTACATCCTCTTCAAGAATAACTTGATCCTTTAGCCATACAACGAAACCACCTACGCCTTCCTTAACTGTTTTTAACCCATTATTTTCTACGTTTGATATGCATGCTGCATCCACTAACGATGAATCAATTGACACTCTGTAGCAATCATTTAGGAGTGCTTGGTTATGCTGCATTTGATTTCCATGAGACTTGTATACGGTACCCAAAGCAACAATATTTGATTTCTTTAAGTGCCACAGTTTGCACTTAAATGTCCCAAAAAAAAAGAATTTTTGCATGCATATATCAGAAATTATTTAAACAAAAGAATAACAAGAAACATGTTGAAATACATACTGTTGGCAGTGCTTGTGTTAGAGACACATTTTGTTGCGATTGGGAATCTGGAGACCCGTTTTTTCGTGACTTAGGCGTTTTCTTAGGTCCAACAGTTTTAACAGGTTCCTATATGTATACATAAAACACGTTACATTATTTAAACAAAAGAATAACAAGAAACATGTTGAAATACGTACTGTTGGTAGTCCTTGTCTTAGAGACACATTTCCTTGCGATTGGTAATCTGTAGACCCGTTTCGTCGTGACTTAGGCGTTTTCTTAGGTCTGACAGTTTTAGCAGGTTCCTATACATATATATAAAACACGGTACATTAGTCATGTATGTAAAATTCAAAAATCAAAAGGGGATGTTTTATTACTTACCATTGTATCCATTACCTTTTCCGAAGTTACAAGGCCATTAGACTTCTCCTGAATTCTCGCATCTTCAGCACGTACAACATCACTTGACTAAGTTCCGTCCACCTCATAAGCACTGCTATCTATATTATCAATGGCCATTGGCGTCACCTACAATATAAATTAAGAAATACATTGACTCGTCAGTTTATGTTCAATACCTGCTATCATTAGCATAAGTGGTGTTAGCATTAGAAAATGAAATTGTTAACAACATAAAAATTGGCTTACATCTGAGGCTACTGGCAATTGAGATGACAAATTTAACTGCACCCCTTGTTTACTCAACTGTGCCAGTAGTTCAGTAAATATTCCCTTTGTTTCTGTCATCTCATTGGACAATTTCTTGACCAATACATCTTTTTCGGTCATCTCAGTGGATAATTTCTTGACCAATAAATCTTTTTGTTGACGCACGCATCTCTCATTATCAAGTTGAGTTTGAAGTAACTCAATTCTTTTATCAGTTTCTTGTCTGCTTCGAGGAAGACCAAAATACCTCTTGTATGTAACTCCACTTCCCACTCCTCTTGCACAACCTCCCATTTTCTTACCAAACACAACTCTCATGACATCAGTGCCATTTTCAATACTCAATGTTCCTTCCTAGATCTGGTCATCAGCTTCTTTCCGCACAAAAAATATGGGAAATGTTGGGATTAAAAGTCTTCTTGATGCTGTTAGAGTAACTGCTGCTCATATTTGTGTTAATGCTACTCATCTGGAGTTAGTGCTGCTCATGAACTTCAATAAAAAAATATGCCAAGTGTTTACTACTCTTAGTACACAATTACTGTTGTTAATGCGCAGTTAATACTGCTGGTATACAAGTTACTACTGCTAGTACACAGTTAATGCTGCCGGTATATAAGCAAAATAATAGAATTTGCAGTCAAACTTACAAGTTTATCTCCCACCGATCTAATATCATCATCTAGATATTCCCCGTCTTTGTTTACCCTTCCTTTCAACCACATTATACCACACGGGGTTTCTTCATCTGCTTTAATTTCTTTATTTTTAATCTAATAAACATCAAATGCATACATATGTAAAGTTAAACCAAGATAAATGAAAATATGAGGATGCATACACATGTAAAGTTAAACCAAGATAATCGAAAATATTAGGGTATTAAATGCAAATGTGCAAATTATGAAATGTAAACAGATTCATTTCTCAAACTGATCGTCTCTCAATTCGTAAAACAAACATTATGTAATCTTACCATTATCTCTTAGACATAAACATATCCACCTCGTCCCATATTATGCTGATAAATATTTGTGAAGTTATAATTAAACAACTTCGTGGATCATTTAGAGCAAGTGGGATAAACAATAATAATGAATAACACGATGCGCAGCAAAATAAAGAAAACTATCATTATTATTGCAACAAGGTTTCTTCATCATCATCTCCAACAACTACTAACTTACAAACCCTAGGCGTCCATTGTAGGAACTTGATGCCTAGACACACACACCTTTACTGGATGTTACATCTCTAACATCTGTACTTAAAACAATACGCCTCTAATCTATTTATATAATAGAGATTAGGGTTACAAAGGCTCTTAACATATAACATATTTACTCCTTCATCTTTGTCTTCAGAATTCTCCTTATTCTTTTATGTTTTGTCGATATCAACTCAAATATAATTCCCAACAATCTACCCCTAGTTGATAATGAAAAAACTAAGTATAAAAGATGTCGTCTTCTCCTTAATCCATGCATATCATCAAGGATCTTCAAGCTGCAAATCTTCAAAATATTATTCCCCTTTTTGTCATCATAAATTAGGGGACAAAAGTATGCAACCTTGATCTTCATAACCACGAATCAGTATCATACTTCAAATCTAGTCTTCCAATGTCTTGAATTGCCCTCCATGAACGAACACCAAAACTCTTTCGTTTATAAATGAACTTAAGACGGAAAAATCCCAAATCTTCAGTAAAAATACCAACGAGCAGCTATAGAAACCTTCACCTCGATGTAGCATATAAATGGTTAATCAGTTTAACAATAAGCTTCCCCTGAAACCTATATGTCAACCATTTGTTGAATCTTCAATTCTGCAAGCTTTATGTAATGAGGAAGAAAACAAATCGTTACTAATCTGATGCTGAAGTAGAATAAACCTAACTTATGTCTTAAATATAACTTTGAACGTATACCCAAACCGATGTATAGGGAGACCACAATCTCTTGTCAATAATCACTGAGCACAATAACGTAACTCCTTCAAGTGTTTGTCAATTTGTAGATATAATAAGAACAAAAACTCGAAAAATTCCACTTCATCGTCAAAGAAGCAATAAATAATCCTCTTTGCCAATAAAATTAAATTCGAGCCATAAATCTTTAATGAACATAAACCGAAATCCAAAAATCTAAGCTCCTCTGTGTGTGTCTTTCTCTCTGTGTTTTGGAACCACCTGTTCCAAACTTCCTATCAACAATACATGCTTCCCCTTACTGTTTGTAACTTCATGCCATATCATTACAACAGTAAATAATGGAATAGGGCATATGTTCATATGATACTGTTGCATTGTATGAAAGAATATCCAAGCGAGCCACCATAAACCGTCATATATATTCTCAATATTCAGATAGAGAAAGACAAGGCTGATCAACCATATTTTGATCACGTTTTACTGCAAACATACAATCATTCACAAACTTGAATCAATTAGATTTTATCCGGTCGTTAATTGGTATACACTCCAATTTAATCGATCTGAAAGCGTACTATTCGTGACTTCTAATTGCTATCAGGATACCAATCTCACCCCAATTACCACACATAAACAACAAAGATTGATTAAATTCACAAGATGGCAGGCGAATCTGTACGTGATATGACATCAAAGTTTGTGAAGTTAGCCAAATTCGAAGGGCAATATTTTCGAAGATGGCAGAAAAAGATGCAATTCTTGTTAACAACTATGAAAGTTGTGTACGTTTTGACAACACCAGCACCGGAGGAAGTGGAGGGTGAAACCATTGATCAAATCAGAAAACGCAACAAGTTCTGGAATGATGACTTCATATGTCGTGGAACAATTTTAAACGGTATGTGTGATACTCTTTTTGATATTTATCAAAACATTGAATCTACAAAAGAATTATGGGACATGCTTCAGGCCAAGTATATGGCAGAAGATTCATCCAGTAAGAAATTCCTAGTTAGTGATTTCATGAATTACAAAATGATAGATGGACGTTCTGTTATGGAACAATATAATGAGTGTCTTAGTATACTTTGTCGCTTTACCCAACATGGTTTAAAAATGGATGAATCCATTGCGACAGCATCTATTATTGACAAACTTCCGCCTTCTTGGAAGGATTTCAAAAATAATTTGAAACATAAGAAGGAAGAATACAATTTGGTTGAGTTGGGAAGTGCCATAAGTATTGAGGAAGGGTGTCGTAGGATGGAGAAAACATGGGTGAATGAAAAGGACAAGGATATTGGCGGATCAAATGTCAATATGGTTGAGGAAACTAATTCTAGTTTCAAAAAGGGTTCGAATACTAAGAACAAGAAATGAAAGTTTCAAGGTAACGATCACAAAAAGGGAAGTGTAAAGAAAGCAAAACAGTCCAACGATGGTGGCTGTTGGAAATGTGGAAAACCTGGACATTTCAAGCGTGATTGCCGTACGGGAAAAGGAAAAAACGAGGCTGGTACTAGTGGTGGATCCAAAGGAGATCCGAAACAAGCAGGTACAATATTAACAATTAATAATAATTCGGATTTGAATTATGTATCATTAATTTGTGAATCATTCTAAGTACAGGATGATGATTTTGCTTGGTGGTATGATTCTGGTGCGACATGTCATTTATGCAAGGACCGAAGATGGTTCAAGGAACTTGCAACTATTAATGATGGACGTGTTTTAACGATGGGAAATGTCGCAACAGAACCAATACTTGGAATTGGACTAGTAGATTTAACTTTTACTTCTGTAAAAACAATTTCGTTGTGTAATGTATTGTATGTGCCCGGTATTCGGAAAAACTTGTTGTCCCGTGTATTATTAAATAATTGTGGGTACAAACAAGTGTTAGAATCCGATAAGTATATCTTGTCGAAACATGGTTCTTTTGTGGGATTTGGTTATTTATGTAATGGTATGATTATGTTGAATTTAGATATGCCTTCTACTTTTAATTCGATTTGTATGGTTGATTCTATTTCTAGTGTTAAACTTAGTAACATGGAACTATGGCATGCTAGACTAGGACATGTTCATTATAAAAGAATGAAAGAAATGTCTAAAATGAGTATGATTCCATCTATTGAGTTAGATGATAATAAGTGTAAAACTTGTATGCTTACTAAGATCACTAGAAAACCATTTAAAACAGCAAATCGTGAATCCAAACTGTTAGACCTTATTCATAGTGATCTATGTGATTTGCATGCTACTCCATCTCTAGGAAACAAGAAATATGTCATAACTTTTATTGATGATGCATCACGTTATTGCTATATTTATTTATTGCATTCAAAGGATGAAGCTCTTGATAAATTTCGTATTTATAAACAAGAGGTAGAGCTCCATCAAAAAGATTTGGTAAAAATCTTATGTACTGATCGTGGAGGGGAGTATTATGATCCGGTATATTTTCAATCTACCAGAATAATACATCAAACAACTGCTCCATATACACCACAACAAAATGGTGTAGCTGAAAGAAAGAATAGGACATTGAAAGAAATGGTAAATTCAATGTTGTCTTATTCTGGGTTAAGTGAAGGATTCTGGGGTGAAGCCATGTTAACGGCTTGTTACTTGCTAAACCGTATTCCCGGTAAAAGCAACAAGAAAACCCCATATGAACTTTGGCACAAGAGAGCACCAAACTTGAATTTTCTAAAGGTTTGGGGATGTAGGGCTGTGGTTAGGCTCACGGAACCTAAAAGGAAAACTTTAGGTGAAAGAGGTATAGATTGCATATTTATTGGGTATGCTGAAAATTCACATGCTTATAGATTCTATGTATTAGAACCTAATGAGTATGTTTCTGTGAACTCTGTGATAGAGTCACGAGATGCAATCTTTGATGAAGAAAGATTCACATCTATACCTAGGCCAAGGGACATGAATCATAGTTCGAAGGAACCGGTTAATACCGAGGATATTCCATCGACTAGCACTGAACCAAGAAAGGGTACAAGAGTAAGAAAAGCCAAAACTTTTGGTGATGATTTTCAACTATACTTAGTTGAAGGATCAAGGAATGAAATTAATTTTCAATATCAATATTGTTTTAATATTGATAAGGATCCAATGACATATGGTGAAGCAATGGCTTCAAGGGACGTTGCTTTTTGGAAAGAAGCAGTCCAAGATGAGATGGATTCTATCTTGCAAAACAAAGTTTGGAAATTGGCTGATTTACCTCTTGGTTGTAAACCATTAGGAGATGGTACTATTGATAAATATAAAGCCAGGTTGGTAATCCAAGGCTTTAGACAAAAAGAGGGTATTGATTATTTCGATACTTATGCTCCGGTTGCTAGGATATCTACTATTAGATTGTTATTAGCATTAGCTGCTATACACAATCTTGTAATTCACCAAATGGATGTGAAAACTGCATTCTTGAATGGTGAATTAGATGAAGAGATTTACATGAAACAACCCGAAGGGTTTGTTATGCCTGGACATGAAAACAAAGTGTGTAAATTGGTTAAATCTCTTTATGGGTTAAAACAAGCACCTAAACAATGGCATCAAAAATTTGATGAAATTGTGTTGTCAAGTGGTTTTGTTTTAAATCAAGCTGACAAGTGTGTTTATAGTAAATTTGATGACTCTAGAAATGGAGTCATTATATGCTTGTATGTAGATGACATGTTGATCTTTGGTACAAACCAAGATCAAGTTGATGAGACAAAGGAATTCTTGTCATCTAAATTTGCTATGAAAGATATGGGGGAGGCGGAAGTGATCTTAGGTATAAAGATTATTCGTGAAAACAAGGGGATTTCAATCTCTCAATCACATTATATTGAGAAGATCTTGGATAAGTTCGAATTCAAGGATTGTTCTCCCACAAGTACTCCCATGGATCCACAAATTAAGCTATTACCAAATAAAGGTAAAGCGGTGTCTCAACTTGAATACTCGAAAAGGATTGGATCATTAATGTATGCCATGATAAGTACTAGGCCAGATATTGCTTATGCAATTGGAAAGCTTAGTAGGTTTACTAGCAATCCTAGTACATTTCATTGGCGAGCTTTGGATCGAGTATTTCAATACTTGAAAGGAACAATCGATTATAAGTTAACTTACATCGGATTTTCTTCGGTAATTGAAGGTTTTAGTGATGCAAGTTGGATATCCAATAAAGAAGATCATTCTTCTACATCTGGATGGGTGTTCCTTCTTGGGGGATGTGTCATTAGTTGGGCATCTAAGAAACAGACTTGCATAACAAACTCAACTATGGAGTCTGAGTTTGTTGCTTTGGCAGCAGCTGGTAATGAGGCTGAATGGTTAAGGAATTTGCTTTATGAAATTCCATTGTGGCCAAAGCCAATTTCTTATATTTCTATCAGGTGTGATAGTCAGGCTACTTTGGCTAAGGCTTATAGTCAAGTGTATAATGGCAAGTCAAGACACTTAGGTGTGAGACACAGCATGGTTCGTGAGCTCATAATGCATGGTGTCATATCCGTTGAGTGGATTGCAACTCATCGGAATTTAGCTGATCATTTAACCAAAGGGTTATGTAGAGATCTCGTGAAAGGATCAGCTGTGGGATTAGGGTTAAAGTCCATTTGAAATCTCTCATGTTAAGATACCCAATTCCCACCTAATATGACGTTAGGTGCTGAATTTTGAATGTGGAAAGCTTAACATCTAGAGTTTGGAACACAACATTAAATTATCCCAAAGGTATGTGTTCGGTCTGCAAGATAAGGAAGGTTGAAGTGTTCTTCTTAATAATTCTTTTGAAAAATTGCATTTGCAGGTGCAAGATTAAAAGAATTACCTATTTGAGTACTAAGTTTAGCTGCTTTCAAGAAGTTGGGACTTGGCTTCGATGTACTTAAAGAAAGGATAGGGACATAGGCTAGTAAAATAATGTGTCAAGTAAGATATTGTGTATGCAAAACTAATGTGTATATTATCTTCAGGTATTCAATAGTAATATTACAAGGTTCAATCTTTCGGGAAACCTTGATATTCGAATATTTGGAATGTGTAATATACTAATGTGAAATTCAATCGTCTCGACATTTCATTTATGCATTAGTTTGATTGTTTGCTGTGAACTAGTTAGTTAATTTATGATTACACTAAAATGGGGGAGGTTTGTTGGTATTTTAGTGTAAAATAGATTGAGTTTAATATGCAAATAAGGGTCGACACTTATTTGGATATTAACTGGACTAACGGGGGTTCCAAGGGGGCGTAGCCCCCTTGGTGGGGGTTCGGGGGCAACGCCCCTGAGAGAAGCAGGGTCCAAGGGGCGGCAGCCCCTGGCAGGGTCCAAGGGGCAGAGCCCCTGGCTGGGGTCTTGGTGGATTCTGCTGATAGTGCAGTTCCTGCTGCTAGCATGGTTCCTGCTGATAGTGGATCGTTCCTGCTGATAGTGAACGGTTCCTGCTGAACGGTTTCTGCTGCTAGTGCTGAGTATAACTGTTTTACAGTTATTAGGCACTAATAACCGCCCCTATAAACCGTCTTATATATTCTCAATATTCAGATAGAGAAAGACAAGGCTGATCAACCATATTTTGATCACGTTTTACTGCAAACATACAATCATTCACAAACTTGAATCAATTAGATTTTATCCGGTCGTTAATTGGTATACACTCCAATTTAATCGATCTGAAAGCGTACTATTCGTGACTTCTAATTACTATCAGGATACCAATCTCACCCCAATTACCACACATAAACGACACCACCGACCCACTATAACAATTTAAGAATCAAATAATCACACCCTAGCCCTATACTGATTGCACCGTCCCATGATAATTTAAAAGATAATCAGTACCATGCAAATTAAATGAAATACTAGGCACCGTCCAGTATCTATGTATAAGTATAGCACCATGCACGAATAAGATAATATGCTAATCTTCTTATTATAAATCTGCCATGCACACTAGGTCATCAACACATGCAAACTTTCGATAAGGAGAAAACATCACCGACCATGATTGCAAAATAGATAGCGTCCCGTTATTGCATGTAATATTCCAACTTCGTTCGACACCAGCAAAAAGAAAAATCACCGACCCATTATAGAATTAAGAAAAATAAATCACCAAAGTTCGATCATCAATGCCATCATGCATAATTCTTACCAAGCAGACTTGAAAATTCGACCATGTAAATCAGTAGGCTCCATTCCACTTTCGAACTTCAAGAAGAGAAAACCTTTCGACAGCAGAACAAAGTCGAATGAGCAATTTTGTGAAGCAGTAATAAGCGGACTTGAGAAGTACGAAGTCGAGTTAAGTAGCAGTACAAACGAGTATAACTTGCAGTATTAAGTAATCCAACAGTCGTGTAGAAGTACCAATCACCTTGAAGAAAGCAGTACTAAACCAAGGTTTGTGAGCAGTACTAAAAACAACTCTCGACTTCACTGGCAGTACAAAGTCAAATGTATAGATCGAGCAGTACAAACTTCGTAGCGTACGTGAACTACTAGTAAAAATATAACGTTGACAATACAAACTCGTTAAACAAGCAGTACTAAGATTAACTTGGTCGAGTAGCAGTACAAACATGTTTCCCAAGCAGTACAAACCAAAGACGAACAGTACAAACTTGTCTTGTGCACGTGAAAATCTGAACAGCAGTAAGAATACATCAATAAAGCAATGAAAACACGGCCCCTTAACTCGTGACGACAATCAAGAAGCAATGAGCAGTAACCCAAATATAATCATGCTACAAGGAAAACCAATAATATCATTCACCTTCGTATTCAAATTATAAACACATTATTCTTGCTGGTGTATTGAATAAGATTTGTTGTTAGCTAGGGTTTTAGAACCCTAAACATATCAACACCAGTATCGGAAACACCATGAAGGCAACAATCAAAACCATAAGCCTCTTCGTGATTCTAGGGTTTTCATTAAAGAACAAGGAAACCCTAACTTCAAAACCCTAACAGGAAATCAAATAAAAAGAACACACCATAGCAGCTTCCTGAAAAGTATAATCCAACTTCCATGATGAATGAACATGATTAGAACCAAATCCATGAAGTTGAATCAAGAAATCCCTAAAAATTCGAAATTCAGAAACCCCTCTGCAGCAGTTTTCAAAAATTCATACCTGACGATCTAGAGCTCAGATCGAAGATCCCTCCAGTGAAACTATACCTTGTTATATGAAGAATCTCCAGTAAAAATTTTAGCCCGATCCAACGGTTAACGAAGGAGTTATCATCGTTCAAAAACAGCTCTGCAGTGAGTTTTGAAGATACGAACCAGTTACAAATTTTTTTGTTTTCTTCCATCTTCGACAAACCAAACCTTGTTGAATCCCACGATCACGAGCCCTTAGGGTCTAATACCAATTGTGAAGTTATAATTAAACAACATTGTGGATCGTTTAGAGCAAGTGGGATAAACAATAATAATGAATAACACGATGCGCTGCGGAATAAACAAAACTATCATTATTATTGCTACAAGGTTTCTTCGTCATCATCTCTAACAACTACTAACTTACAAACCCTAGGCGTCCATTGTAGGAACTTGACGCCTAGACATACACACCTTTACTGGATGTTACATATCTAACATCTGTACTTAAAACAATACGCCTCTAATCTCTTTATATAATAGAGATTAGGGTTACAAAGACTCTTAACATATAACATATTTAGTCCTTCATCTTTCTCTTCAGAAGTCTCCTTCATCTTTCATGTTTTGTCAATATCAACTCAAATATAATTCCCAACAATATTTTTGGAACACGCCATTTTAGCTTTATCTGATTTCTCCGAAAAACACAAAATCATGAGGCGTTTAGATGCGATAATGCTGCAAACTGAAAATTATGAAATGACATATAGACTTAAATAAAGATGAGTAATTAAAACCTTGTATGCATCGTTGGTCGTGTAGTTTACAAACTCGACCCAGTCTTCTGATTTCACAAATGCACTATACTTGGCCGGGACTTTATTCAGTTTCGAAGGTGTATTTAGGTTGGGCAAAATGTATTTTTCTCTGAGATTCATTCTGAAATTCCTTAGCAGTTGACCAAAATGAGTCATTACCAATTTTCTGAATGTCACGTCAACATCAAAATATCGCTGCAAAGATTAACACAATGTTGTTAATTAGTTGCACATAATGTAACCGCATAGATAAACCTATGTAGTACTGGGTTAAAAAATAGTATATATGTACCGTGATTTCAGCCCATAGTTTATCTCTTGTTTCTTTATTCACCTTCTTCCAGGAAAGAATCTTCAAACCTATGTGCTCACGAACTAGATCTCCTAAAAAAACTCGAAAACAATGCTCTGTGTAACCCTGATACCCTATTCAATGCATCGAAGGTTACCTTGAGCTTTATTCCACTAGGTTTGCCATATTGCATGCGAAACTTAAATAGCATGGTTATGCCCCTCTTAGCTAGTTTCAGATCTGATTGGTTAGTTCCAGGCGCATCTTCATCATCGGAATACTTCTCGAATTCATATTCTAAGTTGTTATCTTCATGTTCATTATCAGAAGGAAACAAAAGATGATGATCAACAATGGGTTGAATTTCCATGAAACTAGAGCAACAATGGGTAAAAGAAAATGATTCTGGCTTGGAGAGTAATGGTGATAGAAGATTTGATTTTTGTGTTTTCTTTGCAGTCTTTTTTTAGGAGAGAAAAGAGGGTATATGAAGAATATGAATCGTTATTCTTGGTAACTACTTGTAATTAGGTGATTTAAAAATTTTGGATCAAAATTTGGGCTCCAAGTTCTAACTTGAAATTAACAATTGAATTATTTAAAATTTTTGCCTTTGAACCTGTTAATTAAAACATAAACTTGAATAAATTAAAAATTCACACAGCTTTATATTCAACAATAAACTTCAAGATTTAAAAATTTTGGATCAAAATCTTGGCTCCAAGATCATGAACACAAACTGATACCATTTAACACAAACTGCTACCATTAAATCATAAACCAACATGAAATCAAGAACACAAACTGCTACCATTAAATAAATATGTGCAATCATCAAATCAACAACAGAAACTGCTACCAGTAAATGTCGCACACCCAAATTTGGTGACTTGCAGTGGAATGGAACACTTGAGGGCGTGACTGACCATAACACCACAGTTACAGTTATATTGAACGACCTAAAGTGTCGTTTTTAAAATACATCATTTGATTAATTAAAAACATTCAGAGTTACAAAAGTTAGGTCCCAAAAGATGTTTCATGTTGCAGAAATAAGTTTATAGAAATCAAACGATAATAAGTGCATAAAAGATACGTGAGACGCGTCGTCACCGCGACTCCAAAATAGGTCCATATACAGGCCATGATGCGCATACCTTAATTACCTGAAAATACATTGCTAAAAATGGTCAACAAAAATGTTGGTGAGATCATAGGTTTATGTAAATGAATTGTTCCTACGATAACCAAAAGTATGAGGTGTATGACATAAATGCCACAAAAATAATACATTAGCTCATAAGCTCATGACCCCGAAGCTAGACTGAATGAAATGCCCCAAACCGAGTGCTTTGCCAGACACTCTAATATGATTAAAATGAAATGCGTTCGTATGACCAGTTGGAGCTACCAACCCGAACGGAGGCGTCACCCTCAATAGATCTATTCACTCACTCTCGCTTACTTCCATAATTAACAGTTCATGATAATAAAGGGGACTTTAATCTGGGCAATGATGTAACTTAAGAAATGTAAAGGAATTTTGATACTTTGGTCCGTATGTAAAAATGATGCAATGTATTCTCCCCCGAGAGTTTAGAAATTAAATAATCAATTGAAAACGGGGCTATGAAAACTCACCTGATGCGATAGCACAATGACAATAGTGGATATGATGAAATGTGTCTCGGTCTCTAACCGCAACCTATTATGAATGATGTATCTAATGTAAGTCATGAATTTACGCAACACATGCAAATACGTATGTTATCGATACCACTCGTGAATTTTGAAAATAATGTTTATCGTCTAAAAATATATTTTTGAAGTCTCGTTAAGTTAATAAACACTTTTCGTGTAAATGTGTTGCAACGATACTCCTCGATCGTCGTTTGATTTATCGATATTTATAGTGTTTCCGTCGTAAAGGAACATTTTTCATAACTTGAAAATACGACCAAATGACCTTGCAAAACTAGTCATAAATGTGTGCTCGTTAAGTGTTAGTGAATAGGCTCGGTGTCTTTGAAAACCTTGTAACGATGTCTTGAAGACGTGTCATTTAACTTTTGATCATACGGGTCTCGAATGATAAAAAATACGGCTCTCAATAAAGTGTATTGCAAAAACTGTTTTTAACTTAGTAATATTTTCCTTATTAGAAAGCTGAAAATATATATTGAAGTTGTCGGGTTTCAAACGCGTATATCTTTGTCGTTATGTGCTCGTTTTCTACGTTCTTTATATCCACGGCTTCGTATTAACATGAACTAACATAATTTCAGTAGTTCGGGTCGTCTAGATCACGTCTAACACCTCGTTTTGTCTGTTGAATCTCGGCAAACAGCACGCAAATTTTCAGAAATTAGTTTTTCGTCGCCAAACTTAGAAAAATCATAACTTTCTCGTCGTAAGTCGGTTTTTACTCATTCAAGCGGCCACGGTTTCGTTTTTGAAAGTATTTTCTGAATATGAAGGCCAAAATAGTCCAAAGCTTACTGAGTTTTCCAGATTTCACGAAAATGGACAGCACCTTTTCTATTGTTTGAAATAATCACTTTTATGGTTCAAGGCTTGTTCAAAACACATTCAATCAACACCACAACTAGTCTAATCCTACCATACACCTTCTTAGGGTGTCATGGGGTCCTAAACATCACCAACAATGGTGGATTTCATGAGGATACAACTAAAAATCCATAGATCTATGTTTATAGTGAAAATGGGTATCAAGTGGTATGTTTAACACGTATATACTTGCATGATTAGTTACTAGAACAACAAAATATATCAAATGGAAGTATAAAATATTAAAAAATTATATGACCTACTTACTTGAAGATTTGAGGATGTTTGGAAATAAATGTGTAAGGAAACTAGGGATTTTCATTTCAAAATCCTAACTAGGAGCATAAATGAGACTAGATTAACACTTGTTCTTGAAAAATTTATGGATTTCTCCTTGTGTTCTTGTTGTGGCCGAGCAAAGGAAGAAGAAAAGGATGAGAGGATTTGTTATTTTAGCTAGTTGTTTGATACTTGTATGTGTTAGTGAAATTAAATCAAAGACATATGTACTTGAAACATTAATGATAGTCCTTAGCAATCAAGTGAAAATGGAAGATTAGCGGTGTTAGAAGGAGGGGGGGGGGGGGGCGGCACATGGAAGAAAAAAAGATAAGTGGCTAATTAAAGCTCTTGTGTCCCACTTATGCATGTGTTAGTTTAGTTTATGTATACATTAGGTGTTACCGGGTGCCGAGTTAACTAGAAATAAATCTTGACGAGATAAAATAAAATATGACGAAGTTGTAAAAATTGTAAAATCATATTCCTTGCAAGAATCGGGTGTTAGAATAATTATCGGGTTGAAATTTCGCAAACCGACGGTGTTATAAGCTTTTAACGAGAAATATAGCAAACGATTTAAAAACACCGGGTAAATAAATAATGAAATCTCTATATCATTATAATGAGTTTGAAAATGTATCATGATCACTGTCGGGAGTGTCAGGTGTTTTATTCGTAGCAATGACTAAGTGGTACGTTTATTAAATAATTAAACATACGTTAATGAAAATCACACAAACCCGTGCATGATCTAATATGATGATGATGCTACTGATGATATGTAGACTACTCTAGTCTATATGATGTGTCCTTACTGATGATGCATGAATGCACAGCTAAACCATAATGGTTACGCGCAATTGAATACCCGTTAACCTAGTTTACGTAACGATGAATGATAACCATGAATAGTGATTTCCCTTCGGGAATGAATATTGTTTCATGAATAGTAAAATTTTGAAAACTTCTCAAAGTCTCAAACTGACCTTCAAAAATGATGAATAGTGATTGGTGAATATTAAATGATGAATAGTGATTGATGAATAGTAACTTGTCGAGGTCTGAAAAATGACCTGAAATTACGAGTTGTCACATTAAATCTAACTGTGCAATCATCACATCAAGAACACAAATTGCTACCATTTAACAAACCAACATACTATCATTAAAGTTATAAAATAGATACAGTTAAACTACTAATTACCAGTTATTGTACCATTAATAATTACATTTATACAAATTAAATGTCAGAACTACTACTACCATATTAAAATACCAAATACCATTTACAAAACACAAAAGTTGTTAATGGATATCCTAAACCCCTAAACCATCTTCCTCTTGCCTTTCCTATGGCTGCTAGAAGGTGCTCCAAAACCTATAGGATTCTTCTTACACGGCAGTCCCAAGACAATATCCTTAGTAAATTTCTTTTTGTGTGCCTTTTCAACTGGTATTTGAGAGGATTGAGTTTTGGGAGTTGCTTGAGAGGATTAAGCTTTGTCATTTACATACAAGTTGAACGAGTATAATGGATTAAGTCTGGAGAATGTCATAAAAGTAGCAAAACAACACTTATTAAAATGGACCATTATTACCCCTTTTGTGTCAGCATCACCAGATTCTTCATCGCTAGAGAAATAGAAAGGGCTCTTTCTCTTCCAATCTGTGTTTTCCCATACCTCCTAATAGTTTAACATACCATATGTTTCAAAAAATTTAAAGGTATAAAGGTATACAACTTTAGCCACAAACACATAACAACTTTAGTATACCTTGTTTGAAATGATTTTGAATTAGGAACTAGGGATTTTTGCCTTTGAACATGTTAAAGCATAAACTTGAATAAATTAAAAATTCACACAGCTTTACATTCAACAATAAATTCAAGTTTACTCTGATTATGTATTCGAAAATCAAAGTATGGAAAACAAAAAAATAGAGCATACATTAGACATAGCATAACAACCATTATAAAATACAAAACAACCCCATTTTACATTAGAATCGGTAACAACCCTAAACATCACCATTTATAGATCAAAAGCCTATCACTAATTATTGTACAATGAATCATCAACTGATATGTGAAAACATTAAAAAACATACCTTTGTTGTTATTTGGATTCATTGTTTATGTGTTTGTGTTTTCCGGAAGAATTTGTGTTTTGATTAGGGTTTATTGATTATTGTGTGTGTTTACAAATGATCGAGTAAAGGGATTAATTTCCGGTTGACTATTGAAGTTGTGGTTTGGTTTAACTATAGCTGACGTGGCAAGAGTTGTAAAAAAAAAAAAAAAAGGCTAATGGTTCTGATGTGGCGGTGAAAACCGGCTATAGCCGGTAACTAGGGATGGCAAAGGTTCGGGTTTGGGGCGGGTTTTAGTGTACCCGTACCCGAACCCGTTGATAATATACTCGTACCCGCCTCATATCCCACCGGATACCCGATTAATATTATCCATCGGTTTTTTGGGTTTTTCCGCAGGTATCGGTTATCCGTAATTGAATATTATATGGACAAAATTGGCGGTATTAAGATTAAGTCACACTAAAATCCACCGACAAAACAAAAGAAAATACTCTAATATATTCAAATTTTTTTAAAGTTAAAGAAAATGAATATCATATCAAACGATTTAACGCAACGTACTCGGCACGATATTCACCCAAAAAATCAAATGTGCAAGAGTTTTCGAAAGTTAATCATTCTCATTTCCAAAAATAATCTCGTTTTAGCCTTTTAAAAGGGTTTGGTATCATCATTCGTGTAACGGTAGAGAACACGGACTCACGAGTACTCACTCCAAAAAAACGAATAACCGAATAGTCGAGAATAGTATTGACGATAACTCGAGTCGAGACGAGATGACGAAAACAAGTCAAAGAGATAACTAACAACAAACATATCAAATAAGTTTGGACTCTTTCATTTATCGAACGTTTCCAAGTCATAAGACTTTATTGAAAATCAATTTTCCGAGTAATTTATAATATAACGAGTATTTATATAAACCCTAAACCCTAAACCCTAAACGCTAAACCAATCCGTAACACAAACAATAACCAAACGAATAGTCCAATAAATCCAAATATGTTAGTGTACGGGTAGCATGTCTCGAATAGTCCAATAGCCCTCGTGTGTTCCGTTTTTATCCCAAATGTCACACGCAAGGTTTTCAAAATTGGGATCCTACTTAAGATCCTATGGTAAAGATCAGGATCCTGTAACATCTTAAGCTTTTAAAGATCCTTTGTCAGATCCGGATCGTTTTTGCTTTGCAGTATCATAAAATCGTAAGATCCTAAGATCAGTATCGGGATCTTAACAACCATGGTCTCACGTACACTTCTAATTTCCTTACTTCGTTATTAACAAAATTTAATAACAAATATCTTTACAACATTTAATTTAACAATTGTTTTTATTTATTTCTTTTATTTTGTCCAAGTCGAGTCAATATCAAGTCGCAACAAATGAATTATTATTTCCTTTCGAGTCACGGTCAAACATTTATTCCCTTGGGTCAATAATAATGAACCCGATCCCAAATCATCCCAAACATCACAACAACTAGTTGGAAATATTGAGTTTGGAAATTTATTATTCACAAAGCATGAGATACAACTAGTTGTTGCATCAACTCATTGTACATGGTAAGTCAATACTTGGTAAAAGGAAATTGGAGACTTTTTCGTACAACTTCAATTCACAGTTTACTTTTGGCGCGCGCCTTTGGTCCCTTTTCCCGCCTAAAGTCTTGGGAACCATTCATCTACCTCTCCAGCCTATTTATACCTATCGATTGTATACCAAAGAACACACACAAACACATATATCCCTTTCAATTCAAAGAAAACTTCAACAATGGCAGCAAATAATGGTAACTTTCAAAATGATGCAGAAGAGTACGAGTTCGTGTTATACAACTATTTGCTGTTTGACGCAGTGTTTGATGCTTTCGGGGATGAACCCATTGTAGAATATGGGTCGTATAGGCAGGTAGATACGTGGATGAGGAGAAGAATTTTGAACTAGCTGCATACAAAAGACTTTTACTGGGTTGAGGCTTTGGGAGTGAATGAGGTGGAGGAGGAGGAACAAGATGAAGAGGAGGAGGAGGAGGATCAACAGGATGTGGAGGTGGCTCGAAGTGAGGTGGTGCAGCAAAATGAAGAGGATCAGCAGCAAAATGTGGTGGAGCAGCAAAATGTGGTGGTGCATCAAAACCAGGGGGAGCAGCAAGATGGGTTTGAAGACCCATATGATCTAGAAAAGAGGATTCGCGATCTTGAAATTATGTTTAAACGACTCGAGGAAAGGAAGAAATGGATGGAAAGCAGGGAAGAGAGCTCTGGTTCTAACAAGTTGGTGTGAAATGGAGTGAAGCAGTTTATGATGATGGTGTTTTTATGTTTTTAGTATGTTTAGTATTTAGGTTGGATGATTAGATGTATCGTTGTAGCTTTTAAAAAATATCAATAAAATATTTGATGTTTAATTAATTGTTTATGGTTGCTTGTGAATGTTTGATTTAAGGAAGTCAACAAACCAAAATTTCCATAAGGGTAAGTGGTGAAAAGAATGCTGAGGGTTTATGGGCAAAAGAGGAATCGTTATCTGTGTTTCCCCTGATGTTAAAGGGGTGTTTGGTTTCTTGGATAATAGCAGTCTTTTTTAAAAATCTACTCTTTAATACTTAGAAGACTATTAATACTGAAAGAGTAAACTGTGTTGTAATGCAAGAACAACAACATCACCAAAACTGATTAAGTGTCTTCCTTTACACTTAATCCCTTCCAAATGTATGAGTGCAGTATGGTTTTAAAAGAAAATTGACTTCATACTGCTGAGAAAAAGTTTTTGCACCAAGTTTGTACTGCTAGGCAAACGTTTGTACTGCTAGCGTAAAACTTTGTACTGCTGGGTAGCCGTTAGTATTGTTTGGGTAATAACCATGGTTTATTTATAGCCGTTGGGGTAATTTTTGTCAATTACTTCGCTTAAGGGTTTCATAAATTGGATAATTCTCTTTCTTTATATAATTTATACGATTTCTTCAAACTAAAGAAACAATTTATTGAAGTCGGACCAATCATAACCCAGCACTCTAATCAAGCATTTAATCAATTTTCATGGCAAATTTAGAGTTTTGTGATATACATAACCAGGTTGCATTCTTGGAGAAACCAGAAGGGATTCAAGACTTCCACCAGATAGTAGATTTTCTAAACACTACCCACATCAGGTATGCTCTTACAGTCAATCCTACTATCTATGTCTCTCAAATCAAACAGTTTTGGCAGACTGTTACTACAAATACATTTGAGAATGGAGACAAAGAGTTAATTGCAAAAGTTGATGGCAAAACAATAACTATTACTGAGTCATCTGTTAGGAGGCATCTCTATTTAGCAGATGAAAATGGTATTAGTTCTTTGCTTAATACTGAAATTTTTTATCACATTTCCAGAATGGGGTATGACACATCTTCTCAATTTCTAACTTTTCAAAAAGGATGTTTTGCCCCACAATGGAGATTCTTCATACATACCATCCTTCATTGTTTAAGTCCAAAGAAAACCTCATGTAAGCAATTCAGTAGCAATATTGCAACTGCTCTCATTTGTTTAGCAACAAACAGGACTTTTAACTTTTCAAAATTAATTTTTGATGGTATGGTGAAAAATGTGGATAACAAATACAAGTTTTTAATGTATCCAAGGTTTATACAAACGGTTTTGAATATAAGGAAAAGTTTGCTTCTATCTCATAAAAATGTTTATCCAACTCCTTACCTTACTCAAAAACTTTTCAGTAACATGAGCTTGGCTTCTAAGGGGTTTAATGGGATAGTAGTGCCACCTTTTGAAACAATGTTGGTTCAAAATCAAAACATTCAGGGTGAAGGATCAACAAGCCCAGTTGAGTCCCATCACACACCCACAGGTTCATCTGGTTCTCAATCAGCCTCACAACCAACTTCATCACCATATAGGAGTTCATCTATAGAGGAATATGTTGTTCCTCAGCCAAATATGGGGGAAATGCCCCATGATTCACCTCTCCCAAGAGGTAACACACCTGGAATGATGAGGGCAGAGTGTCACTAAAGGAATTGATGGATATTTGTACCAAATTGACTCAAAGGGTGACTGGCTTAGAGAAAGAACTCGAGGAGACAAAGCAGTTGTATGGTACTCCTTACAAGAAGCTCATTGAAAAAGTGAAGAAATTGCAGTCTAAAGTCAAGTCACTTAAAGCAAAGAGAAAGGCAAATATTATAGAGTACTCTACAAGCTCAGATGATGATGATTCAGATGATAACATGGATGATGATGATTCAGATGATAACATGGATGATTCTTCCAAACAGGGGAGGAAGATAGCTGATATTGATCAACAAGTTAGGACTGCTGGTATTGCTGGTGCAGGGGTTAGTACTGGTAGGGCTGTGTATGATAGAAGGCAAAGGGCAGATAAAGGAAAGGGCATTAATATTGAAGAAGAGCCACCAAAGAAGGTCAAGAAGAGTGTTCTTGCTCAGATTAGTTTTGATGAAGAGGTATCTAGTAAAGCACTGGAAGATGAAAGAGCACAATTCGAGATTGAAAAATTCCTTGAAGAAAAAAGACTTGCAAATGAAACAGCTGAAGCACAAAGGTTAGCATAAGAACAATCTAATGCACTTCTGGCTAAGAAGTTACATGATGATGAACAAGCAAAGTTTAATGACGCAGCACAAGTTCAGTCTATGATTGATACTGATGATGTTTTAAAGGAAAGGCTTGGTGAACTCAGAGCAGATGAAGTGTTGTCTATTGAAGAGAAGTCAAGACAACTTGCTGAACTAATAAATTCAAGAAGAAAGTCTGCTGCAAAACAAAAAGCCAAAGAAAAGATGAGTAAACCACCAAGTCAAGCTGAGCAAAGAACCACCATTTGTCTTTACATGAGGAACATGGCTGGATACAAAAGGAAGGATTTCCAAGGTAAAAGTTTTGAGGAGATCAAGAGTGAGTTTGAAAGGGTTTACAGAAGAGTGAACACATTTACTCCCATGGGAACAGAAGTTCCAAGTAGAACTGCAAAGAGAGAAGGTATATTATTGGAGTCTGAATCTTCAAAGAAATAGAAGATTGGTGAAGAAGAAGACCTACAGTAGAGGATTCAAAGAAGAAAAAGACTGAAGAAGATAAAGAAGATCAAGCAGTTGAGGAAGAAGAAACAGCAGAGGAATTAACTAATGAAAGGCTTCTTCAGCATATGATGGTTATAATCCCAGAAGCATTGAATGTTGATCATCCTATTCAAGCTAAACATCCAATTATTGATTGGGAGATACACACAGATAAATTTGGGAAAGCTTGGAAGATAATCAGGGTAGGAGGACACTCAGAAGTTTATAAGTATTTTGAAGATATGCTAAAGATTTTTGATAGAGAAGAATTGGACAAGGTATGGAGTCTGGTTCAAGAAAGGTTTAGATCTACAGATCCTATAGAAGACAAAGACAAGGAGCTATGGGTGGAATTGAAGAGGTTGTATGAACCTGATCCAGAAGATAAGCTATGGAAGTTTCAAGCTCATGACTTAGGTGCAACATGGAGAATGTATGATACATGTGGTGTTCAACATGTATCTACAAAGAATGGAGTGGATGTCTACATGCTGATAGGAAAAGATTATCCATTAAGGGCATCTATCTTATTTGTTATGTTAGATGCTAAGCTCAGAGTTGATGAAGACTCAGAAATGGAAAGAGAGTTACTGAGAAAGATCTTCACACAAGCAGAAAGGAAATAATGTTAGTACTGCTAGTGTAAATATTAGTACTGCCAGGTTTAACTTTGTATAGAAGATATTTGGATTTTGTAACAATTTTCTTTAATAAAACAGATATTCTATAAGACGAATACAAAAGAAGGTATAATCGAAAAAGAATCCAGACCACCACATACAATGCAGCGTAAAAATGAAACATAGAAACAAGCTACAGATAAGCTGCTAAAAATAAAATAAGCAAATAAGCTCAAAACAGATAGTTTATAAGACGAATACAAAAGAAGGTATAATCGAAAAAGACCCAAGGGCGGAGATGGTTGAGTTGTTTGTGTTGTGAAGGGGAGGTCACAGGTTCAATACCTGTGGCTTCTTTTTGGTATTTCCCTCCCCAAAATTTTTAAAAAGCACCCCATTTTTTTTTCTGCAAATTTCAAAATTAAAGCCCCCCATATTTTTTTCAGCAAATTTCAAATTTCTCACATTTCTCACCAATCACAGCCACCAGTCACCAATCACTGCGACCATTCACCAGTCACGTCACAACCACCAGTCACCATCCACCATTCACTAGTAACCAATCATTGCCACCACTCACCATCCACCACTCGCCGGTCCGGCCATCAACAACGGAGGGAGGTTCATTTAGATCTAAATTAGGCACTTTTTTTAATTAGGAAATCGTTATTATTTTTTTTTTGATGCAATGGTGAAATTATATTATTCTCGAAATTGTTTTTACAATTATAAAGATAACAAATTCTGCCCAGACAGATTCCAGTTAGTATGTGATTGATGTTTGTGATCAAAGGGAATTTCGAGTACCACTACACTACCCACTGTCCATTGCAATTATACAAAAATGATTTAATGCTCATATTGGTTTAATTTGTGACTTGTAGGATATATACGTTACCATTTGACCTCAACAATAGCATGGACAAGTCTTGGATGAGAACTAGTAGGACCAAGAAACAATATATTGATGGAGCAGAAGCATTTATTAAGTATGTAGTACACAACTTGCAGAAGATGAGGAACATCGACCCACGAGGTAATAAACAACAGCTTAAGATTCCATGTCCGTGTACCTCATGTTTAAACCACGTAGAGCAGAAAGTGGAGGATGTGCAGTTCCATTTATTCTACCACGGGATTGATCAAAGCTACACAAAATGGGATAAACATGGAGAAATGGATGAGCAAGCAACAACTGCCCAAATAACTGTTAATGCTACAACAGAGTTTGTTGACGACACGGATTTCGACATGGATTTTCGTTCAGAAATTCCAACAGATGGCCCAGCAACAGTAGAAATGGTTAATGCTACAAAAGAAAGTTTTGATGAGGCTGACCTTGCCAAGTTTCAAGAACTATTATTAGACGCGGAGAAGCCACTTTACGAAGGATATCCTGACTTCACAAAGTTGTCCGCAATAGTTAAACTACTCAACTTGAAGGGTAAGTATGGAGTTTCTGATAAGTTCTTTACTAAATTACTAGGATTGTTAAAAAAGATGCTACTTGCTGGTAACGAAATGGTTGAAAAAACTTATCAGGCCAAAAAACTAGTGAGAATGATGGGATCAGGATACAAAAAGATACATGTATGTAGCAACAACTGCATTCTTTAATAGAAGGATAACAAGGAGTTGACCGTTTGTCCAACTTGTGGCATATCAAGATGGAAGGTGGATAATAAGACACATAAAGTGTACGAAAACATTCAGGCAAAGGTAATGTGGTACTTTCCAATTATACCAAGACTACAACGACTCTTTAAGTTAGAAGGTATTTCAAAAGATCTAAGATGGCACGCAACAAGGAGGATAACAGATGGTGTTTTACGTCACCCCGCAGATTCACAGGCATGGCGTACCATAGATGAAAAATTCCTCAAACTTGCTAAAGATCAGAGAAATCTAAGGCTAGGAATATCGGCTGATGGGGTTGACATCAACTCAGGAACTAGGCATCACAGTGTATGGCCAGATTTATCTGTCATATACAACCTTCCTCCATGGTTGTGTATGAAAAGAAAGTTTATCATGCTTTCGGTATTAATATCGGGATACCCAGGAAATGATATCGATGTATTTTTAGAACCGTTGGTTGATGATCTACATACCTTATTCGAGAAAGGGGTTGATACATATGATGCTTCCAAAAAAGAAAACTTTAATCTGTGTGCCGTTGTGTTATGGACGATAAATGATTACCCTGCACTTGGTACATTATGCGGCTGCCCATACAGTGGATTTAAAGTTTGTGCAGTATGTGGGAAAGATACACACTATGTTAGACTTTCCGCCTCATCCAAGCAAAGTTATGCTGGACACAGACGATATATACAATACAACCATCCGTTCTGAAGGCAAACGAAGGCGTTTAATGGACAAGAAGAATTTCAGCATGCTCCAAATCCATTGCCGGGGAAAAAATATACAACGAGGTACAACATATTGAAAATAAGTGGGGAAAAGGAAAACGAACAAACAATAACACCTCAAAAAACCAAGAAGATACCAGAGGCAGAGGTGAGAAGATTAAAAAGCAGAAAAGGAAAACAACAGAAGAAGAGGGTAGTTCAAGCCAAGTAAATGAAGCATATTGGAAGAAATTCAACATTTGGTATCGAAAGCTAAGGTATTGGAGGCACAATTCTGTTCCGCATTGTATTGACTTCATGCATGTAGAAAAGAATGTTGGTGAGAGTCTAGTCGAAACTTTGTTGAATGTTCCTGGAAAGACAAAAGATGGAATGAATGCTCGATTGGATCTGGAAGAGTTGGGGATAAAAAAAGAGTTGTTTGCTAGATATGGAGCAGACAAAACAATACTACCTCCAGCAGGTTACACATTAACGAATGCTGAAAAAGACATCTTTTGTGAAACGTTATGCAACATCAAGGTACCACAAGGCTATTGTTCAAATTTCTCTAGTTTGGTCAGCCTAAATGATAGGAAGCTCATTGGCCTTAAATCGCATGACTATCACATGCTAATGCAAGAGTTTTTGCCCATTGCTATACGTTCAATCATGCACCCACCCACACGATATGCTATTATCAGGTTTTGCTTTTTCTTTAAATCTATATGTAGGAAAGAAATCAGCTTGCAAGAACTAGATAAGATGCAAGAAGAACTTGTTGTGACACTGTGCCTACTCGAGAAGTTCTTTCCTCCGTCATTTTTTGATATTATGATACACTTGACTGTGTACCTAACTAGGGAGGTAAAATTATGTGGTCCCATATGCTTTCGGTGGATGTATCCCTTCGAAATATGTATGAAGGTTATTAAAGGACATGTGCGAAACAGAAATAGACCATAGGGATGCATTGCTGAGGAGACTATTGCGGAAGAAACAATAGAGTTTTTTAGCGAATATCATAAAACCATGAAAACTATTGGTATCCCACCTGATAAATATGTAACCAATGAAAATGAGGATGGAAAGCCATTGTCGGCCGGCAAATCAAGGGAAGTTTCCGGAGAATTCTTTTAGAAAGCACATTTGTATGTAATACAAAATACAGATGAAATTCAACCGTATATCGAGTAAGTATTACTAACACATGTCAATTTCGTTGCTTAAAATGTTCTATCAAATATAATAATCAAAGACATTTATTTGTTTCAGGCGACATAAGGAAGTTTTGAAAACAAAAAACCCGGGTAAACGATTGGCATTGCTGGAGAATGAGCACAGTAAATCTTTTGCTAAGTGGTTACGCGAAGAGGTAATTACTCGTATTTTGTTTATAATTGTTTGTTTGTTGCTAAAACGAAGTGAGTTGAGATAAAATGTAAAGTGTGTTTTATTGATAAGTCCTTAACTGGTGTTTGTGATAAGCTGTATAAACCATTAATTATGTGTACCATTCACCCAGAAAAACTCATAGCTACAAGCTCCAAAACCAATAGTAGTAGTCTATAATAAATAAGCACTTACCAATGATCTGCCCAGCAACTTTGTCAGTCATAGAACCTATCATCATAATTGTCCCTCCTGTATATGACATTAGATAGAGGTCCACCAACACACCATTTCATTATCCCAAACACTCCCATTCTTTAATTGTTTGTTTGTTGTTCCTACAATTTAAAGGTAATATATACTTGTAATGAAATTCCGGTTGAGAGAGAGTTAGCAATATCCAAAGATAGTGTATCAGAAACTGTGAGGTGGATATCATTTGGACCACGCGCCAGCATAGTGAAATACGAGGCATATAACGTCAATGGTTTTACATTTCGTACGAAAAGTAATAATGGCATAGTTTACCAGAACAGTGGGGTTAGTGTTGAGGCAGTGGATCTTCACATATCCAAAGAAGTTGCAACCACGAGAAAAGCATTTTATTATGGGGTTTTACAAGAGATATGGGTACTATATTACCGTTTCAGGCAAATTCCTCTTTTCAAATATGATTGGGTTAATCACAAAACTGGTGGTGTCAAACGCGATACTCTTGGTTATACATTGGTAGACCTGAATAGTTTAGGCTACAAGGGTGATCCATTCATATTAGCCTCACAAGCACGACAAGTCTTTTATGTGAATGACCAGGTAAATAAAAAATTGTCTATTCTGTTTAAAACACCTACCAAGAATTACAAAGGCACATATGACGAAGTGGATGAGGAGTTTAGTACAGTCATTCACGAGCACAATGATAACATATTGCCACGTGTAAATAAATATGACTTGGGTAATGAATCACGAAATGACTACTATCATGTAACACCCCCATATTTCGGTATACGCAGCGGAAATAGGTTTGGGGTATTACTTTAGGTATCACAGTCATAATAACAGAAAATGACTCGAAAAGAGACGTTTTTTGATAAAACAGTTATCATTCATTTATTTAAATCAGAGTTTTACAAAAGAGAAGTCCCAGTGGGAGTTATTGAAATACATATATGTTGTCTGAATGATAACAAAATGGACACCCTTTTTATAATAAAGTCCATAGCCACTCCGTGCTAAGTTGTGCTTAGTTACCTGAGATAAAACATGCTAAAAAGTCGACACGAAGGTTGAGTGAATCCACAGTGTTTACATAGTAATATTTGGTTGAACAAAAGTTAAGTAGTAGTAAAACAATAATATTGCAGTATATTGCCCTAAGCCTCATGACACGCAAACCTTAACAGTAGGACATCACAAGAGTGATGTAGATTACTAACATAATTAAATTTTGTAATAATGCCCTCGGGTAGGAGCTTGCCAACTTCCTATTTAGTCTCAAATAAAGTGCATTTGTCTATCAATCCGGCTAGCATTATAGCTATCTATCCGGCTAGTACAAATGGGTCGTCAACCTCCAATAGATCTATTCACTATATTCGCGTTCACTCGCAAGTGATTAATGGCTCATGATCTGAGGGACTTTTAGTGGCAATAGTGTAAGCTTAGGCAATATCAATCAGGATAGTATACAGAAAAATACTTTTGTTCAGGTTTGTAGCATGTATCTCCCCACAAGTTTGAAAAACATATAAAAGTGGGACTATGAACTCACCTTGATGTTACAGTAGTCTGATTGGAAAGTAGTCAAGTATGGTGAATAAACGGCTCCGACACGCAACCTAGGTGAATATGTCAAGTTTTAGTATTCGTATTCGATCCTTAAATATGTGTCTGGATATTCATATAGCAAGTGTTTTGTCGGTGGTTAAGTGAGACAACATAAAGTCTCTTCAAAGTTAGTGGATATATATATATATATATATATATATATATATATATATATATATATATATATATATATATATATATATATATATATATATATACTAGTTTCTAAGCCCGCCCGATGGGCGGGCATGACTTGTAATTTACATTTTAATTTAGTCGTGTACATATATTAGTGATCTTTTACAGTTATAATTTATGTATTAATAAAGAGACAGGCATGACTTATATTATTTTGATGGTATTAGTCAATTGAAATTCATATTTAAGGATGGGGAGGTTATTTAATATTTTGATGGTATTAGTTTACGTTAAATATTTTTTCGAAATGTGAGGTTGACATACATTTTAATTATTATTTATTTTTTTATATAATTTAGATTTTTTTATTATTTTTTTTTTTTTTTTTTTTTTTTTTTTTTTTTTTTTTTTTTTTTTTTTTTTTTTTGGTAAGTGAATGTTTAATTTGTTGTTTATGGTGTTTATCTCTTTTATATATACTGTTTAATAATGCATGAGTCGCATGGAAAAACTTATTTTTTTTTCTGAGTAATAATAACATGTGAAGTTCATTAATATTTGTTATTGCAGAATATGTTTTGAAAAAATGACATCCCGATGGGCGGGCGAGTTTTATGAGTTTATTACATATAGATAAATCAAGACACCACGCTATGGATATAACTTAAAATATGGATTGGAAAATAGGTGAATGAATTGAAGTATAAATCATGTGAAAGAAAAATCATTGTACATCCAAAATATAACCAATCAGAATTCTCAAATATCTTGTAGTCTTTGGTCCTGTAAGATCATATTCCGCCCCTCTTCCCTTTCTTCCATTATCATGACTCTTTGCATCCTCTGGCTCACATGTTTCCTGTTTGGACCAACAAATCAAACAAAAGCTTGATTATAAGTAACTTAAGGTGGGTCACAAATTCATCAAGAGAGTTCGTAAAACTCAGTTTGAATTGACCAAGTGATCTCTTATGAACCTTCTTTGTTAATATAATTGACCAACTCAACTGTTTTGTAGCCAATCTTCTCCCGTGGCTCTCCCATACCAAAAAAAAAGAGGCAAGCAAATTAACAATCAATGGTATAAGAATTATGTGATTTTACTACATCCAGAACTAAACTGCAAATAATGTGATAAAATGTACCACCTAAGTCCTAATCCAGATTTTGTAAGAATAGGATCCTATCATCCTACAAAAGCACAGGAATTTGTAATGGTACAAATTTTAATAAATAAATTTTATGTTTTAGGGACAAGCTTCTTCGCTTTGGGCGGAATTGGTATTATACAAAAACTTGATATATCTTGGATGTATGAAGTTTAATCAAGTTATTTAAAAGGGCATAAATTTTGGTCCAAGGCACATATTGTCACAGTAACAAAATACTAACCAACAAATCTAAAAATGGGTGTTGCATTTGTTCCAAGCTTTTGTTACAACAAAAATAAAGAGAAAATGAATCCGACAACGGACCATGGGGTAGTCGGGTTGGTGCAGGTTTTTTGGGTTGGTCGGGTCTTGCGGTCCGGTTCGGTGTTTGGTCGCCTATGCTCAGCCCTAATTAAATATATTAAATTGTGTGTGTGACGACAAATAATTGCTTATGTGGATTTTCAGACATCATTTTTAATGAATGGAAGACTAACCTGTGACAGTTTCATGGCGGATTCCCAGATGAATTTGGCTCCTTCACTTGTACCTGCATGCAAAGAAATGAATAAAGGCACATGATACCACAATAAAAGTTATTTATGCAGGTTATATAAACCAGAATATATGGAGTATTAATTTACTGGAATTATAAGGATTAAAACTTGGTGCATTGTTATTATTCTTTTTCGCACACATAATATAAGTAAAAAAGGACAATTAAATGGAAATATGTATGACGCCTATTGTTCTTTTTAGAGATGGGTTTGGTGCACGACAGTTATTGGGCACAGATTCTGGCGGTGGCTGAATGGCTGCAAGAAAAGGGAAATTTTGTATGAGTGCAGTACATAACTCAATTTCGTGAGAGCATAGGAATAGTTTTTGGAGCCTAGGAATAAGTTGCTTTGTGGAGCTTAGGAATAATTTCAATCATGTGCATAACATAACTCAATTTCGATTTCATATCGTTGAAACTGATAACAAACACCAAGTCAACCAATGATGTTGCCAATTGCTTTCTTTTATATTATTAAGATGAAAATGGCTAGAAGAAAAAAAACGCATAAATCGTTCTTTCGAAGTCTAATAGCCGAACGAATGTAAATCATGTATCCTCAAGAACATTATAACTAAAAAAACACGACTTACAGTGGATGAAAGTAGTCATCTTCAGTCATCTCGCCTTACAATCAGATATCGTTTCTCTATCACGATTTATCTATCTATAGTATGGGATTCTCAAAAGAAAAATATGTACTATTTTAATATAGACAATAATATCGACTATAGTAGTATATTAGTAAAACTATACTTTCATGTGAACAAACGGTAAGCATATGGCAATGGTCGTCTTTGAATGCCATAAAAGATCTCTCTCCTCAGCAACAGAAAGCCTTGGGTCAGCGACTTTCAGAATACGTGACCTGTAAACAATGCAAAATATAAAATTATATCTAGAACATAAACTCGATAATACAAATGGGAGGTTTGTTGTTTGGTAATTACACGTACATGGCATTCTGCTTGTAAAGAAGAATTGGTATCTATATGTTTCAAGCTGTGAGGCCCAGACCCAAGCAAGCACCATGTTGTCAATCGCTTTTAGTGATTAAGTAACGCCATGTATTTGCTAGATGAATGGCAATCAGAGAGCAGCACTTCCAACTTCCAAATTTCCTAAAAAATCATTGAAGGTGTATAATTTGTAGTACTATCTTGATATGATAGTTGAAACAGTTGATAGTATAGGTTGCAATTGTGACTCATATAGTTATCCGTGGGTCAGTCCACGTTATGTTTTATCAGTAATGAATCTAACACAAATAAATATTATCTGTTTTAATCACATAAAAAAAGATATAGCTACAAAAGGAGGACGTGGATCAAACAGATCAATTGTGTTGAGAATCATCCTAAGTCCATTAACATTGATTATACATACAGCCTACTAAATCGTGTCATAGATCCATATCAACGATCAACCACAGTCCAGAAAACCATGACAGTGGGGGTGTTTGGGGTTGCCTGCAACCCGTGTTCACGTATCCTAGTTTCTATTAAATCGTGATTACTTTTCAATTTTCGTTAGTCCCAACTTTTTAAATATCTAATTTATATAAAGATAATGTACCGCGGATAAAGCGGGACAAATAAAATGTGCATTCAAATTTCAGTTAGTATCACCATAAATAATAGATACCTTTTAAGCCCTGTATAAAATCTCCTTATGTAGCCACTTCTTGCGTCATCATGTCGAGGTAGTTCGCTGTAATAAGACAATGGATTTTCATTAGCACCATAGATTTATGTTACAAATTTAACTATTGCTTCTTTCAAAACTCTTGTACCAAGTAGCCATATATACCATTGCTTCTTTCAAAACTCCTGAAAGGCCACTACTCTTATTCTTTGACTTAAGGTACCATCAAAGAGCTCCAAGACCAGTGACAATACCAGCCACAACAGCACAGTTCCAGCTGTTATTGTCTGTTGATATACCATCTGTAGAATCAACCCGAGCTTCATGACTTACCTTAAGGCTTTAGCTTTTGGCACTGCGAAGTCACAAATGTCGTTCGTTACTCTTGCAACCAGAAGATTTGTAAGATCGCATATATGAGACATTGTAAATCATTATATTCAAAGTACTTGATCGCAATCCCCCAAGTACATTGTAGGTGTATTGCTTAAGCAATTTACTGATTCTTAGCCTAATATGTTAAGTAATCTGGGCCAATATATTAGATAATGTTAAACCATAATTGCAGACTTTGTACAGTGTGAAATGCAAAAAAAAGTGTTCTAAGTTCTGAACCACACAAACGAAGTAGTACAAACAATGATAACACATTTTTCATTGTAAAAAGACAGCTAATTGACAAATTAAACCTGAGCATATTTTGAAGCTACGACAGCTATGATGGCTACAATGAGAACTTACCAGGTCATTTTTGTTAGTTTTCTCGTATGTGATTTTAGCGACAATCTCCAGTACAGCCTGCAAAACGTCATTTGTGGTAAGATTATTAACACTAATTGAGACATGGTATAAGAAGAATTTGTGAAAAAGTTACTTACTTTGTGGAAGCAAATAGCTCCTCTAGTGCAGACTTATCCCGTATATCCATCTGCAATGAAAAAAATATTTCAGAAACTATCTCAAGAACATTATAACTAAAAAAACACGACTTACAGTGGATGAAAGTAGTCATCTTCAGTCATCTCGCCTTACAATCAGATATCATTTCTCTGTCACGATTTATCTATCTATAGTATGGGATTCTCTATGTACTCTTTTAATATAGACAATAATATCGACTATAGTAGTATATTAGTATAACTATACTTTCCTGTGAACAAACGGTAAGCATATGGCAATGGTCGTCTTTGAATGCCATAAAAGATCTCTCTGCTCAGCAAGAAAAAGCCTTGGGTCAGCGACTTTCAGAATACGTGACCTGTAAACAATGCAAAATATAAAATTATATCTAGAACATAAACTCGATAATACAAATGGGAGGTTTGTTGTTTGGTAATTACACGTACATGGCATTCTGCTTGTAAAGAAGATAACATATGTACAAAATTAATTTACAATATTGACACATGGTTCCTATCAACTTAATCATAGTGATGTCGATTGAGGATGTCACACTGACCGACTTGGTAAAGCTGGAATCTGAGTCAAGAACCTGAGAGGATGCTCAAAAGACAATCATATACATGGACAGCTAAAATACCTAAAGATCTCCGATTAATTAAATGACAACACTAAGCCTCCGTTTCATGCCTCCACTGCACTTCCCGGCTTGCTTGTCTGCAACCCCACCATTGAAGAGATCAACACTTTTAAGAGATTCTTCAACTTCCTAGATAATAGTATTTAGAAGTACATAAGTTAAAGAATTAGAAGAACGATTAACGATCCTTAGCCTACCCATGTAACCTGCCTATCGGCTATAATTGCATATGTGTTTTATTTTTCGTTGTCTTACCTTATATACTCTTCTTTCTATGTCTGCTTCAATACATTGGACCATTCTTTGCCTATTGGCTTCTGATTTCACATGTGAACCGTCTACATGTCTAATACAATATTCCTATAAACACAAAAGCACATCATGAGCATTTTATAACGAATTGATATAAAAAATACTAAAAATCCCGTGAAAAGTTAACGAACCTGTTAAGGTTCAGGTCCTTTGGTTTCGACGTGCCCGTGAATCACAACATACTCCATATCAGTCAAAATAAAAATAAAAAAAATCCAAAACATATATAGTTAAAACATATGTTATAAAAAAATCAAAAATTTAAAAACCTGAATCTCTGCTTTTGGTGAGATTAGATTTCGAATATGAAGCCATCTATTTAGGTTTATTGACATGCCTTTCAAACAAACTTGGTTGTAGTTCAATTGTATCATCAAAAATATAAAACCGGTTATTCAATACATGATAATTGAAAGAAAAAATTTAGATTGAACAAACCTGAGTCGATTAGAAGCCTACACAGCAGTAGTTGTTTATTTTTCGATTGGCTTATTTTTTCCTGCAAAAAGGAGAGCACCCAAAATTGAATGGTAAATAAAACCAATAAAATAAAATATGAAAACTGATTATCGATGATTATAAAAATTAAAAAGAAAAACATACCGATTTCAGAAATATTGTAGTAGCTTTGTTTTTGGATCGCCTTTTTTTCCTGTTTTTTTTGTGAAAGATCTAGGGTTTATGTTTATATTGAATTGTTTTAATTTTGTAAAACCATGTTTTATTCAGTCAAATGATCTAAAGAATATGGTGTGACTAAGAAATAACATCTTTGTTTTGAATTTGTCTATCACATATTATGGCTTGCTCCAGTGGTTGAAGCGTTTCTTTGTGGATTGTCAGACCCAAGTTCGATTCTTATAAAAGCCACATTTTTTAATTAGCACCGAATTTTAGTTTATGATTATGTGGCATTTTTATGATTATGTGGCATTGAGGTGGCATTTATGTGGCATTATCTACTTGTAACGCCTCCTGTTATATATAATGTAGAGATATATATCATATTTTACTTTTAGTGTTTGATTGATCGATAATGAATTAGAAGTATCTCGTTTATTAGTTCTTATCAAAAAACGAGCCAAAATTATGTTTCTCAACACAATATAAAATGTTACATTTTATACCCTTATAGTTATGAGTGTTGGCAGTTTATACCCCTGAACTTTGATATAATGACAACTTATACCCTTCATCTTTTATAAAATGACCAGTTATATCCTTCATCTTTTATGAATTAACAAATTATACCCTTTATCTTTTATGAAATGACAATTTATACCCTCCAACTTTCATAAAATGACAACTTTTACCCCTGTAGTTTCAAAAGTGACACTGTATACCCTTAATTATGAGTGTTTACAATTTCAACCCCTCATATGTATAACTTTTCTAAATTGACAGTTTTGCCCCAAGAAAACTCCATGTTTCAATATGTTAGAGTTTTCCCCTCAAAGTATTTTTAGTGTTTCACCCGAGGTCCTTATTTTGTAATTCTTGGTTTTTGATGTAGAAAATAGTGTGACCTGATACGGCTCATCAATATAAGTTGTATTCAGTTTGTAAATAAGAAGTGAACAGCTTATTAGCTTATAGGCTTAAAATATATAAAAAGAATGTGTTATTTTATGTGTCGAGACACCAAAAGTAAACAAGAATATACATGAGGCCTTTCGATCTTTTTACGACGTTCTTATTGTTTTATAATCTTTGCTGGGAGCTTATTAAGTTTAAAAAATCCCACAGCTTGAAGTTTTTAACTTATGGTCTAAAAAATTCATCAAAGTTGGGTACTTGGGCATGTTTCTCGATAAGTAAGAAAACAATAATTTCAATTTCCAGTTCTGAGCGACATAAAATGAACATAAAATTTAAGTGTGGCTTACAGGGTTTGACCTAGATCTTGTGGGCTTTAAGTAGTATCTTAGGAGCTTATCAAAAGTGCTTAATGGCTGGGCTTATAAGCCTTGGCTTATAGTAGAAAATAAGGCTTAAAATGGGTGTTTTAGGGTTTTCTCAAGTTGCGACCAGCCCAAAAGACACAGAAAACAAGCGGGATTTGAACAGATTTAGTCCAGGTTTTTGGGGCTTTTTAAAGCTTATTAGGAGCTTATTAAATGTGCTTAATATCTTAACATATGGTTGTTAGCTTGTGGGTTAAAATTGGACTCCAAAAAGGGTGTTTGGGGCTGTCGACTAGGAATAAAAAAAATAAAAAATAAAAAATAAAAAAAAGAAAAATAAACTTCGATCCCTAAAACTTATGGGCTTATTCTCAAGGCTTGTTTACATGTTTGTTAGCTTATTTAGTTGACTTATTTATGTATTACAAGGATTTAAAGTTTGAAACATCACTATAGCTTATCAATGTTATCTAATTGTTTACTGTAATGACAGAAAAATGAAAATCATAGATTTTGGTCTTGGCTTTCATTAGGGACTTAATTATCATTATGATTAGATGTAACTAATATTATTAAAAGGAATTGAAAAGGGTTGGAAGACTTACAAGCTTGTGAAATTCGATTAGAAGGAAAAAGGGCCAAAAAGGGACTTCTAAATGAGAAACAAAGCTTTCCAAGCTTCAAGCTTGAGTACAAGCTTTCCTCCTCTTCTCTTGGACTTAGAATATCAGTGAATGAGTGTATGTGTGAGTGTTTTGAGTGAGAAAGCATGGGATGAGATGAAATGGTTATGTTGGATCAATATTTATAGGCAAAGGATTAGGGTTTGCATTGAATGCATATTGCCACTTGGAAGGTATGCCATGGAGATTTGAGACAAGAGATCTAGGGTTTAGAGAAAAATCTTGGGATATTGTAGGTAGTTTAGTGGTTTTTAACCTAAACCATGGTAAGAGCTTGACATTGTTGACCATGTGAGAAATATCAAGGGGACATGGGGTAAGGGGTAAGATCTAGAAGAGTATACTTGCACATGTCTTGGAGATTTCCCTAGTTAGCTTAGAATTAGTTTAGGATTCTAGTTTGGTTAGGGCTTGAGTCACTTGTACATAGGTTATATCATGTTGTACTTGTAGTTTAAGACTTGTAGTAACTTAGTTGAAGCCTTTAGTTTGGTTTATGAGCTTTTAGTTAGGTTTAGATTAAAGAAAACAATTGTTTTTGAATACATACATTAAGCACTTGTAAACTAGCTTTAGGGAGTTGTACATTAGACTTATATATTATAAGAAAAATCAAGTTTAAAATTAGTGCATTAGAGTCTTGTAATGTGAGTTGTAAAGTAGGTACACCAAGGTTTATAATATAAGTTTTATTAATGTTAAAGGTTTCTATGCTTTAGTGACTTGTACATGTGCATGAAAGACTTGTACGTTAATATTTTATAGAACTCATGTACACATTAATTAAGGTTTGTGATTTTATTACATAAAATCATAGATTTGTGAAATTAGGGCTTGTAATCGGGAATTAAGGTAAAGTTTAGGTGTTCGTGCTTTAAAAGCTTGTACATTATCTTTAGGGTTTTATTCTTTAGGGTTTGTACTTTAGGGGTTATCAGTGCATTTTAGGGGTCTTCAATGCACTTTAGGGGTCCTTAGTGCACTTTAGGGTTTTGTGAGAACTCATATGTTCAGTTGGAACGTTTAATAATCGTACATTAACGAAGTAACGTAAAGTGGCAAATAGAAGTTGAAACTTTGGTACTTGACATGTAAAGATGTTTATGTGAAATAAACATAAGGCATGTTGGTGTCGGTCTACGTGTGAGTACGTTTATTAAGAATGTGAGTTACGTCACATTAGTTAGTTGTTGTGATCATATAAACTGACTACATTTAATCTTATAAAAAAATTATACGTAGAAAATGGATAATTATTCTTTATTTAGAATATTATATTAACTTAGTGCAAGGTGAAATTTACCAGTGGTTACATATCGAACCGACTGTGAAGGTATTGTTATACAAAAATCCAAGTGAAGCATGTCATGCTGCAAGTTAAGACTGCTAGTGTAACAGTTAAGACTGATGGTTGAAATTAAGACTGCTGGTGAACTTCAAAGGAAATACACCAAAGTGGTTAGTGTTGCTAGTAAAAAAGTTACTACTGCTGGGCTTAAAGTTAATGCTACTCAAGGCTAAGTGTAAGGTTACTGCTGGTATTGTTAAGTTAGTACTGTTAGATGATTAGCAATTTTAGTATTAAATAGTTTTTTGTGTAATTTAGCATTTTGTAATGGATTTTGACTCCAAAAAGTCATGCTTTTCTATGGCAATGAAAAAATTTGCAGTTTTCACTAGTATATCCACTTGCAATCGAGCTTTATTGTATTTGTAGTTTCCATTTATCATGTATATGCACTTGCAGGCACTTTAGTAACATGTTACTTCATTAAAGTTGAAAATTGACTTTAGAAAGTCAAGTAACATAGTTACTAGGGGCAAGTAACATACTATTGCATTAAACTAGATAGACTATAAAATCCTAGCATTGTAATGGGGCAAATGAAGAGTCATGACTAATAGACTGAACTTAATTCAGTGAATATCAAATTAGACTCAAACTAGATAGACTATAAAATCCAATATCTAACCCCTCAAAATTACATAAGTTATCAGAAATGCGTGACCATATGTATCGAATTGTGACTACACTTAAATAATGTGTGACAAAATATGACTCTATGATTTAGACACCTAAATAAATACTTCATGTGACCATATGTAACATTTTGAGTTTAGTCACACAAACGCTCAGTGCGACTAATATCAAGGTTAATGATAACTGAGTTCACATTTTGCTATAAATAATAGTCACATGAATATTTCACAATGTGACTATTTTGAATGTATTGGTCACATATAATACCCTTATAATGTGGCCATAAACATAATTTAGATACACATTTGTGATATGGTGTGACTATTGTAAAGTCTATAGTCACATGATTGTGCTACAATTAAATGTGACCATACACATTAGGATTTGGCAGGCAAACACACATATTAACTTACGTGACCATACGTATCGAATTTTCGTTACACTTAATCATGTATGCATATGGTTTATTGTGACCATATATGACATATGGTCACACTGTTCAAGTGTGTGACATATATTTGTCACTTTTAAATGCATATCGTGACTAATGCTTCAAACTTACTTTTCAGTTGTCACACATTTCAAATTCATATGTGGCTAAATATTCAGCAAAAAATAGCAGTCACTTTTAAATAATGTACGACAAACTTGACTATATGATTTAGCCACATACACAATTACTTCATGTGACAATATATGGATTTTGGTCACACTGTTCAATTGTGTGACATATATTTGTCAAATATGTATATATATAGTGTGACTAATGTTTCAAACTTATTTATATCTGTCACATGTTCCAAATTATAAGTGACTAAATAATCAAAAAAAGTTTTACCAGATACCTCTAGTCACAAAAATATTCAAATGTGTGACAATAAAATTCCGAAATGGTCACACATGTCGGATCAAGTGTGGCTGTTTATTTTATTGTAGTACATTTAGTTACATAAATATGTTACTGTGTGGCCGTTCAAAATACGACATATGTGACGAAATCCCATATATGTACTAGTGTCTAAGGTTTCATCCTTATCTTCTACTTCATCAGTCAACTCACCACATTTACATTATCATCAGAATACGAAAAATCAACAAAAGGGGAAACACAAGGCACATTTACAATTTCATTGTTGGGGTACAAATCATCTAGTTGGGTATCGGGTGAAGCATTAGGTGGATTTGCTTTCTCCATAATGGCTAACGGAATAATAAATGACAAAAAATTACGAACAACAGCACAAAGAAAAAGATAGACTAAAGAAAGCTAAAAAAGAAAAAGAAAAATCTCACTTGTAGGAATCTAGTAAGTATACCTAAGCGAAATAGAAATCGAAACCTAGACTATTCCCTGACAGAGGCGCCAAAATCTTGACGCGTCGGATTGAAACACATTAAGTTTTACAATCCTCCTATGTAGTGTACCTAATCAGTGTAGTGTAGTATAGGCAAGACTCGGGGGATTAATCATTTTCTAGGGGAATAGTGAGGTAGGTTCGAAGTGTATAACGGTTTAAGTCTAAAGGTTAAGGGAAGATTATTTTTGGAGTCTTTATGTTTTATTAGAAAGCAAGTAAAATCTCGGGTATTTGGAAGAGGTTGGATTTTAATCTACTAATTAAACTAAAATGCAATAAAATTACTCCCTGAGGAAAAACGTACTTACCTTGAATCTTATTACTCCCTAGTTATCTCATATTGTGTTATCGAATTGTCACGTCCTTGCCTAATGTAGTGTGAAGTATTCCTACTTACCGGCTGTGGAATGGTCAATCACACATCTATAGGCTAGCCTAAGTGAACGACGCATATCTGATTTTTCAAGCTCACCCAATAACTAACCTACACAATAAATACTCACCTCAATTAACTAACCTAAGACATATGTAATTACCTAGTCACGTTTTAGTGAACGTTCAATCTAGTATAGTTTTTCATGGCCAGTTTTTCAACCAAAAAATAATCAATTACTAGCTCTCATACAATCCTAAGTAAATACAAATTAATTTTGCCTAACATAGAAATGTAAAGAGAAGCAATTAAGTATATCAAACAGTAATACATACACATGATTAAATGATTAATTAAATAACTTATCTCAACAATACATGAGTTCTTCATTGGCCAAAAAGTTCTAAAAAAGTTGCACACCAAATAATGAAAACAATGCGATTATATTTATAGATTTCTGTTTTGACGGAATTACGTTAAGGTTGTGACGGCGTCAGCTCGCCGCCCATTAGGGTTTCATTCTTGCACCAACTTAGTTGTGACGGCGTTACTAAGGATTTGTGACGCCGTCAGTCTTGACTTGATTTGTCTTAACGCCGTCCTAGTAAACCATCGCCAGCCACTATATGGTCAGCACCCACAAGTGACGGCGTCAAGTTATAGATTGTGACACCGTCACAAGCCCTTATTGTGATGTCTTTTTCGTTTTCTTCATTTTTCCATCCAATCGAGCCCAAAGCGCATCCTTTTCCAGCAAATGCATCCCAAGTACCTAAAACTCAAATAGAAATGACTTAGGGCAATAAATTATCGAATATGTACGAGTTTAGAGGCTAAATGTCCTCTTAAAAGTGTATGAAATTACACCTAATCAACCACCCTCTTCGCAGCTTCCTCATCCAACATGAGCTCCGACGTGGGCAGATTAGGGAACTTAGCTTGAATCTTCTTAAAAAGATTTTGAGCTTCTAAAGACATTGCCCTCTTCTGAACATGGAAAAATGTCTACTTGTACTCAAAGGAACAAAGTAGATGGTTAGTGAGCAAGGGAAGCTCTTCCACAAGCGTTTCCATCTGAGCCTTATAAAAAGCAGCACCGCTATAGCGGTCAGCGTTAGATTCAACAGTTATGGTAAGGTCATCACGTAAGCCATTGACCTTAGCCTTCAACTTAGCTATCTGCCTTTTTAGTCCAACCACCTCTTCATCATGTTGCCTGGCAATATTGGCTTTGTTAGCCTTTAATGTCTGAAAGGATTTCTCCTTCTCACCAATAACCACTATGATCGTCTTTTACAGACTCTTCATCTCGGCTTCAAGCTATTACATGCCAGGTATACCAACTTGCACCAATTACTCTTCAAGGCTCTTCACATGAGCCTCAAGCGTCAACTTCAAAGTCTCAATGGCTCCCTGAAGTTTACTTAGCTGAGTCATCTCAGAACCAGCCCTATTCGCAAACCCTGCCCTACCTTTGAGAAACTCATATTCTTTCACAATATCAATCAGGATGCGGTTAAAAATGGAAAGATTATAGGCAAGGGTCTTGTAAGGAAAATGAGCCCGACGAGCATGAAGACCAATGGCTTCAACATTAGACTTAGCGGAACTCCTAGTACTACAAGCATCATTCTTCTTCAGGCCAGTATGGAATACAAAGGTAGAATCAGCCAAGTCCTTAGGAGTTACGGGCGACTTACCCTGGGAGATGGATTGGTTCCTATTGCTCCCACCACCCTGAGACTTGGTCCCACCAGCCTAGAACACCTTATCTACTTGGCCTGAACTACTACCTATCAGAATCACAAGTGTAAGACTAAGTTACATATGCACATGAAAAAGTAAGAAAAATACGAGAAAGGAAGAATAAACTATACCAGCTTAAGCCGAGCCTCACTCATCCCAGAGACATCATCACTGATTCTCCTTGACTCAAACTTTTTTCAGGTAGACATCTTCAACCCTGATTTAGCAGCAATATTAACAAAAGTATTCTTGTCAGCCTCTTCTTCATCATCATCTGAAACAGGATATACGGTCATCAGAGTGGCAACATTCAAAGGCTTAGGAGGGGAAGGGTTAGTTTTCTCACCAGGAGCAATAGCCTCACTCCTAATAACCACTTCACCCTGACGACTCCTCTTCCGAACCAAATGCACAGAAAAAGGAACTTGGTCATCCACAACCTTCATTACATGGTCAGCGGCCGGTACCTCTCCTCTTGACATAAGAGGAGGGGGAGGAGGATTAGCAAAAGCATCAAGGATCACCAGAATAACTGGCTCAAATTCAACAGTCACACCCTCATCATCTCACTCAACAAGCATCAAGATGATATCCATCACTGCAAAAAAAGGGGGAAAGAAGCTTATTGTTAGATGAAACCGTGAAAGCTACACAAAGGCATAAGAACATGGTGTGAAAAAAGCAACTCACCCTGGCCATCCTTATAAGTCAACTAAACAACTCTCGATCACCCGGAGGAATCCCAGGAAAGTCCTCTAAATCAGGTTTTACACTATTACTCCACCTAAGGTACCGATGGGGGGAAAGGGCGTCATCAACATTAATCTACACCCAGTTATTATGCCATCCCGATAAACCCCTAGCATTCCCAGTCATGATGAAACCACCCTCATGCCCATACCTTCTCTCTATTGACCACCACGACCCATTTTTTTTAAAATGGTAAATACAAAAAAAAATGTACACACTTGGGTGTAAGTTCAACCCAATGCAGGCAAATATAAAAGCTTTAAGCCTTTGATAACCTAGCGGATGGATTTGGGCAATACGAACATTATAGAGACGGAACAGTTCAAAATAAAAGGGATGTAACGGAAGTCTGACATTACACTCCTGAGCATACTATAAGTAAAATACTGTGACATTGATATGACTCGAGGCAATATATGGCTCAACCCACCCAGGATTATGCAAAAAGCTTTCAAACTTAGCAGGTTTCATCCAAGAAGGGTTATCAGCGGCATAACTATTCTCGGCACGAGACATCAAAAACACGAGGAGAGAATGGCCAACATAACACAACAAAGGACTTTTTCTATAAAAAGGGAGGAACAAAAGGGAACTATCCTTGCTTCACCATCTTTCAAAATCTTGGTATGAGGAAGCCTTCAAAAGTCGAAAATTGTCGCCGATTTGGAGCAAGGAAAACAGAGCGTTTGTAGGGGTGGATAAAAGTAAGAAGTTAAAAACATAACTTCTCACCCCCTAAAACCCTATTTATTAGGGGGTAAAAATAATGTTAGTAGAAAACATGTGGCAACAACCCATTGGGCCAACACACCCAAACCATGCGCGTGTTGTTCTCAACTTAGTAAAGTATGCGTCCAGTCTGTACCAAGATGACGTCAAGCATAGTCGAATTGACAGGTCTGAACCCATCGAGAAAATCAAAAGGATGAAATTTGAAATCATTTCGAAAATATTTCTTTTTCATTTTCCATGCAAAGCATTTAATGCATCCTTACCCAGAATACCCCATACGTACTTGGGAAACAGGACTAACAACATAATTCATAATTGCAAAGGAGCTTATGAGTCAGCCTGGCAAAGCAAATCTTGATACACGGACCCAAGTTATCTGGCATAAGATTGGGGGACTTAGTTATTTCAAAGTTAAGTGTCATCTCACTTGCATATGACATAATAACAAACTAGGGGGCTTGATAGCGTATCAATATTAGTGGCCCACGCCTACTAAATGCACGATCGAACCAAGCCCATCTACTCAAGGGTCACGAGTCAGCACATGACGAGAACCATGTAAACCAAGGTCGAGCTAGACCTGGTAACACCTCTTTGGCCGCATAGTACATGTGCATGAGACAACTGTCCTCAACTGTTACTAACTGTTAAGATATACGAATCTGACATAAAATGCTGGGAAACACACGGCCAACATTATAGGAAGCAAAGCACTCTTCTGTACGAGCCAAGGAGGAGAGACCACTTGTTGTACTTGTCTGCTCTCTAGATCATCGAAACCTGGCTCTCTCGCAGCCTTTGATCATCCCTCAAAGGGTTTTCTCTATACCCTACTCGTCTCTATATGAATAGAAGGCATCACACATAACTTCAACAAGTTTTCACACACTTGGGCAAATACTACTTTACAATAGTCTCAAATGGTATTTGTTTAAGTGTTACCCGTTCTTCTTGATCTCAATCATTCTCATGGGGTCCTTACCGTTTAACACGGTAAACCAAACAATAAAACATTCCAACCCATCTCTTAATACCGATTTACTTACTATACGTAAGCAATCATCCAGATGTTTTTTTTGCAAAAGAAAATTATATTATTTCATTCAGATTCAGACATTTACAATTCAGATTGAAATTCAAAGCCTCTAAATAAGCGAACACTTTAGTCTCTAGTATATAAAATAGTTGAACTAATCTGAATATAATCAAGCAACTACAAAACATAGATTTGCAAAATTTTAAATTATATGCTTGTTGCATTACATTCACATAGTTGACTTGGACTTCAAGGTTCTTCAAGAATCAAATGACATGACTTATGTATTCCACAACGACCCAACATGTTTCTTCGAACCATCGTAATTTTAATAACATTGGCTTATCTTTTAGAGATTGTGCTTGTGTTTATATATACTGGATGATTACCCGTGCATAGTTGTGACGTTATATAGTAACGTTAATTTATGTATGATATTTTTTTATGTATATAGTGATGGTGAATAGCAACATTAATTTGTGTCTGATATTTTGTGTTTATGTATATATGGGTGTAGAGTAAGCCTGAAAAATATTGGTGGTTTAGATTATAATCAAATATTTAAATAATTTAATAGATTGCGTTGTATTTTATAGATAAGGGTATTTTATTCTAACAACATTACTCATTTTTTATGTTTTAATCGAAAGTGTTTTCTCTTTATACTAGACGATTACCGGTGCCTAATGACGACAGCGTATAACAATGTTAATTTGTGTGTGATATGTTTTGTGTATATATGGATATGTTGTAAGTGAGAGTGGAGAAAGTTAAAATTTTAAAGTGTAATTAAGTATTTAAAATATTTAGTAAATTGCATTGTTTTTTATAAATAATGTATTTAAGACTAATAACAATACTCAATTTTAAGTTTTTAAATTTTAGAAAAAGTGTTTTATCTTTATAAAGTTACGGTAGTTAATGGCCACAATAAAAAAAGACGCCATGTTAAGTTTTATCTAACTTTTCCAAGTTGTTACTTGCTTAATCATCATTAATTAATTCCTTATAATATCAATCTACGTAAAATTATTAAAAACCAATCTATTATTGTGATTTTATTCTTGTTTTAGTTTCACATAAACTTTGAGCCTTTGAGGTATTCAAAATCAATGTGGTCCAAAACTCCAAGCTTTTAGAATATTTTTCTTATGTCCAAAACCTTGTTTTGAGTTTTGACAGACTTAATGATCATCTCGAACTTAAAAAGTTTTGGACAATTTTCAGAATTTTGAATTTCCATGAATCTGTAGACATTTATTTTGCAAGCATTGTATCTTACTTTGCTTTCTAAGATTTTATTTTTATATATATAGTGTTTACCGCCGATTTTATGTGAGGTTTTCTGTTTCGTTTTCTTCGTGAATTACAAGTTATACTGGAAAAGAAGATGAAAGTATATATCGGATGTGAATTGGAGGAAGATTTAACCATGTTTTCACATCGTCCATGCCGAGCAAATCAGGGGAGTATTAGTTTCTTTCTCTATTTAATTTTCCCGTTATCATAACTTTGATATTTTTCAAGAACATTAGAGACAGTGTTCAATTTAAGTGTAGGGAGGGTAAAATGGGATTCCTTAGAAACTATAACTTCGCTTGATATTTGTTTTGTTTTAGAGTAAATGTGTAATAAAACTAAGAAAAATACTTGTTAGAGGAATTTCAGCACTAAATTTAAATATTTTTACAACATGTAGGAGCGAAACTTTAGTTTTAATAAGCGTCTCATGGATAGAAATTATATAGCTAGCACAAAAACCCTTCCACTCAAAAAATTTTCACCCCAAAAATCTGAGGTTCGCCTTTAGATCTTTAAGAAAAAAACATTCACCTTTAATGCTTATGAGTGTACTGGTAGTATATAGATTCTAGAACTTGCGTTTGTGATGCATCCCGAGATCGCTAGTGAGACTACATTCGTGTAGTTAGGATTTACTAAATGATAAGAGGCATTAGGATAACCCTTGTTTTAAACCTTTTATAATTACGTTGGCTACATTGATCAAGTAATTTTCACACACCTTTGCGATGTACTCATCTTTAGTACACGATACCCCTAGTATACCTCTCAGAGCCTATCCTTTTCGCGGTTCTCGTGATATTTCGGTGGATTCCGGAATATTAATGAAGAACATTGTTTATAATCCACCCCCAAATGTACAACCAAATCGCCTTAGCCTTCCTTCTATGCACTCATCTTTAGTGCATTATTGTTACAACTTATTTATTAAACCCTTTTGTCAATTGTTTAATTAGTTACATGGTTGCTAAGTCGAGTTATATCTTGTAAATACTGTTTTGGGACGATTGAGACTTATGGGTAAAAGTACTAGTATGTTATGGAGTAATGGGGAAGAATTATTACCCCCATATGTGCGTTAATGTTTAAAGTACTCTACGTGTTTTGATTTTCTTAATTCATGTCATTAGTTAGTTATGTGTAAATTATGTAAAAATTCAAGTGTAGAGAGGTTGCAAGATCCTTTTAATGTATTATTTTTTATGGTAGGGCAAGAGTGTGTTAAAAAAAAAAAAAAAAAAAAAAAAAAAAAAAATTGATAAAAAGAAAAAAGAAACCAGAAAAAGACAAGAGAAAAAAACATACGGACTACCATCCCGTCTTTCATTTTTTGTTTTAAATAGTGTCAAGAAAAATACAAAAAGAGTTAGTAGTTAGCGAGTCGAGTCGATTCTTGGCTTAGCAACGCCTCATTGTACATGTAATTGACCAAGATAATTGACTTGCCACCAGTAAATTTCCCTTTATCCAACAAACCGTGTTTTTCATACCCTTACACCTAACATTACAACCCTTGAAAAGCCCTCTTTGATAGTTTATCCTAGGTGCTTACGCCAAAGTGGTGGAGGTTTGATCATTTCCCAAGCCTATGGTAATCTATGTGCTATGATAGCTAGGGGTGTCATACGGGTCGACCCGACCCGACCCGAACCCGACCCGAAACCCGATAAGGCCTTATAGGGTCGGGTCTATCGGGTCCAATAACCTTATCGGGTATATCGGGTCAACCCGATAACCCGATAGCGTTATAGGGTCGGGTTTCGGGTTTTAGCTAATTTGTTATCGGGTTATCGGGTTGACCCGATAAACCCGATAAGGTTAAAGCCCATTTAAATTAGTCCATTACTACTAACAACTCTTAACTAATAAACCCAAAAATTTGTTATCGGGTTATCGGGTCAACCCGATAACCCGATAAGCCCAACCCGATAAACCCGATAACCCGATAGACCCGAACCCGATAACCCGATTCCTTATCGGGTCGGGTTATCAGGTTAATTTTTAATTTTCGAAAACCCGATAGACCCGACCCGATAGAGGCTTATCGGGTCGGGTCGACCCGATTGACACCCCTAATGATAGGTAGAGAGTGTTATATTTTCCCGTTTTCATTCAGGTTATATAACTTTATACACTCGAGAGATGTGAGAATCAAAACACATTATGTGAGGTGCTAGTATATATTTTTCGTGCTTATTTTGACTAACGTGAAACGATCATGTGTTGTAATTATTTTTATATTAGTGTTAAATGACCCCTAGCTTGTAAATTGATTAGTGTAAAAGCTCATTTGCTTGAGGACAAGCAAATCCCAAGTGTAGGGATATTTGATAAGGATTTATTTGGTACCTTTTTAAAGGGTCATTTAAGCCCAAAATCGTATAAATATGATCAATTATTGCCTCAAACCGCTTCTTTTTGTATTTTCAGTACTTGGGACAAGAATTCTGGAAATCGGCACTTTTCAGATGTATTTGGAGGAAAAAAATGAAGAAAACGACAAAGTCGTGAAAAACCTGTCAAACTTGGAGATCTGACAGCATCACAAGCTACAACAGGACGCAGTCCCTTGTTTATGAAACTGGATTTTTTGTTCAAGTTTATCAAGTGACGCTTAAGAGGAATTTGAATATTCTACAACCTGACGCCGTCAGGTACAAATTAGAGATGGGTGTCACGTTTTAAGTAAGAAAGAGACGGCCCAGAAGAAATGTAATAGTGACGGCCTCAAGATATTCCTGACGCCGTCATAACGGCTACTTGCACAAGACGAAACCCTAACATGGCGAGCTTACGGCGTCACGACCTGTAAGGTGACGTCGTCAGAGTTGTAAATCTATATATACTTTCGCAATTTTTATTGTAATGTGTAATACTTTGGAGGACAAAACCCTATACCATTTTCACAGCTTTTGTAGGGCCTTTTCAGCCTTTTTCATCCATGTTCAATTGAAGATAAGTTATTCATTTAATCATTCAATATGTCAATGTGTTGTTTGATTAATTGTTTATCTTTTCTTCTATCTAACATGCTAGCTTAAGTTTAGCTGTGTTTGTTTAGATCTAATGAAACTTAGTTATTGAATATTGATTTGTTGTCTCTTGTTTAGTTTATTGCCTCGCGTTAGGCTAAGAAAACTGGTTGACCTCTTATATGTAACTAGCTTGAACGTCTTAGAAAACGCAACCGTAGAGTGCACTATTGGTTTTTCTCGTTGTATTTATTGCGTGAATTGCGGCTTGTAAATCCTAGAAAACTTAATAGACTTTAAGGGATTTAGGGGAGACTAAGATTCATAGAGTTGGGGACTTCGGCACCTCCCCACGACCAATATTAAGGAATAAAGCGCTTCAACTAAAATAAGGACGTGACAATTAAAAAATAAGTAGGAGATAACTAGGGAGTAATTATATCTAAGTGAACACGTTTTTCCTATCATAAGAGTTACCACCAATTTACTTTTCTTGTTATTAGATTATTTTAGTTTTATAATTAGTTTTTGGGTTAGTTGATTAACAACTAATTCCGCCCAATCTTCCAAACCCCGAGATTTTAATTTGTTTTCATAAAATATAAAAATAAAAAAAGAATCATCCATCACCTCTAGACCTATCTCGTCATACATCTTGACCTTTCTACAACTATTGCGAGACTATTCCCCTAGAGAATGATCAATCTCCCGGACTTAACTATACTACACTACAACGGTTAGGTACACTGCATAGGAGGATTGTAAAACCTATTGCGAGGGTTGCAATCTACCACATCACCAGGGTTGGCCCACTAGCAAATAAAATTGAACTTCCACCAGAGCTCAGCAATGTACAACCCACGCTTCACGTCTCTAATCTGAAGACAAGCTTATATGATGAGTCGCTTGTTATTCGAAACATGGTGAAAGTTATAGTGTCGAGTAGGTTGAGCCGTGACTCACGGGAGTCACGGCCTTGACATTGTTTGGTTATTCGAGTCATGGTAAATTGTTAGTCTCGTTTGGTACGAGCCGTGGCTCATGGGAGTCACGGCCTCGAGTTAATTTGTTACCCAAGTCCTTTTAGTTGTATTCGGATGTGGTGATATTGATTTGGTCAAAACATTATGTTGTGGAATATTAGTTTAGCCGGGGTAAATTATTTGTGGATCCTTAGCTGAAAACGGCACTCACGGAGAGTGTCGTGATGTGTACCACAACACACAAAGTGTCTTGGGGACATGTTTTGTAACTTTTGGTTTAGCCAAATGCTACTTGGGTCATAAACGAGGTTACGGAAACCTCAAAATAGTCCTAGCCGTGTTGTCAAAACATATTTGTTAATAACTAAAACTGGTGTGTTTGTGTTACATTTTCGATTTAGTTTAATGGGCTAAGGAGCCCATTAGCTTTGGTATGGTTAAACTTGGGCCCGTAAGCCCAAGTGAGTGTGTTGGGTTTAAGATATTCATATTGGGCCTAAAGCCCAATAATATGTGTTTAATTTATTTTCATTTGTTGCTAACTATTTCATTATTCAATTACTAACTTAATTTATATTTTGTTTTGTCGATGTTGTTTCGGATACTATTTGGGAGTACATTGGAATTTGATTTGGATATTGGAAATTTCAACATAAACCTATGTTTGGATGGTATTGGATTGATCGTTATTGGATTTACGGTATTAGCCGATGGACTTATGGACGATTTTGTACTATGGACACAAAATAGTCGATAAACCCGACACTAATACTTACGCAAATGATAACAAAAAATAAATAATTAAAATTTGTATAAACTTGTGTAAATTTGTATAAACTTGTATAAGCTTGTATCAATTTGTGAAAATGTAATAAATAAAGTTTATTATTCAAAAGTCGTAACGACATGGAAATGTTGTATAAATGGACGCATCATGTCCAAATTTTTATAAAAACTATTTTATAACTTAAACTATTACGATTTGTAAATGTCATAAACTTTTCTAATTACTTAATTATCAACATCGTAAACCTTTTAACAAGTTTATATTTCTTTCCTAAATCATAACGTTTTATCAACTACTTTGGCTACGGGGTAAAACACCGAAACAACTTATTGACGTTTCTTTCTTTTTTCTTATTTCTTACTTCTTATTTCTCTATCATTTTCTCTTTCTTTTTCCTTATTCTTTTTTTATTTGTTTGATTGTATTTCGCCGACTTTCATCGTCTTAACGTGGTTTGATCTTGAAACTATATTTTCTAAAAACCACACGAGAATACAAACGAATATTTCTTTTCATCGCCATTGAAACTAAATCTTTCAAATCAACATACGAGTATTCCACGAACGTTACTTTTATAAATCACTTTTGAGTATCATCTTTCTAAAACATGTTATCTAAATACAAGGTTGTGCTAAGGTTTATCTATCGTGCTCTTCTATCTGATCATATTGTGATATCTTGTTTCCTCTACTACTAAGGTGTGATTCATAGCCCCACTTTTACTTTTAAATTGTTTATAAACCCATGGGGGAGATACATGCTACTTACTTTTTATGAATACAATTGCTTTAAACGTATGCTTTCCTGACTGTGATGTTTATTGCTAAGTACCACCTTTTGCCAGAACAAGTCCCTTGTATCGTGAACCATTAATCACTTACGAGTGAGCACGAATATAGTGTACAGTCCTATAGGATTGACTCAACCCACCCTGTTGTTGGATAGACAACATGTGTGTGCTATATTCAAGTTACCTAGGTAGATGGCAAACTACCTACTTGAGGGAAAATTTGATATTATTGTGATTACATCAAGGTTATTGATGTCAGTTAACGTGTTGGGGTCATGAGCTTAGCAAAAAATACGACGCTTACCCGATATTTGTATTTGTTACATATATCACCGAGACTTTGAAAAATCTTGTGTTCAACTATTTATTTTTAAACCTATGAATTTCACTCAACCTTTGTGTTGACTTTTTTGCATGTTTTATCTCAGGTATTTGAAGTATTGCTTTACTGGCTATTGTAGTGGCATGAAGACTTATGATGGCTATCCACATTTTCCACCTACTCTTACTATCTATCTTTTACTTACTATCATTCGAAAAACCTTTTAAATTTTATCATGATGTTTGTGTGCTTTACACTGCTGGGAACCTTTTAATTTGGTATTTTGATATGTTCGAATGATATAGTATTTAAAACAACTCGCTTGAGTTCGTTTCTATTGTTGTGACTGTCTTGCTATGAAGTAACCCCAACTTTTATTACACTGCAAAAACCTACTTTTCCCGAGGTGTTACATGGTGTTATCATTAATAATTATAGCATGTAGAAACTAGAAAGGGGGTTGAATAGTTTCACCATTTAGATTTACGTGATAAAAATTTTAGTTCTTTTATGTTCTTTTTGAAAAACCGTTTGATTCAAAGTTATGTGATATCTATGAACACAATAGTAATGCGTAAAATAAGTAAAGTAAAGACCAGAAGTAAAGGAAGAAAACAAGCAAACAGAGACACGGAGATTCATAGTGGTTCGGCACGAAGCTTACTCTTCGTCCTACTCCACTCCTCGAGTACTACACTCGAGAGTTCACAATCACTATGTCAATACACTCCCTTCAGGCGGAGCAAACTGTACACCAAAGCTTACACCAAGTTTAACGACACTAAGAGGAATGTCGGGTCCTAATCCTAGCTAGAACTAATCTACACAAAGCCCACGTGGCTACACGAACAAGCACTCTTGTCCACTTGGATTTACAGACAATCCAAGTCTTCACACGGACGATCACCCAGTCCAAATCTTCACACGAACGATTGCCCCGTTCACTTGAATCTTCACCCGATCCAAGTCTTCATGAACCTTCACTCGGTCCAAGTCTTTACTTCACGGACTCATACCAAGTCCAAGTATTCACACACCAACACATAAACATATACAAATCCTAATCTAAATACACCACTTCACGGACTTACACTTTGTCCTTATTTATCCTAACACACCTAATCTTGACTCACACACAAGTCGGATATACAAATTTACAATATGTACAAATGAAAGAGTTTGGGGGAAGAAGAGAATTGTAACACAAGTTACGTGTGTGTAATGACTAATCTATAACACTTCGTTTCTTGACGAATATGAGCCTTCTTCTCTTGCACTTTGATATAGTTGCCATCTATAAATACATATTGACACGTTATAGTGATCAAAGAAGAGAGGAAGAAAGACCCGAATGTTTTTGTGCAAAGAGGGTTAATTTTTCTAAGAAAATAGTGAGGTATTTATAGGCATCAGGAGGAGCGGGGGACGGTCCCATATATATAAGGGACCGTCGCCATGTTTACGGGACCGTCCCGATATACGCTCCTATTTTTGTCCTGATGTGGTGAAAGTTTATCTAGTGAAAAACTTATCTGATTTGAGCGGGAAAACTAGCTGTTGGGAGATTTGAAATTCAAATTTATTTTCTTTAATAAAACATTTCTTTTTAATTACAAAAATACTTTTGTAAAAACATTTTGTCACACAAAAATGTGAATTTTTGAGAAAATAAATTCTTTGATCACTTTACTAATGTCGGTATTCTGTTTGTTCATACCTGAAGTGATGTTGTAGTTGGTGCGTTATTGAAACGATATTCCTCGATTAAAACTTATCAAATGTAGTTTTACGTAACGTGTTTTTATATTTTGTGATTATCAAAAGATATAGACACCGAATAATGCAAATGACGTCTTTTACATTATTTGTATTAACAATCTCCCCCTTTTTGATGATTACAAAATATAAACTCATTTTAGGTAAAATTATATGTTAATATGTTTATAATGAGTTTTCGTTTACTTCTCCCCCTTTTTGTAGAATCAAAAAGGCTTCGTCTATGTATAGAGATGAAAGAAATCGACAATACTAATGCTACCCCTTGTTCAGTGCTCCCCCTAGATGAGGTCACCGGGGAATCGAGCTATGGTGTTGTGCTACAAAAACAAGTTAGAATACAATGCACATACACATAATTATATGAAAATTAAAGGGGTTGAGAAGAGAATTAAGATAGATAGAAGGAGAGAGGAGAAGAATAAATAATAAGAGGAGGGTGAAATTAGATAGATTAAGCATGAAACAGATAATGTAGTGAAGAGAAACCAGATTTTTAATACTGACTGGGGATGGTCTTGTATATACACCAACGGTCCCTTAAATATTGGGGACCGTCCGTGTATAAGGGACCGTCGCCAGTGGGCGTGTTTTAGACGAAATGTTGTGATTTTATTATTTTTACCATTTTAAAGTTGGTTGATACCACACATTTTAAAGACAACCATCACCAATATCACAACATAATAGCATAGATTTCATAATACAGTCATTCATGAGAGCATACATAAAAGAAAGCATACATCACATAACCTCAAGGATTCATACATCACATAATCAAACTACAAGCTATTTCTAGAATAACCTACCTTCCTAGAACATGCTTGCCCAAAGGATACTCATTTGATTATTTTCAACTAAACATGTAGAGATGTTTAGTTAGAAGGTAGAGAATAAGATAGTGGAGAACTTGGTGGCTTGGTTGCAAGAGGAGTTGGTTGCAATTGGTTTTAGAAAGAAGATACTCAATATGGACAAACATGTAGTGGAGTTCACCTCTCAGGGAAGAAATGAGGTTGAAGTTGTGAAAACAACATGCACAACCCATGGTGTAGTTGTTCACAAAGTTGTAGAGAATAGGAAATCCCATGATTAGAGATGGTGGTGGAGTAGAAGGAGTATAGTTCAAAGGCCCATTTGGTGATAGAGATAAAGAAGTATTTGGTGAAATTGAAGAGTTAGGGATGGTGAGAGAAGGTGATAAGTTGCTCACAAATGGTGTATATGCGCCCGAGCTAGAATGAGTGAGCAAAGGTGATAATTTTTTTATGAAAGATGAAAATGGAGATGAGCTAGGCCTTGAAGAGGATGAGGATGTTCCTCTAGTTGATGGTGTTTGGAGAGGTGCACTTGGATCTTGAGGAGATAATGGTAGAGATTTTGGAAAGGGAGTAGTGTCTTCTTGAGTGAAGTTGGTTTTTGGTGGTTTGATGGTGATTTTAGGCTTTTTGTTTGAGAGAAACAATGAGGGTTAGGAAGAGCCCATTGTGAATAATGAACTAGAGATGAAGAAGAAAGGTGATGATGAAGAAGGAGAGGATGTTGGAGTTTTAAATAATCAATGTGACTTACATTTGGGAAAAACATGCATTAAACATATTAGGGCACATATATTTGTTTAACTAAACATGGAAATGGTGGTGATAAGCATACAATAGGGTTAGGATTCCAGAAAATGAGAAACAGTGCAAAAATCCGTGACCCATGGTGGACGGTCTGTTAAATATGGACGGTCATTTATTTATCAGGGACCGTCAAATAGTTTAGGGGACCGTCAGCAGTAGGTTCTAGACTTTCACTCAGTTTTTCATTTCTGCAACCTGTAACTAGAAATACTATCTAAGCATTCAAATAACTGCAGAAACATATTTAAAATAACTCAAATGAGATATATTCCAAACAAATACAAGACATGTTCATACGATTAAGAGATAACATTCAACAAGTTATATGTGACCAAAAATAAACAAGTTTAAAGATCACATATTAGTTCATAAAGTAGAAATATCCATAAAACAACCGTAATATAGAATTCATTTCATGCAATAAAACAAGTCATTCATCCTTCTTTCTTTTCATGAGGTTCTTGATCCCTTTAGCCATATTCTTGAACCCCTTACATTGCTCGTCTCGTATTTGAGTAAGAAGATTTATCACGGTTTGGTCTTGTGACTCGAGATTTTGAGGGATTTGAGGAAGGGAATTTGTCAATGTTTGCGAAAGGTGGATGGAGTGGAAGTGCTAGCATTTGAGCTACCTTCATTTTCATCATCATTTATATGATGAGAGGATGAGAAACCGGAGGATGACCCGGGATGCAAGGATCTTTTAGAACCAAGATCCGACCTTGTTTTACGCTTAATATGCTGAGTGAGTGGAAACATGACACGATCATAAACTAGATAATCTTCCGACTTAAGGTGGGGAAAATCATCCATGACACGATTATAAAGACGAGTCAACAACATGCCATAGGGAAAGTTCATCTTCGCCTTTTTTATGACAAACTCCATTCTCCTAACAATAAAGAATGCAAGATTGTATGGCGTGGAAGTTGCAATACAATAAAGCATATGACCAAGACAAGCGAGAATATGATTGCGGTTGCCACCAAGACAAAAAGCATTTTCACGAACGATTTCTTCCAAAGTTTTCATGTTATCAGCAATTTCTTTGGTTAAGATTTGATTATCTTCAACCAAAGTTTTGACTCCTTTATGGGTTCGAGTGATGGGTGAGGTTCGTGGTTTTTGAATAAAAGATTTGATCTCACTTGGAGTAGGATGAGTGGTGGAGTATTTTCCACGCTTATGGGTGCTCTTGGCTAGAGCATCAAGGCTCCATTCATCAGTGAATGAGCAATGCCCTATGGTGGGTACTCTGAGGATTCGACCAAATTCTGGAAGAGGATAGGAGAAAAGTTTGTCTTTAATTACGAATTGAACATGAAGTTCAAACTCGGAGTCGACGCTCAAACTAAGTTGACTATAAAACTCAAGAATGAAACGAGGAACAATTTGCTCATTAATTTTAAGAAGACGATCGAGTTGATCGAGTCCGAGCATAGCATTGAGGTAATTTATGTCCTCATAGTCCGGGAAAACTACTCGCCCCTCATGAATACAACGAGTTTCAATACGTTTGAAATTGTGTGAAAGTGGAGGAGTACATTGAGTAGAAAGTATAGGAATATACTTGCGAGTTCGTTGGTGATCGATACTGGTAGGTTTAGGCATTTTTTACCCATAAAGAGATACATATTTAGCAAGATTCTTATATGATGAAAAGATGAAATTGTGATTATCTTGACCAATTTTATGCGCTTGAACCAAACACTCTTTTATTTTATTAATTTCAAAAATCATATTAATTTTGAAAACTATGACCAATTTCGTTGCATGGTTGTGAAGACGTTTTTGATATGTATTAACAATGCATGATTACATTTTTGTTACGTTCCTAAACATGATTAACAACAACACATTCGAATTGTGTAACACCCCCAAAATATTGCAGCGGAAGATTGTGTCACTGGGGTGCTACTTCATAATACAAAGTACAAGTTATAGAAAACAACCTCTAAATGAGACGTTTTGAAAAGTTTCCATTCGATTAATAAATTCCGAGCTACAAACATGAGTTCTATAATACAATACATAAGTGTTTTATAACATATCGAATGGTAATGATAAAAGCATAAGTCTTCAAAATATGCCGAGCGACTCTATGCTCCATGCAACGGCTATCATCTTACATACCTGAGATAAACATGCTAAAGTGTCAACACAAAGGTTGGTGAGTTCATAGAGTTTGTTTAACATGCAAAGTATTTGAATAAAGATTTTCCCAGCAAAGGCCTTGCAAATACACTCAGTCCCAAGCCCCGCCCATACAAGACTTGCAACCTGTGTGTTTACAACCCACTGCTTATAGAATTTAGATTTCAGGATTATATTCACCCATGGTCGCGTCATTTTGGACCTATAGGCGGGGAACCACAATCCCAAATAGTACGTGTCACCCAACGTCTCGAATCTTGGAAAAGGGTGGGGGTATTGTCCCATACTAGTACTATTAATACATCTCCTTTGACTTTGAATTTAAATCCATAAGAATAGATTTACACATAACAGTGTACCACATAATAAGACTACTCATCACATATAAATAGCATAAAAGAATAAAAGTATCATATAGATTTGAATCATTGAATAATTGCATCATAAAGTTAAACATGTATTTGATAAACGAGTAAAGTAATTTAAGCATGTATCTCCCCCAGAGAGTATAAAATAAGCATTTAAAAGAGTAGGGGCTACGAAATTCAAAATAATATGTAAAGGTTTGGAATACTTGTAAAAGTAATTGAAAGTAGTTAAGCATGTATCTCCCCCAAAGAGTTAAAACGAGTATAAAAGTAGGGGTTAAGAACTCACTGTGAGTTATGTAGTGAGTAATGAAATGGTAGACGAGTTGCGTAAGTCTCTAAGAGCAACCTATAATAGAATGTTGCGACTTAGGTTGGAATAATGTCTAAGAATACAAAGACGTACATGCATATGTCTTGCATATGGTTTATGAAACATATTTTTGTTTGTATATCTTGTACTACCGTTCGGGCCATCATGATTCAGAGGTCATGTAGCAAACGTTCGAGGAGCCAGGACACTTTAACTCGTAAATCCACAACTCGTCGATCCGTTTACCCAAATAACGCCTCACATAAAGCTCCCAAGTGTTGTAGTATTCGATAGAAAATATATTTTGCTTACTTGATTATATGATATATTAAGAGTTTATAAAACACTAAATAATCAAATAAAAGTTCATAAGTATTTAAAGTATATAAATACTTACCTTAATATAGAATGCTTGAGTATTATAGAAAAAGGGAATATAAGCGGAGCTTCGATGTGAAATTTGCAATCTTCGTAAACCCGAGGCTACTTGAAGATTATAAAAACGCCTTCTTGAAAACCCGAAGCTATTTGAAGATAATATCAAAGTATTTTTGGAGACTTGAAGTTATTTGAAGATTATAACGACTCTTTCTTGAAAACTTGAAGAAAACATGATCAAAACCTAGTTTCTTCTCAAGAACTCATAAACTTTCTTATGAAATATAAGAGAAGTGCCTTTGTTTTGAGGACTTTGAAGATATAAGAGTGTGTGGTGCAAGAGATTATGAAGGTTTTAGGCTAGTATTTATAGGAAAAATTTAGGATAGTTTTGTAAATATAATTTTACACTTGTAAACATCTTAGGAATCAATGGCTAGGATCAAGCCAAGTGCCCTTGGAGGCTTCCTTGACAAGCTTCATGAAACTTTCATGAGAAGCTTGATAAGTTTCATGCATTATCTTGCTTTTACGGAGTCAGTTTTGTCCCGGTAATCGTTAACCGTAAGTTGTTAAGTCACGAAACGAAAAACCGAGTATCGAAAAAATACGAAACTTGTAGGAATGATTTAACTTATCATTATACTCCATATAAAAATATAAAATGAGTGATAAGTTCCATCGGGTTGCTTAAACCCTGCTAAAACTGAAAACGCGGGTTTAAAACGCGTAATACGTAAAACGTACGAAAGTTGCGTAAAACTGAGAAAAGTAAAATGTAACTTTTCTAATAGGATTATAATGAACTTAATAGGCTTAAAATGTCTAGGCTAGGCTTAGTCAAGTGTCGGTTGATGTTAAACGTTCTTTAAACCTAAAACCGTAAGTGTTTAAAAATTAAGGAATGATTTATATAATCAAGGAATGATTTTAAAGTCAAAGGAGGAGGGAAAATATGTTGACTTTTCCAAAAATATAAAAGCTTCTAATCGTCTTAGAAAATATGGTGCAGGTGAAGGCTAAGGTTGCGGATAAGTAAAAGTGCTTAAAACGCAATTCTAGTTTTGTAAGGCACGAGACTTATTTTGTAATATTTTGACTTAATATAAAAAATTCCCTAATTGATTGTGAGTGTTCTAAACATTAATCTGATGCGAGGAAAATTGGCGCAGTTGGTTTTCGTTATGCGTAGGATGTTTAAACGACGTTTAACCCTAAACGTATAATTTCTTAATAACTTTTGCGAAAATAACCTGACAAGCGTCAAACTTTTATTTTGTCATAGAAATAATTTATCTCACGAGAATATGAAATAAAAATTTCGATATGAAATAAAATTTTCGGAAATGAATAGTGAAAGTGAATAGTAAAAATTTCGGGAATAGAAATTAACCTGTAATGTGAATTGTTACAGTCTCTACCCCTTAAGGAAATTCCGTCCCGAAATTTAATGTGTCTAGGTCTCTTATCTTAACAGAGGCACGAATAAAGCTAGATTTTTGTACTAGAATAGAATAATATGGTAGGATAAGGCACGTACGCATGATTACATATGTCCACGTGAGTCGTGATGCACTTATAATTATGTTGGCCACCATAATTATACTTGCCTCCTTTCACACGTGTACATATCACCAAGCACACATCTCTCGACGTTACATAAAAGAGTATGGTGATCATCTCTCAGAAAATCCTTGAGTGAACTCATCAAATTTCTACGGCTAAGTGATAAACTTTATTTAACTAAATCCCATGTCTCATCAAACAAGAACTGTCACAAGATCAAGTTAAATAGCTAGGTATCACTGAGCTTCACTCCTTTTGATGACTCGAACAAGTTCTGAGATTTCTCTATCGGTGCAGATATTATAACATTTAACAGTGCGCATATAAATGGGAAAAGTTCTACGTATGTAAGGCGATAGGGATAAGAGTCTCAACGTATATAGTAGTTATAGTCTAGGCACCTAAATGCAACCTAGTTCTCTATAACCAAATATCTGATACCAATCTGTAACACCCCCAAAATATCGCAGCGGAAGATTGTGTCACTGGGGTGCTACTTCATAATACAAAGTACAAGTTATAGAAAACGACCTCTAAATGAGACGTTTTGAAAAGTTTCCATTCGATTAATAAATTCCGAGCTACAAACATGAGTTCCATAATACAATATATAAGTGTTTTAAAACATATCGAATGGTAATGATAAAAGCATAAGTCTTCAAAATATGCCGAGCGACTCTATGCCCCATGCAACGGCTATCATCTTACAGACCTGAGATAAACAAGCTAAACTGTCAACACAAATGTTGGTGACTTCATAGAGTTTGTTTAACATGCAAAGTATCTGAATAAAGATTTTTCCAGCAAAGGCCTTGCAAATCCACTCAGTCCCAAGCCCCGCTTATACAAGACTTGCAACCTGTGTGTTTACAACCCACTGCTTATAGAATTTAGATTTCAGGATTATATTCACCCATGGTCGCGTCATTTTGGACCCATAGGCGGGGAACCACAATCCCAAATAGTACGTGTCACCCAACGTCTCGAATCTTGGACAAGGGTGGGGGTATTGTCCCATACTAGCACTATTAATACCTCTCCTTTGACTTTGAATTTAAATCCACAAGAATAGATTTACACATAACAGTGTACCACATAATAAGACTACTCATCACATATAAATAGCATAAAAGAATAAAAGTATCATATAGATTTGAATCATTGAATAATTGCATCATAAAGTTAAACATGTATTTGATAAACGAGTAAAGTAATTTAAGCATGTATCTCCCCCAGAGAGTATAAAATAAGCATTTAAAAGAGTAGGGGCTACGAAACTCAAAATAATATGTAAAGGATTGGAATACTTGTAAAAGTAATTGAAAGTAGTTAAGCATGTATCTCCCACAAAGAGTTAAAACGAGTATAAAAGTAGGGGCTAAGAACTCACCGTGAGTTATGTAGTGAGTAATGAAATGGTAGACGAGTTGCGTAAGTCTCTAAGAGCAACCTATAATAGAATGTTGCGACTTAGGTTGGAATAATGTCTAAGAATACAAAGACGCACATGCATATGTCTTGCATATGGTTTATGAAACATGTTTTTGTTTGTATATCTTGTACTACCGTTCGGGCCATCATGATTCAGAGGTCATGTAGCAAACGTTCGAGGAGCCAGGACACTTTAACTCGTAAATCCACAACTCGTCGATCCGTTTACCCAAATAACCCCTCACATAAAGCTCCCTAGTGTTGTAGTATTCGATAGAAAATATATTTTGCTTACTTGATTATATGATATATTAAGAGTTTATAAAACACTAAATAATCAAATAAAAGTTCATAAGTATTTAAAGTATATAAATACTTACCTTAATATAGAATGCTTGAGTATTATAGAAAAAAAGAATATAAGCGGAGCTTCGACGTGAAATTTGCAATCTTCGTAAACCCGAGGCTACTTGAAGATTATAACAACGCCTTCTTGAAAACCCGAAGCTATTTGAAGATAATAACAAAGTCTTTTTGGAGACTTGAAGTTATTTGAAGATTATAACGACTCTTTCTTGAAAACTTGAAGAAAACAAGATCAAAACCTAGTTTCTTCTCAAGAACTCATAAACTTTCTTATGAAATATAAGAGAAGTGCCTTTGGTTTGAGGACTTTGAAGATATAAGAGTGTGTGGTGCAAGAGATTATGAAGGTTTTAGGCTAGTATTTATAGGAAAAATTTAGGATAGTTTTGTAAATATAATTTTACACTTGTAAACATCTTAGGAATCAATGGCTAGGATCAAGCCAAGTGCCCTTGGAGGCTTCCTTGACAAGCTTCATGAAACTTTCATGAGAAGCTTGATAAGTTTCATGCATTATCTTGCTTTTACGGAGTCAGTTTTGTCCCGGTAATCGTTAACCGTAAGTTGTTAAGTCACGAAACGAAAAACCGAGTATCGTAAAAATACGAAACTTGTAGGAATGATTTAACTTATCATTATACTCCATATAAAAATATAAAATGAGTGATAAGTTCCATCGGGTTGCTTAAACCCTGCTAAAACTGAAAACGCGGGTCTAAAACGCGAAATACGTAAAACGTACGAAAGTTGCGTAAAACTGAGAAAAGTAAAATGTAACTTTTCTAATAGGATTATAATGAACTTAATAGGCTTAAAATGTCTAGGCTAGGCTTAGTCTAGTGTCGGTTGATGTTAAACGTTCTTTAAACCTAAAACCGTAAGTGTTTAAAAATTAAGGAATGATTTATATAATCAAGGAATGATTTTAAAGTCAAAGGAGGAGGGAAAATATGTTGACTTTTCCAAAAATATAAAAGCTTCTAATCGTCTTAGAAAATGTGGTGCAGGTGAAGGCTAAGGTTGCGGATAAGTAAAAGTGCTTAAAACACAATTCTAGTTTTGTAAGGCACGAGACTTATTTTGTAATATTTTGACTTAATATCAAAAATTCTCTAATTGATTGTGAGTGTTCTAAACATTAATCTGATGCGAGGAAAATTGGCGCAGTTGGTTTTCGTTATGCGTAGGATGTTTAAACGACGTTTAACCCTAAACGTATAATTTCTTAATAACTTTTGCGAAAATAACCCGACAAGCGTCAAACTTTTATTTTGTCATAGAAATAATTTATCTCACGAGAATATGAAATAAAAATTTCGATATGAAATAAAAATTTCGGAAATGAATAGTGAAAGTGAATAGTAAAAATGAATAGTAAAAGTGAATAGTAAAAATTTCGGGAATAGAAATTAACCTGTAATGTGAATTGTTACAAATTGGGGATAATCATATTTTTGACACATTTCAAAACTCACTCAATTGACCAATTCTTACATCTAGGTGAGTGTTATTATTAATACATTGTTTAGATTTAGTGTTAATTATAGTCAATCACATAAAGAATTGAAAATCCCCAATTTCATATTTCATGTTCTTATGAACCCTAATTTCGAATTAAAGAGAAAATTGATAAAATTGACTTACACTTGATGATTAGTATGCAAGAGTGATTGATAATCTTGAATTGTAAACCTTTGATTTTAGCTTGAGTGAAGTAATTAAGGATTTGGGTGTTTTAGATTATTTTTCGCCACTGCATCTGTATTAGGGGTGTTTGGTTTTGTTTACTAAAATTGACAAGTGAAAACGGGGTATCTCAGGAAAAACATAGACGGTCCTTTATCGATAAGGGACCGCCTGGGGGACCGTCAGAATTTAACGGACCGTCGGCAGATAGAGATTTTTTAGGGATAAAATTTTTGTGACTGGTTTTCAATATTTTAGTTTTATGAAAGAGTGTTGTAGTTGAGGACTCTTAAAAACAAGAATTTGGATGACATGAAATTCTAAACACGAAATAGGGGAAACGGAAAAGACACAATACGCACGAGTAGTCTAGAGGAGTGGGTATTGGGGAGAATCAAGACAAAAGAAGTAGGAGAGACTCATTTAGAGTAAGGAGGTTGACGACACGCTGAATGTGGAGTACGAATAAAGTCAAGACAGAAGAAATAGAGGAGATGTAGATGAGATGAGAATCAAATACAAGACTAGCATCGGGTTGCTTAGAAGTCAATCATGTCTATGGCGAGTAGAGAAAAGAAGATAACAAAAACAAATTTCGTGGACGAGAAATAGCGGAGAGAAAAGATGTTGAGGACGTTAAGAGTGTGCGTCATCCATAGTGATTGATAGACGTGCATAGACGGCTATTGACAATGGTTGTGGTAAGACCATTGTCTCCAAAATTTGCTAAGATCCTAAAAAGTATAAGCATTTAGACAAAAATTCTAATTCTAAATATTATCTAGCACACCTATTAACACTTAATCATCATGTAGCACATAAGCATATAGCGAGCTAACACATAACAAATAATCACATAGCAGATAGGCATATAGCAATCAAGACAATCAAGGTTTTAAGAAGACGTACCTTTGCCTCTAGCTATTCCTAAAGATATATTACCGTGAGAGATGTTGTGCATGATGCAAGATTTGAGTATTGATGATTCTTCACACGTATGACGAAGATATGAACGTACATTCATATCCATAATTTGCTTCCCTTGTGCATCTAAAGACATAACTTACAAGAAGGCTTGGTACCCAGTTTCTCATGGGTCCGAGATGGTTAGTAATAAAAATCCTTTGCATTTACGTGCATAAATTGAGGATGTTGTTAGCAAGCAAAAATTTCCATAGACACATGTCTAGTCGAATTTTATAAAAGATTTTATTTGAAGATAATTTACTTAAAATCCTTTAGTGCTAAATAAGATTTTTAGAAAAATAAGTTTTCCAAATAACAAATCTAGATTTGTCTAAGAGGTTTCACAAATTTAATTTGTTTTGACTTGCTCATTGATGACTCACATGAATTAAAACCTAGGCCCGTTTTATCTCCGAATGCCTTTTGACTATTTAGTAAATCCTTAAGAGATTGAGAACTCTTTTCAAATTTAGCTAATATCTTTTCCTTTTCCTTAAGTTTCTTAATTTCACTTTTATAATCTTGACACATTTTACATCCTAGATCAATTTTTGTACCACTTTCAAGTCTAGACATTTTATTTTCCAAAATGATTTCTTTTTCCAATTTACATTCAAAATATTTTGAAGATTCATTTTCTGAAAATGTTTTTAGACTTATGTTGCATAAACGTTTAAACTCATTTTCTAATTTTGAAAATTCTAGAATAAATGGGTCATAGCAAAAGTGTTCGATTTTAGAGTGTACCACATTTGAAGTTTTAACTATTTGACATATTTCATATTCAGAGCACACCTTATTTTCTTCATGCGTATCACTCCCAGATTCTTTAAGGGGTTCTCTTTATAAATTACTCATATAGTCCTAGACGGCATTACCTTCACTAAAAACACTTGAACTAGTAGCATTTGTATTTACTCTATCTAAATATCTATCTATTGATTTGTCTTCAGAAGAGACGAATTGTTCATGTGTATGTTCAAGATCAATACGGTTATCTTTGGCTTGACTATTCTCTTGATGAAAGTTTAAAAGATTTTTCCAAATTTCATTTGCCGTTTGACACAAAAATATTCTTTCATATTCAATTTTCAACAAGGCTTTATAAATTATTATTTTGGCTTCAATATTTTTACAAAAATTTCTTTTAAAATAATCACTTTGATTTTCAAAATTTATTTCCGTTGGTTGAAAGTCACCAATTGAAATGACATGCCAAAGATCTTGATCTACTCATATCACATAACTTTCAAATCAATTTTTTCATTCAATAAAATTATTGCTTTCGAAAAATGGTGATTCTTTTAAAGAACGCCCTTCTAGATATATTTCAGACTCCATGGATCGATTCAAGTTTTAAAGTACAATATACTTTAAAGATCTTGAGTGACCTGGCTTTGATACCAATTGTAGAAACTAGAAGGGGGGGGGGGGTTGATTGGTTTCACCGTTTAGAATTACATTTTAAAAACTTTTAGTTCTTTTATGTTCTTTTTGAAAAACCGTTTGATTCAAAGCTATGTGATATCTATGAACACAATAGTAATGCGTAAAATAAGTAAAGTAAAGACTAGAAGTAAAGGAAGAAAACAAACAAACCGAGACACGGAGATTTATAGTGGTTCGGAACGAAGCTCACTCTTCGTCCTACTCCACTCCTCGAGTACCACACTCGAGAGTTCACAATCACTATGTCAACACACTCCCTTCAGGCGGAGCAAACCATACACCAAAGCTTACACCAAGTTTAATGACACTAAGCGGAATGTCGGGTCCTAATCCTAGCTAGAACTAATCTACATAAAGCCCACGTGGCTACACGAACAAGCACTCTTGTCCACTTGGATTTACACACAATCCAAGTCTTCACACGGAAGATCACCCTGTCCAAATCTTCACACGGACGATCACCCCGTCCACTAGAATCTTCACCCGATCCAAGTCTTCACGAAACTTCACTCGGTCCAAGTCTTCACTTCACGGACTCACAACAAGTCCAATTCTTCACACACCGACACACGAACTTACACAAAGTCCTAATCTAGATACACCACTTCACGGACTTACACTTTATCCGTATTTATCCTAACACACCTAATCATGACTCACACACAAGTCGGATATACAATTTTACAATATGTACAAATGAAAGAGTTTGGAGGAAAAAGAGAATCGTAACACAAGTTATGTGTGTGTGATGTCTAATTTATAACACTTCGTTTTTTACGAATACGAGCGTTCTTCTCTTGCACTTTGATATAGAGGGTAATAAGATCACTTATAAACACATATCGACACGTTATAGTGATCAAAGAAGAGAGGAAGAAAGACCAGAATATTTTTATGCAAAGAGGGTTAGTTTTTCTGAGAAAACAGTGCAGTGTTTATAGGCACCAGGAGGAGCGGGGGACGGTCCCTTAAAGTTGGACGATCCCGTATATATAAGGGACTGTCGCCATGTTTACGGGACCGTCCTGACATACGCTCCTATTTTTGTCCTGATGTGGTGAAAGTTTATCTAGTGAAAAACTTATCTGATTTGAGCGGAAAAACTAGCTGTTGGGAGATTTGAAATTCAAGTTTATTTTCTTTAATAAAACATTTCTTTTTAATTACAAAAATACTTTTGTAAAAACATTTTGTCACACAAAAATGTGAAGTTTTGAGAAAATAAATTCTTCGATCTCTTTACTAATGTCGGTATTGTGTTTGTTCATACCTGAAGTGATGTTGTAGTCGGTGCCTTGTTGAAACGATTTTCCTCGATTAAAACTTATCAAATGTAGTTTTACGTAACGTGTTTTTATATTTTGTGATTATCAAAACGTAAAAAGACCGAATAATGCAAATGACTTTTTTGACATTATTTGTATTAACATAGCATACAAGCATTGTTAATCGATATCACATAACTCCGAATCGAAAATATTTTCAAAAGGAATAAACTTGTTTTTAAAATGCAAAATAAAACGGATAAACTATTCAACCCTCCTTCTAGTTTCTACATGTTTGGTTAGTGGGCTTGGGCCACTAATATTGATACACTATCAATGATATAAATATAAAGCCGTTACATTCTTACGGTACGTAAACGTTTATAAACGTATAATAGAACAATTTATTCAGGAATCTAACACGACCAAGCAACGTAGAAATAAAATGTTTTAAATACACAACATCCAAATACGTTGCGTTGGAATTAAATATAATAAAGCAGTTATATATTATTAATATTATTAATATGTTATGCCCCATGTTGTTCATCTTCGCAATTTTTAAACTATCACTATTAATTAATTTTTGATGATATGATTGTGAAGGAAGATATAGTATTTTATAATATACTTAACATTGTCATTTAACAATTAAAAGTACTTTCATAAGAAAAAATAAAGATTCAAGCTTAAAATACGCATGCTGAAAAGTGAAAGAAAGAAAGAAGAGGAGTTTAAAAAGCAATATTATAAATGACGTGAGGCGTGGCGTGGTGGCACAGTCATGCCTCAAGCCTTGCGAGCCTTTGCGAAGCCTTGACGTTTCTTAAGGCATACTTAAAGTGGTAAAAAACTATTTACAGATTTATGTATTTATGATTTTGTATCATTTTTTAAGAGCAATTTCAAATACTAAAGCTCAAATCCCAAATAGCTAGGACCAAATACGACGTTTAACATAAAAAGAGATGATAAGTGGATTATGTACGTTAGGGATAAATATGGAATGCATGTTCATATCTCTTAATGTTACTAGTTATTTTAATTAAAGTATTGTATTTTTTACTACCTCCGTTTCAAAGTAAGTGTACAGTTTGACTTTTTAAAATTAAACTTGTTCAACTTTAACCTTAATTATTTTTGTGGGTGTTATATAATATTTGATGAAAATTATATGAATATATTGGGCTTTAACTATATTTTTCAATAGTATAATTTCTCATCAAGAATTGTATAACACAAAAAAATATTTAAGATAAAAGTTGAACCAGTTTGACTCTTAAAAGTCAAACTGAGCATTTATTTTGAAACGAATACGGTAGAATGCTTCACTTTTTAACTATATATACATATGCCTTATTGCTTAAGACAATTCTTTCATGTTTTACTTTTGGTTCTTGTTCTTTATTATTTTCTTTTTATTATTTTCACAACACGTTATCAGCACGTTGTGCAGCTTTCAGCTACAAGTATGTTATTTATATTCTCTAAAGCAAATGTCAAATTTTGATTGTGACGTACTGATCAATAGAGGTAAGTTTTATTTTCATTAATATTATAATTTAAAGGGATGTGTTATACATACCCTCCTTATGATTGCATGGTTTTCCACAAGAGGGGTTGAATAGTTTTACCGTTTTAAAATTAATTTGCTTTGAATACTTAACGTGATTTCAACTAATGCAAATAATAAACAATATATATAACATACAAGTAAAGAAAGAAACGATCAAACCACAACATGGTTGTTTATAGTGGTTCGGTCTACAAGGAATCTCTTCCTTGCCTTACTCCACTCCTCGAGCTTCTAACTCAAGAGTTTTTCTTCACTAAGAAACAAGCTACCTTCTCGACGGAGAAAAACTTTATAAACGTCGCTTACACTTTTTTCGGTACAAAGCTAAATACCGAGTTCTTTTACAAGGGCACAACTACTCCCGATACTCTATGTATTTTAAGGACTAAAATAATAACCGATCACTACTCAGGTATTATAATTTTTTGGTACAAACAATGATGTGTGAAAAACAACAAATTCACACAGTGACTAATCTAACAAGTCTTGCAACGCTTTGTTGAAGCTTGTGATGCTTTGATCCTCTTCCTACAAAGAAAGATCACTAAAGATGAAATATGAAATATGAATGGGTTAGAAATGAATGAAAGAATGTATAATGTTGTTTATGCTTTTGAGTGACGAGAAAACATGAATGTGTGGCTTGCTATTTATAGGCCAACTGCCTTAGCAAGCCACGGATGGGGCGGATCCTAAAACAGGGATCCGTCTGTGTTGTTGTTTGGTTCCATGGGAACCTGACAGCAAATCTCCAAAAATCTTCACTAAATCTAACCAAGATATTTTCATATTTTTTCATTGTATAAAGATCATACCAAGATATTCATATGATCTTTAAAATCTTCTAAAGATTTCAAAGTGATGCATGCCATGATGTCATAGTACATTTTCCAAATTTAGAATTAAAATGTATATGAATGTAACTTGTAAATGTATATGAATGTAACATGTATATACTAGTGACCATATATGTTGCATGTTGATGATGTTATGAGTTTATGAAAAGTTTGTGACTATATATTTCAAAGACTTAACTATATTTATGCTTTGCTAAAAATAAAGTTTATAATTTTCATTAACAAAATATAGCAAAGATCGTAAAATATAAATAATGTTTTTAGACGATATTTGTATTAACGATCTCCCCCTGTTTGTTGAGGACAAAACATAAAGTTTATTTTTAAGCAATGAAATAAATAGAGTGCAAGTCTTTTAAAAAATATAGATTAAACTAGTTTTATGCAATTTTAAAATCAATTTAGCCATTTTAAATTGTATAAAACATGTGATGTATGAGTTTAATATTATCTCCCCCTTTTTGTCGAAACAAAAAAGAAGAAATGCATAGCGGAATGTAGTGCAAGCCCTTGGCCAAGTATAAAGATGCATGGATTTTGAGTGCTAGAATAGCTCCCCCTTGGACAATACTCCCCCTAGTTAGGGTGCCAAGTATATGATGCATGAACAATGAGTGCTACAAAACAAAGGTTAGTAATAAGTAAATGATGCATGAATTTAGAGTGCTTGATTAGCTACCCCTTGGTCAATACTCACCCTAGTTAGGGTGCCAAAGTATATGATGCAAGGATTATGAATGCTACAAAACAAAGGTTAGTTGATAAATAGTTCAAACCAACCATATAATGTACAATAAGTGATCACAATCAACACATAAACATCAACAAACATCTTTCATTTGAAAATTATTTGTGACAAAAGTCACAAATTGAGATGCTACAAAGGAAATAAATAGAAAATAACTTAGAAAGAAAAAGAGTCCTAAAATAAAAATCCTATAAAAGAAAAAAGATCCTAAGATAAAAAGCTCCTAGTGTGAGCATCTATTGAGGTGGGTGAGAAAGAGCGTTGAGGCGCTCAAGGATGTGGTTCAAGATGAACCTCATCTCATTTTGAAGCTCATGAACCAAAATGTTGGTTCGTTGAGTGAGATGAGCGGTTCTTTCGCACATGGGGCAACCATGGCGAGGGAAGTTTGGTGGAAGGGTAGGTTCGTTTGTTGGTGGTGGTGGTGGTGGAACATAAGTTGATTGGTGGTTGGGATTTGGTGGAGACATGATGGATGAAAGCAATGTTGATTGTAGATCCATTGACTCGTCAATGCCTTGGAGTGTTGAGGTTGGTGAGAATGGTTGAGGTTGAGGTTGTTGTGGTGGAGCTTGATCACGGTAGAGAGGACCATGGATGTCCCTATAAATAGGGTGGAAGAGTAGTGGTTGTTGTTGTGAAGGTTCAACCTCAAATGGCATTGGTGGTGGATTGGTGGATCTTGGAGGTAGGTCTTCCAAGGTTTCTAAGTATGGGTGTGGAGAGGTTGGTGGTGTGGCAAACAACTCTATAGGTTAGAGTTTTGGAGATCTAGGAGGTGATGGTGATTTGGGTGATTGAGATGGTGCGGGAGGTGGTGTGGTGGCCATTGGTGTTTTTGTTGGTGGTGGAGTGGTGATAATGATATGTGGAGGTGTTGGAGTTGAAAAGGTGAGGAAGTTCTCATCATTGATTGGAGATGAGATGTTTAGTGGTGATGAGTCTGAGGATGAGGAGTTGAGGTTGACAAAGCAACATGGTCTGACACTCATCCTAGCAGTTCTTCTATGAGGTCTTGATGGTGATGAGGAGTTGAGGTTGACAAAGCAACATGGTCTGACACTCATCCTAGCAGTTCTTCTATGAGGTCTTGATGGTGATGAGGAGTTGTTTGACTTTGTCATAGTGAAGATAATGGTTGAGATATGAAGAATTTTACTAGAAGTGGTGGTGAAGGTGTGAGAAATGATCATCCTAAAGCTTCTAATTTATAGAATCTAAGATTTATGGAAGGGTGTGTTTGGATTTGATGTTAAACCATACAAAAATGGTGGTTTCTAATGATTTGGAAGTAGAAGAAAAGCTTGTCAAATCATCAAAGTCAATCCAATGAGATTAAGTTGAGTGAAATGAAGAAGATATGCAGTTAATGCATAGTGGTGAGTGGGAAAACTTATGATGTGATTGATCCACGGACGACAAGGAACCATTTTGAGAGATCCTTACTTGGTGGAGATAGGTAACTTGAGTGAATTTTTGAAATTTCAAGTTTTGGTGGGAACTGTTTTTCCTATTGATCTAAGTGATCTAAGATGATCCTAATATGAGGTATTATCCGTAAAAGTATCCTAATAACAAGAATGAGTGAACTAGAGTGCGGGATTAATCGAAAATTTAAAAATATAACTGTTATATAGCAGAACCAAACGATAACACAGGCGAAACCAAGAATTTGGTTTCGCCTGATCCGTCAGGTAATTTTCGGTTCCGTCCAATCCACCGAGCAAAAAAAATAAACAGAGGGGTTTTTTGAAGGCCCAAATCCTGTTCAAATCCCGTAAATTTTCTTAAAACATGTGTAATTAAATAGTTGTGATTGAACAATAACAAAAAAAACAGGTATTAACACATGTAAGCATATAGATCAAACCGGGGCTAATGATATTACTAATAATATGAGTTGTGACAAACAGTGGCTTAGAAATATAAAATTGATAACATCATAATGTTATCTCCCTGCATGACAACGTTAGTTCACATAATTGTTCAACGATAAGTTATCATCCTACGATCATAAAAATACATCACATCATTGTTAAAAACACTTGAACATCCCTCTCGTTTGCTTGAATTTTTCCGATTGATTAACAATGGCCGGAAGTTATGTCATGTATTTGAGAGGTGGAAGCCTAGAATTTGGAAGTCCATCATCCTCGCTCATAGATGATGATGATGAGGAAGTAGGGGGATGAGGACGTTTTCCTTGTGTTTTAGCTACTCTCTTATCACTCAAAGGTACAAATATGTGGTTAACAAGTGAGTAGTCAGGACAAAAACCTCTATCATTTGGTGGGATAGGTGCAAAGGCTCTAAAAGACGGGTGAGAAGCATCCCGTATGGAAGAGCAGTGGTTCCTAACATTAGTATGTCCGCCATCCTTTTGACGATATAGTAAGCAAGGTTGAAAGGTTGATGAGTTGACAAGCTATAAAGTATGTAGCATAGGCAAGCATTGATACGGTCTCGATTGCCTATGGTGCATAAGACATTGGCTCTAAGAATTTCTTCTCACTTTTTGAATTGTGGCCTAAGTTCATTTAGCTCCATGCCAAACGGGTCTCGGTTGACTTCATTTCCTTGTCGGATGGTTCTTGTGTTGGAAGTTCTAGGAAGGAAGAGATGGTCTCGGATTATCTCTTTTGGAGTCAAAGGAGTGTCGTATGGAGGCATACGATCAACAATAGAATCAAGGATTGACAAAGACCATTTATCCGAGTAAAGGCAAGTACCTTCACACAGAATTTCTAGGACTTTCGCAAATTGGTTTAAGGGTATGTTGAAGTCAGTTTGATTGACTTTGAATTGAATGGAGATGAGACCATAATCATTTGTGGTGAGGACAACACTAGCATAAAATTCTAATACAAATCTAGGACATATTAGTTCGTTAATGTCCAAGAGGCCATCAAAGCGAATGGTAGCTAGTTCTTTGCGAATGTTAGTTCCTTCAAGAAAGGAAGGGTCTATGGTTCTACCCTCGTGAACATATCTTTTCTCTAGGGCTTTAAAGATTTTTACTTGTGACAGTGTAAGTCCCTTAGTTTTATGGTGTTTTGAAAGGTAGTTTAGGGTATCCTTGTGGTCGTAGAATGTCGTGGGAGGCATGATTGATCCTAGATACAAAAATTACATACTTTAGTTAAAACTAACGAAAGTTTAGATATGATGTTCTTGTGTGTGCCTATATGAGGTCAATGTGGAGGTGTAGTTATCTCGACTCTTTTTAATGCATAAAAATTTCGTTTAGTAAATTTTGTAACAAAATGAGAGATAACCCAAATGCTCCTAATTCAATGTAGCTTCGATTGAATGTACCTGAAAATACATATTAGTTATGTATTTCCTTTAGCATTCAAGATACATTATGCAAATGATGTTTTAAACATAACTTTTTTATTTGTATGAACAATGTGAAAAATTATTTTTCTTAATAGTGAGAAGATTTTTAACAAAAAAATTTGACATGGGGTTTTTAGTGAATTATGATAATGTTTTACAATATGCAATTCCTAACTAAGGGAAACATGATTAGTTATGTAATTTAGCAAATGTACTTCACGATTTTTCAAAAAGATGCATAATCCCCAAGTTTTGGTTTTGTGCAAGAAATATAAATCATAGACTCAGATCAGGAGTGTAGATATAGTTGGGAAACTTACAGTGTGGATTAGAGCACAAGTTTGTTGAAGTAGAATGCCTAAATTCTGAGAATGGTGTGCTATGGGGCGAGTTTGAGTTACTTGTGTATTATGGGAATGAGGAAAGGAGTGTTTGTTTAATATATTTAAAAACAAACCCAGGAACCCACTGATGGGGCGGAACCAAATATTTGGTTTCGTCCACGTTGTCAAAGGGTTCCTTGGGACAGTTTTAGGTTTTGGTCATTTTTGTTGTGTTTGGTTAAGCTAAGGTTTTAACTACAAATTTGGTTACATTAATCCTAAACCAAGTCTAAGAAGATTAAATGGTTCTCTCTTAAGAGGTTTCGTTAGGATATCGGCAATGTTGTCTTGTGAGGATACTTTCTCGATTGAAATGTTTCCTTTTTGAACATTGTTGCGGAGAAAGTGATGACGGATTTCTATGTGTTTGGTTCGAGCATGTTGAACTGGATTTTTACTAAGATCGATAGCTCCTTTGTTGTCGCAAAGAATAGGGACGTCATTGAGTTGAATCCCGTAGTTGACGAGAGCTTGTTTCATCCAAAGAGCTTGTTGACATGCTTTTCCTCCTGACACGTACTCGGCTTCGGTTGTTGAGATTGCTAGAGCCGTTTGTTTCTTTGCAAACCATGAGGTAAGAAAATGCCCAACAAAAGTACAAATACCACTTGTACTTTTTCTATCGACATAGTCACTGGCATGGTCTGAGTTGGCATACACTATGGTTTCAAAACCCGTTCCTTTGGGATACCATAATCCTGAGTGTATAGTACCTTTAATGTATGTAAATATTCGTTTTACGGCTTCAAGATGGAATGTTTTGGGATCTTCTTGAAAGCGAGCACATAGACAAACACTAAACATAATGTCGGGTCTACTAGCTGTGAGATAGAGTAGACTACCAATCATTCCTCTATATTTAGTGCTATCTATGGATTCACCTTCTTCATCCTTGGTGAGTTTAGTTTTCAAGGACGTAGGTGTTTTCATAGGTTTAGAGTCTTCAAGACTAAATTTCTTAAGCATATCTTTTATGTATTTAGATTGGTTAAAGAATATCCCATCTTCTAATTATTTTATTTGAAGACCTAAGAAAAAGTTTAGTTCTCCCATCATACTCATTTCAAACTCGTCATGCATGATTTTTGAGAAATCGCCGCATAACTCTGGACAAGTTGATCCGAATATGATGTCATCCACATATATTTGAGCTATGATAATATGTGATCCCTTTTTCTTAGTGAATAGAGTGCTGTCTACTAGTCCTATAGTATACTTACGTTCAACTAAGAATGTTTTAAGTCGATCATACCATGCTTTTGGTGCTTGCTTAAGTCCGTATAAAGCCTTTTTAAGTTTGTAGACATGATTTGTTTTTTCAAAATCGGCAAATCCGGGAGGTTGTGCGACATACACTTCCTCATTTATGAAACCGTTAAGAAATGCACTTTTGACATCCATTTGAAAAAGTTTAATGTCATGTGCACATGCATATGCAAGTAATATTCTAATTGACTCGAGCCTAGCTACTGGTGCAAAAGTTTCTTCGTAGTCAATACATTCTTGTTGATTATAGCCTTGAGCTACTAGCCTAGCTTTGTTTCTAGGCACTACACCATTTTCATCCATTTTATTTCTAAACACCCATTTTGTTCCAATTATGGTTTGACATTTTGGTTGAGGAACTAATGTCCAAACATCATTTCTAACAAATTGGTTTAATTCTTCTTGCATTGCTATAACCCAAGATTCATCTTTTATAGCCTCATTTATATTTTTGGGCTCAATGGCTGAAATGAAACAAAAGAGTTACTTTGATTTTGAACTTTTGATCTTAAGGTTCTTTCATTAATTTCTCCTATGACATTATCTAATGGATGACTTTTAGATTCTTTGACATTTACAATTTCTCTATTTAAAGGTTCGTCTTCCTTGTCATTATCTAGATTATCTTGGTTTTCAACTATTTGACTTTCAACTAAGTCATCACCTACCACAGGTGATGTCTTAGAGGGAGGTGGACTTTCGTCAAATGTTACGTTCAATGATTCCTCGAATCTTAAGGTTTCTTTGTTCAAAACGATACAGGCTTTACTATTTTGCGAGTATCCAAGGAACACACCTTCATAAGACTTTTGGTCAAATTTGGTGAGATAATCCTTAGTGTTTAGAATGAAGCACTTGCTTTCAAAAACTCTAAAGTATCTAAAGGTAGGCTTTTTGCCTCTATATAGTTCATATGGAGTTTTATTCAACAATGGTCTTATTAAAACTCTATTTAAGATATAGGTGGATGTGTCAACGGCGTTACACCAAAATTTTTGTGGTATGTTTTGTTCATTTGGCATTGTTCTACTCATTTCTTAGAGAGTTCGTTTTTTACGTTCTACTACACCATTTGACCGAGGAGTACGAGGAGCTGAAAAATTATGTGTTATGCCATTAGCATCACAAAAAGCTCCAAATTGAGTTTCATTATCAAATTCATGACCGTGATCCGTTCTAATTGACACAATCCTACTTCCTAGTTGATTTTGAATATTCTTACTAAGAATTTCAAATTTATCAAAAGTTTCATTTATACTTTTCAAAAATTTAGTCCAAGTATATCTTGAATAATCATCTACTATGATCAAAGTGTAGAAGTTTCCTCCATAACTTTGTATAGCGGATGGACCAAATAAATCCATATGCAAAAGTTCTAGACACCTAGATGTGGACACCATATTTTTAGCCTTATGGCTATTATGAACTTGTTTCTCAATTTTGCAAGCATCACAAAAGTGTTGGTCATATTTCAACTTGGGTAGGTTCCTAACGAGTTCCTTAGATGATAGAGATTGGATGAGTCTCATATTGGCGTGGCCTAAGTGTCTATGCCAAAGAGTTGATTCGTCGTCTAAAGAGGTGAGGCAAAATTTATCTTTAGATGTTTTATCTATTTTCATAACGTATACGTTATTTTTCAAAACACCTTTACCTATGGTTATACCATCTTTTAGTATTTTACTTCCGTTTTCACTAAAAAGGACGTCATACTTTTTACGGCATAGTTGGCTAATGCTAAGTAAGTTAAATCCTAGGTTATCAACATGAGCAACATCATCAATGGAGAGAGAGTCATGAGAGATAGTACATTTTCCGTCGATTTTCCTTTTAAGCTTGCTACCAAAAGTAACATTACCTCCGTCATATTCTTGGTAGGTTGAGAAAAGGCTCTTGTTTCCCGTCATGTGCCTTGAACACCCGCTATCTTTTATCCACTCGTCTGGTTCCAAACCGACTTTCAAGCATACATAAGTTATGGAAAAACTCAAGCATTTGTTCCCCAATATCTCATGGGTCCATTTGGGTTAAACATCCCATTGGCTTGATTCATATAAGGGAATGGTGGATATGGGTTCCATGGCATGTAGTTGGGATTTTGATAATTTCTAGGAAAGTTTGGGTTCCAACTATTTTGATAATGTGATTGTGTGTTGTAGATGCTTTTTGGAAAGGGGCTTTTGGGAATAGTCGTCCTAGGTCTTTATTGAGTAGTTTTAGCTCTAATTTCATTTTTAGCTTGTCCTACTTCTATAGTAACAGCTGGTTTTCATTTATTTACAATTGAACTAGTACTAGGTTTCCTTGTGACTTTAACGAAATCTGTACGAACCAATATGCAAACTTTCTGTTCAGCAACAGTTCCCACAGATCCCTTCTCTACTACTGGCGGAACCAAGGATTTGGTTCCGTCTGATCCGTGGGCTTCTGAGACAGTTGGAATAGCTTCTTGTACTTTTACGGCTTGTTTCTTTATACTACTTATATTTCCTAATTTCATAAAACCTAGTCCGGTTTTATCATGTGGTAGTTTTTGAATTTTCATTATCTCATCTACACAACTAATATTTTTATCAAACCTTTAGAACTTAGAGTTTTGTTTGATAAGTGCGTCCTGTGTGATTTTAAGTTTCTCTAATTCAAGTCTAAGCTCTTGACATGATATACATACCTCTTCAATAGCTTTACTCTTTTCTAATCTTTTAGCTTTTTCTTTTAACTCATAAACTTTATTTTCTAAAAATTCCTTTTTGGTTTTTAAAAACTTATTTTTGTTTATGATTTTTAAGCTAAGTTCACAGAGATTATTATATTCCTTTTGCAAGGTGTCGTCATCAATAGAAGAATAAGATGAGTCAGAAAGTACCTCGTTTGAGTCATGAGCCATGAGAGCAACTTCGTCATTCTTAGGCTCTTCGTTATCATCTTCATTGTCACTCCAAGCCCCACTTACAAAAGCTCTTTGAGTTTTGTTCTTGGGTGGCTTAGGACACTCTCCTATTAGATGACTTGTATCTCCGCATCTAAAACACTTTCTTTCTCCTATTCATTTCTTGTCATCACGGTCCTTCCGGAAGGATTTCTTGTCTTCTCTAGGTTGTCTTACGAACTTTCCTCGTCTTCTAAAGAACTTCTTGAAATCTCTTACGGCCATGGCATATTCTTCATCTTCGCTACCCGAACTAGACTCTTCATCATCACTTGAATCTACTCTAGCTTTTAAGGCAATGGATTTGACTTTTTCCTTTTTGCCCTTAACTATTTCCGAATCTTTTTCCATTACCATTTCATGAACTTTGAGATTTCCGATTAGCTCATCAAGTAACATGCTTGAAAGATCCTTGGATTCTTCAATGGCCGTCACCTTTGCTCTCCACTTCGGATGGAGTGCTCTAAGGAATTTCCTGAAAAAGTTCTTACTACAAAAAGATTCATCAAGTGCTTTAAGAGAAGTAATGATAGTATTAAACCTAGGAAATGCACTCACTATCAATGGTCTCATCTTCAGGGATAACAAATTGTTCATATTGTTGAACATGAAGATCAATTTTGTTATCCTTGACTTGTGAGTTCCCTTGATGAGTGATAATTAAAGATTGCCAAATTTCTTTTGCGGTTTTACACATAAAGACTCTTTCATATTCTTTTCTAGCTAAAGCATTGTAAAGCATCATTTTAGCCTCATTATTTTTGGCAATCAACTTCTTTTGCTCATCACTATGACGAGCAAGTGAATTATTCTCATCCCGACCACTTGATATATCTTTTATTATAGCTTTATGATCACCTTCTATAATAATATACCATAGATCCATGTTTTTTGATTTCACATAAGTTTCAAAGCGGTTTTTCCAATATATAAAACCATTTGGTTCAAATAGTGGTGGTCTTTGCATAGATTGCCCTTCTTTGAAGTTTTCAAAATCTATGCATCATTCCAAGTTTTAAAATACAATATATTTTAAAATTCTTGAGTAACGTAGCTCTGATGCCAATTGTGGAAAACTAGAAGCGGGGTTGAATAGTTTTACCGTTTTAAAATTAATTTTCTTTGAATACTTAATGTGATTTTAACTAATGAAAATAATAAACAATATATATAACATGCAAGTAAAGAAAGAAACGATCAAACCACAACATGGTTGTTTATAGTGGTTCGGTCTACAAGGACTCTCTTCCTTGCCCTACTCCACTCCTCTAGCCTCTAACTCGAGAGTTTTTCTTCACTAAGAAACAAGCTCCCTTCTCGGCGGAGAAAACCTTTACAAATGTCGCTTACACTTTTTTCGGTACAAAGCTAAATACCGAGTTCTTTTACAAGGGCATAACCACTCCCGATACTCTATGTATTTTGAGGACTAAAATACTAACCGGTCACTACTGAGGTATTATGATTGTTTGATACAAACAATGATGTGTGAAAAACAACAAATTCACACAGTGACTAATCTAACAAGTCTTGCAACGCTTTGTTGAAGCTTGTGATGCTTTGATCCTCTTGCTACAAAGAAAGACCACTAAAGATGAAATGTGAAATATGAATGGGTTAGAAATGAATGAAAGAATGTATGATGTTATTTATGCTTTTGAGTGATGAGAAAACATGAATGTGTGGCTTTCTATTTATAGGCCAACTGCCTTAGCAAGCCACGGATGGGGAGGATCCAAAAACAGGGATCCGTTCGTGTTTTTGTTTGGTTCCGTGGGAACCTGACAGCAAATCTCCAAAATCTTCACTAAATTTAACCAAGATATTTCCATATCTTTTCATTGTGTAAAGATCTTACCAAGATATTCATATGATCTTCAAAATCTTCTAAAGATTTCAAAGTGATGCATGCCATGATATCATAGTACATTTTCCAAATTTAGAATTAAAATGTATATGAATGTAACTTGTAAATGTATATCAATGTAACATGTATATACTAGTGACCATATATGTAGCATGTAGATGATGTTATGAGTTTATGAAAAGCTTGTGACTATATATGTCAATGACTTAACTATATTTATGCTTTGCTAAAAATAAAGTTTATAATTGTCATTAACAAAATATAGCAAAGATCGTAAAATATAAATAATGTTCTTTAGACGATATTTGTATTAACATAACTTTTTCTTCTTCTCTTCTCCCCTCTTTTGTCTAGGTCGTACGAACTACAAATCCAAAAAGGGATTTGCGTTTGATCTTATATGAAACTAAAGTGATAAGTTGGTTATTGTGATCCAAGAACTAGCATTCTAATTTAATCGCTACCAATACGTGTGTGTGAGATTGTAGAGAAATCCTATTTGGATTTTTGGTGGTTCTTATGTCTCGTTAAACACAAGGGATGATTTTTAGCAAACCCTAATTTAGAGTTTATTGGTTTCTTGATCTTGTTCTTGAATCGTAAGGAAGCTAACAAGGTACATTTTCTTTTAGGTTAATTGCTTACACTATATGATCTTAATCCGCTGCGTACTCATGATGATTATATGTTTATTATGTGCTAATTAGTTTATAAATTCCAACAATGGCATCACGAGCCGTTATATAGTGTAATATATTACCTAAAACACGTAAAAATTGTAATTTGATCAATTATTGCAAGATAATTAGGTTTCTTTAATTTTTTAATTTGCCTATGGGGCTTATATATTTATAAAAAATAGGTTTTTATAAGTTTAAAAATTGTAGAACCCTAATCTAAGTTGCATGCAATTTTATGTGTCTAAAAACGTATAATTATGATTATTTGACGTTAAAACGATCTTGTTACTTGCATTAATTGTTAATATGTGCTATATTCACTGTTAATATGTGACCCATGATAAAAACATGCATGTTCTGTCATGGATCTTAAATCTTGATATTGAATATCATTTGTTGTATTAATTGTTATTTGATTTTACATGCTTAATTTGACGATGTGTTAATTAATTAAGTTATATTTGTAAATTAATTGATGACACATAATTACTACATATTTATTAATTCTAAAACTTGGGGAACACTTTATATTTATCGTTATTTATTCAACTTTATGTGTTTATTGTATATATTTAATGTAGAGCTTACGCTATCGATTTTAATCGATGTATGAGATCCACTTGGTACCTAGCTCGAAAACAAGTGGGAACCTGAGTTAAATATAAACATATTTGTTGATTTTAATGCTAGAAGATGATAGAATTAGTAGTATTGGACTTATAATGGCTGCGAATCATTAGATTCAAATGAAACTCTGAGTGTTTATTTATAGTACACATTCTGTCTCAAATACAGCATCCGGCGGATCCGTGGATCCACAAAATACGGATCCGCCCATTATAAAAACAGATCCGCGGAGCCTACTCAGATAGCTCTTTTGTCTAGTGAATTTTTCACTAACTTGTCCTTAAATTAATTTAAAAATATATTCTTCTAGATTTGCTTGGGCACAAAGGTTTTAATTTAATTTAGTTTTTATTTGATTAAATCACTTAATAAAAATGTCTAGTTAATTTTATTAAGTAAACTTTGTGTTATTATTAAATAAAAATGTGTTTAATAAATATTTAGAGTGTGTTTAAAAATATTTATTACTTGGGCTCTTTGATCATTCGACGTGCGCTATATTCACATTATTCATACCTGAAGTGATATACGTCGTAGTGCAAATTTACAACTAATAACTTGGTTACGTAAACATTTACATCATATAAATTTATAATTGTCATTATCAAAACCGTGAGAGACCGTAAAATATAAATAACGTTTTTACGCAATATTTGTATTAACAATCTCCCCCTTTTTGATGATGGCAAAATATAAACTCATATTTGGTAAAAGTTTAGATATGCAAGTTTTTGAGTTGTGAGTTTACTTATTTCTCCCCCTTTTTTCCGAAACAAAAATTGTAGAGTGACGTGGCCGAGGCTAACACACCATGAAAATGCTCCCCCTTGGAGTATACTCCCCCTTGTTCGAGGCACCAAGGAATCGAGCTATGGAGTCGTGCTACAAAACAAGGATAACGTACAAGCACGAATATAGCAATAACGATTTCATCACAACCACAATATTTAAACAACCACATGCAACCACAATGTACAATCACAAAATATCAAGCAACAAGTAAGATCATGGAAAGACATAAGGACACACCAACTAAGTAACCTCGTTTTATTATAAGAAAATAAGGTAAACTTTGACACTTAGGTCATAGATCCTAAAAGTTACAAAAATATCTAAGAAAGAAAAATAAGATGATCCTAAGACATACTATGGCTTCACGATTATCCGACACTTAGTTTGGTGGATGTGCGGGTGGATCTTGAATGTGGTGTTGGATGTAAGCAAACATCACATTAACTCTCTCCCTAAGCATGGTGGTATGCTCATGGTTGTGGTGACAACACATGCAATGGTAGTCATGTAGTTGTCTTTGGTAGTCATAGGTTTGGAGGTCAAATGCCCCTCTTGGTGATGGTGGGTAGGAAGGTTCCTGAGGTGGTGGGTTCAACCACTCAGAAAATCCTGGAGGGAAGTCTTGTGTGTTATTGAAGGTGAGTAGAAGAATTCTACCGATGATGAGTGATGGAGATGGTTGCGGTGGAGGGTGTGAAGGTCTTGGAGGGACATTTTCTTTGTCCTCAAGGTATGGGTTTAGAGGTTGAGTGAGCTCTTGGTTTGGCTCTAAATTTGGGAAGTTGTTGGTGGAAGGTGTTTCGAGTGCTCCAAGATTGATTGGTGAATGTGAGGTTAAGGATGGAGTCTCCTTGGGTGAGTACAAATGTAAATTTGAGATGGTTTTTGAGGATGTGCTCTTGGATGGAGCCCTAGGTGGACATGGTGATTTTTTTGAAGGAGGTGGAGATGGAGTGGATATGTTATCACTAGAGGAACTTTCAAGGTTGATAACCTTTGGCTTTCCTACTCTTATTCTAGCGGTTTATCTCTTTTGATGGGGTTTGAGGAGGACTTGTATAAGTGAAGAAGAGAAGCTAGATCTTGTAAATGTGCATGAAACTTGGGATGAAAGGGTTGGATTTAAGGGAAAAAGATAAAATTAATTAACTTAAGGTATTTGGGTTAAGTGGGTTTAGTATTTTATCCTATAGTTATCTATAAAGGTTGTATGGAAAATTGTGGGAAAGTGCTAAAAGTTAAAATAGAATATTTAAAATCTGGAAAAGGCGCAGATCCTTATTTAATACGGGTGGATCCACATTTTGTGGATCCGCAGATCCGTCCGTTTCATATTTGTTGGTGTCACTTATGACCTATGGCGGATCCGTATTTTATACAGGCGGATCCACATTTTGTAGATCCGTAGATCCGCCAAATCCCAAATTTTGGACAGAACTGTTGTGCAGCTTGGGATAGTCCAAAATCACTATCCTAATTTTCCTAAGTGTATCATATCCTATTAGTGATCTCAAGAACAGGTAATATCAAGCATCAACATATAGAAATAGTAAAACATAATGGTTGATTTTAATGCTAGAAGATTTTAATGCTAGAAGATGATAGAATTAGTAGTATTGGACATATAATGGCTGGGAATCATTAGTTTCAAATGAAACTCTAAGTGTTTATTTATAGTACACATTCTGTCTCAAATACAGCATCCGACGGATCCGCGGATCCACAAAATACGGATCTGCCCATTATAAAAACAGATCCGTGGAGCCTATTCAGACAGCTCTATTGTCTAGTGAAATTTTCACTAACTTGTCCTTAAATTAATTTAAAAATCTCTTCTTTTAGAATTGCTTGGGCACAAAGGTTTTAATTTAACTTAGTTTTTATTTGATTAAATCACTTAATAAAAATGACTAGTTAATTTTATTAAGTAAACTTTGTGTTATTATTAAATAAAAATGTGTTTAATAAATATTTAGAGTGTGTTTAAAAATATTTATTACTTGGGCTCTTTGATCATTCGACGTGCGTTATGTTCACATTATTCATACCTGAAGTGATATACGTCATAGTGTAAACTTACAACTAATAGCTTGATTAAGTAAACATTTACATCGTATAAATTTATAATGGCCATTATCAAAACCGTGAGAGACCGTAAAATATAAATAACGTTTTTACGCAATATTTGTATTAACAATCTCCCCCTTTTTGATGATGGCAAAATATAAACTCATATTTGGTAAAAGTTTAGATATGCAAGTTTTTGAGTTGTGAGTTTACTTATTTCTCCCCCTTTTTGCCGAAACAAAAATTGTAGAGTGGCGTGGCCGAAGCTAACACACCATGCAAATGCTCCCCCTCGGAGTATACTCCCCCTTGTTCGAGGCACCAAGGAATCGAGCTATGGAGTCGTGCTACAAAACAAGGATAACGTAGAAGCATGAATATGGCAATAACGATTTCATCACAACCACAATATTTAAACAACCACACGCAACCACAATGTACAATCACCAAATATCAAGCAACAAGTAAGATCACGGCAAGACATAAGGATACACCAAGTGCGTAACCTCATTTTATTATAAGAAAACAAGGTAAAATTTAACACTTAGGTCATAGATCCTAAAAGTTACAAAAATAACTAAGAAAGAAAAATAAGATGATCCTAATACATACTATGGCTTGATGATAAGCCGGCATTTAGTTTGGTGGGTGTGCGGGTGGATCTTGAATGTGGTGTTGGATGTAAGCAAACATCACATTAACTCTCTCCCTAAGCATGGTGGTATGCTCATGGTTGTGGTGACAACACATGCAATGGTAGTCATGTAGTTGTCTTTGGTAGTCATAGGTTTGGAGGTCAAATGGACCTCTTGGTGATGGTGGGTAGGAAGGTTCCTGAGGTGGTGGGTTCAACCACTCAGAAAATCCCGGTGGGAAGTCTTGTGTGTTATTGAAGGTGGGTAGAAGATTTCTACCGATGATGAGTGATGGAGATGGTTGCGGTGGAGGGTGTGAAGGTCTTGGATGGACATTTTCTTTGTCCTCAAGGTATGGGTTTAGAGGTTGAGTGAGCTCTTGGTTTTGGCTCCAAATTTGGGAAGTTGTTGGTGAAAGGTGTCTCGAGTGCTCCAAGATTGATTGGTGAATGTGAGGTTAAGGATGGAGTCTCCTTGGGTGAGTACAAATGTAAATTTGAGATGGTTTTTGAGGATGTGCTCTTGGATGTAGCCCTAGGTGGACATGGTGATTTTTGTGAAGGAGGTGGAGATGGAGTGGATAAGTTATCACTAAAGGAACTTTCAAGGTTGATAACCTTTGGCTTTCCTACTCTTATTTTAGCGGTTTATCTCTTTTGATGGGGTTGGAGGAGGACTTGTATAAGTGAAGAAGAGAAGCTAGATCTTGTAAATGTGCAAGAAACTTGGGATGAAAGGGTTGGATTTACGGGAAAAAGGTAAAATGAATTAACTTAAGGTATTTGGATTATGTGGGTTTAGTATTTTATCCTATAGTTATCTATAAAGGTTGTATGGAAAATTGTGGGAAAGTGCTAAAAGTTAAAATAGAAGATTTAAAATCTGGAAAAGGCGCGGATCCTTATGTAATACGGGTGGATCCACATTTTGTGGATCCGCAGATCCTTCCGTTTCGTATTTGTTGGTGTCACTTACGACCTATGTCGGATCCGTATTTTATACAGGCGAATCCACATTTTGTGGATCCGTAGATCCGCCTAATCCTAATTTTTGGACAGAACTGTTGTGCAGCTTGGTATAGTCCAAAATCACTATCCTAATTTTCCTAAGTGTATTCTTATCCTATTAGTGATCTCAAGAATAGGTAATATCAAGCATCCACATATAGAAATAGTAAAACATAATGGTGCATAATCCTAACATAGTAAAGTTTAATATGGATCATAAATCCATAATACTAAAAGATACCCAGTTTGATAATTCAAGTACTTAAAGATAAGTCAGCATACCAAGCAAGTAGTCACGTAATCACATAGTCAAATAGACCGAGCACAAATGGTAGTGATAGCATTGTTTCATTCATCATCATCATCAAGGTGTTTGTCTATCTTGGAAAAGGCTCATGTAAGACACTTAAACATGCTACGCTTTTCTTTCTGCTCGAAATTCAACTGGCCACCTCTTGGCAAGGTCTTAAAGAAATCCAAGGTATCTCCCTCCTCCTCTTCTAACATCACAGTAGGAGATTCCTCCATTTCTTCCTCTTCTTTTGCCTCTCCTTTCCCTTTGTCTAAGATGTTGGTGATATCGATTGAGTGCGTAAGACAGTCATGAAGAGTAAAGACTGCTAGACAAGGTTTATGAGTGTACGAACAAAGATCTGAAGGATTTGGTTATGTGGACATGACAAACCTAAACAACCTAGTGAGATACATCCCATAGAGTAATGGACCGGTACGTTGAGACTTGACTTCTTGCATTCTTCGAACCATTAAGAATGCAAGGTTGAAGTGAATACCTTTGACAAGGTAGAATAGCATGTATCCAAGACATCCAGGTACGTGACCACTGTTTCCTAAGACACCTATGACATTTTCCCTAAGAATCATTTCCTACTTTTTCAGCTCTAAACGTAGTTCCTTTGTGAAGACTCGATAGATTTTGAACTTGACAACCTTCACATGTTGGTTTTTCTAGTTGTAATGACATTGATGAGATCATCCAAATCAGAAAGATGTGCTTTGTACATAGTGCCTTCCTCTTGAGGATCATCAATCTCATCAGAGGACCATTTATCCGAAAACACACAACTCCCTCTACATGGAATTTGAAGAATTCTTGTGAACTCATTGAGAGTAAGAGTGTTCATGAAATTTCCTATATTAAAACGCACTAAGATTTCACCATCATCTTCATCTCTCACGATTTCAAATTTGTGATAGAATTAGACTACAATTCTAGGACAGATGGGTTCATTTAGAGTGAGGAGTGAGCCTAGGTGGATTCTTGAGAAGGCTTGGGACGTGTTAGTATCTAAAATGTATAAGGGTTCCACAAAACGTCCTTCATGCATAAGGTGTTTGTCGAACTGTTCATATTCATCCCTAACATCTTGGGGCATGTTTTTGGGACGGTGAATCCTAGGTGAGTAACTTTTGGTGATTTTGTAGTCATTTTGAAAGTCTCTTGGCATTTTGATACCTAGAATATGACAAATAAATTTCAATATAACAAATATAGATATTATAACACGAAACTTTAAGCCTAGTGTGTGCCTATATGCAAACTATGTGAAGATGCGATTATCTCGACTCGATTTAAAAGTAAATTTTAGTTAAATAGGTTTTGAGATAGTCCAAAGTTCATCTTTCAGGTTTGATATTGCTCACTTGAATGTGGCGAACATACATATCACTTAAGTACATTCTACAACATTAGAGAGATCATTGTGCATAAATCAAAAAGTTTTTAGTTTGTATTAACAATGCAATGAAAATGATTTCATGATTTTCCTAGTCGAGAGAAGATTTTATGAAAATCAATTTGAGGGTTTTCTAGAAATCAATTCCTTTCAATGTAGATTAATTTCATGCATAATTAAATTTTGGGAAATCATAATATTCATAAACTACAATAATCTAGTCTAATTAACAAATAATTTATTAATTAAAATGAATTAATTAGAAAATCGCTCAAATTAGGTTTTGTGCAAAAAATTAGAATCCTAGACTCATATTAGAGATTATAAAGTAGTAATTACTTACACTGGTTGTTCAGATTGATGAAAGGTACAAGATTTGACGACCAAAAGCCTCTAATTTTGACAATGGAGTTGATGTTTGTGAGTGGGTCGTGGTTTTAGTTTCTAGGTATTATGGAGGTTGTGTTTTATTAGGGAAGATATATGCAGAATTTCAGACCTGCGGATCCGTATTTAATACGGACGAATCTGTATTGCAGAACTATGGAAATGGCTTTTTGAGACAGAACAAATTTTAAGCCATTTTGACCCTAGATTTTGACTAAGACTTATCATGAGACTCTTACATATGCTGTAATGAGTTTTGTGACGAATTTTTAGGTTATGACATTTCGTCGTTGGTCTCCAACGATGAATTGTATATGACCTTACAGATGAAAAACCACAATACGTCAATCCTAATGTGGTTTAGATTTATGGGATATGTTCCATCATTCCTACACCTAAACGAAGGAAGTTGAAAGGTTCACGCTTGAGTGGTTTCGTTAGAATGTCGGCGATGTTGTGTTCCGATGAAACTTTCTCGATAGATATATTTCCCTTTTAAACGTTGCCGTGTAGGAAATGGTAGCGAATTTCGATGTGTTTCATTCAAGAATGTTGTATGGGGTTTTTACTTAAATCTATTACGCCTTTTTGTCGCACATTATGGTGATGTCGTTTAGACGTATGTCGTAGTCGATTAGAGCTTGTTTCATCCATAGTGCTTGTTGGCACGCCTTGCCCGCGGATACGTATTCGGCTTCGGTTGTGGAGATAGCAAGGGCGGTTTGTTTCGTAGAGAACCATGATGTCAAGCAACATCCAAGGAACATACAAATGCCACTAGTGCTTTTTCTATCCACGTAGTCTCCTGCATGATCGGAGTCGGCGTAGACGATCGTTTCAACGCCCGTGTCTTTTGGATACCATAATCCTAAGTTAATTGTTCCCTTAATATATCTAAAGATATGTTTGACAGCTTCTAGATGGGATATTTTAGGGTCCTCTTGAAATCAAGCACAAAGACAAACACTAAACATAATATCGGGTCTACTAGCCGTTAGCTAAAGTAAACTACCGATCATACCCCTAGATTTAGTGCTATCCATGGATTCGCCATCCTCGTCTTTGGTGAGCTTGATTTCTGTGGACATGCGAGTTTTGATTGGTTTACAATCTTCTAGGCCAAATTTCTTTAGCATCTCTTTAATGTATTTAGATTGATTAAAGAAGATACCATCTTCCATTTGTTTAATTTGAATCCTTAGAAGAAATTCAACTCACCCATCATGCTCATTTCAAACTCGTCATGCATGATCTTAGAGAAATCATCGCATAGTTCTTGATAAGTTGAACCAAATATAATATCGTCGACATATATTTGTACGATGATGAGGTGTAAGTTTCTTTTCTTGGTAAAGAGTATGTTGTCTACCATCTCCATGGTATACTCATGTTTAATCAAAAATGTCTTGAGTCTATCATACCAAGCTTTAGGGGCTTGCTTAAGACCATATAGGGCTTTCTTGAGCTTGTAAACATGATTTGGTTTTTCGAAATCAATGAATCCTGGAGGTTGTGCTACATATGCCTCCTCATTGATAAAACCGTTTAGGAACGCACTCTTTATATCCATTTGGTATAGTTTTAAATTTCAAGCACACACATAAGCAAGTAATATATGAATAGATTCTAATCTAGCTACTAGAGCAAAAGTTTCATCATAATCTATTCTCTCTTGTTGGTTATATCCTTGCGTTACTAATCTTGCCTTATTTCTAGATACTATACCATTTTCATCAAGCTTATTTCTAAACACCCACTTAGTTCCAATGATAGTGACATTCTTAGGTAGAGGTACTAATTCCCACACATTGTTTGCAATAAATTGCTTCAATTCTTCTTGCAATTGCTACTATCCAACTTTCATCATTTATGGCTTCGTTAACATTCTTAGGCTCTATAGTTGAAATGAAACAAAAAGAAGTTACTTTTGTTTTGAGCTTGAGACCTAAGGGTTCGTTCGTTCAATCTACCTATCACATGATCTAAAGGATGATTCTTAGATTCTATAATGTTCTCTATGACTTCTTCTTCTTCTAAGGGTTCATTTTCATCATCTTTATCTAGTTCGACTAGGTTTTCTAGGTATAAATTTGTTTTCTTCATAATAGTAGTTTCTTAATCTAAATCATCATCCACCAAGGGTGATGTTTTAGGTGGGGAAGGAGATTCATCAAATGTGACGTTCAATGATTCTTCGACTTCCATAGTATCCTTATTTAGGACTATGTAAGCCTTACTATTTTGAGAATATCCTAGAAATATACCTTCATAAGACTTTGGATCAAACTTGGTAAGATAGTCTTTAGTGTTGAGAATGAAGCACTTGCTTCCAAACACTTTGAAGTATTCTAATGTGGGCTTTTTACCTCAATATAGTTCATATGGTGTTTTTCCTAGGAATGGTCTAATAAGAATTATATTCAAAATATATGTTGAAGTGTCAACGGCATTGCACCAAAACTTCTGATATATAGATTGCTCATTTTGTAAGGTACGACTCATTTCTTGTAAAGTTTGGTTTTTCCTTTCTACTACACCATTCGATTGAGGAGTTCTTGGAGCCGAGAAAATGTGACTTGTCCCATGGGCATCACAATAAGCTCCAAATTGCGCCTCATTATCAAATTCCCGACCATGATCCGTTCTTATAGAAATGATTGAGCAACCTTGTTGATTTTGAATTTTCTTACTCAAAATTTCAAATTGTTCAAAGGCTTCATTTTTTGTTTTCAAAAATTTTGTCCAAATATATCTTGAGTAGTCATCTACTATTACCAAAGTATAAAAGTTTCCTCCGTAACTTCGAATAGCGGATGGACCAAAAAAGTCCATGTGTAAAAGTTCTACACACCTATTAGTTGATACCATATTTTTAGCCTTATGGCTATCATGAGTTTGTTTTTCGATTTTACAAGCATCACAAAATTGTCGGTCATACTTAAGTTTGGGAAGGTTTTTAACTAGTTCCTTAGAGGCAAGTGATTAAATCAAACGCATGTTTGCGTGTCCTAGTCTCTTATGCCATAAAGTTGAACTATCATCTATCGAGGCTAGGCAAATTTGGTCTTTCGGGTTAGTTCCTAATTTCATCACATATAACCCATGCTTCCTAATGCCTTTACCTATTGTTTTACCATCCTTAATGATTTCACTCTCATGCTCCGAGAATATAACTTATCACTTAGATCCAAAATTGAATCTGGTTTGGGTATTAACATGTGTACAGTTTGAATAGTCAGATCGGTAGTGTGAAGTTTAGTTTCCGCTTTTGTTAATCGTTGAATACCATTAGCTTTTTCTTCGTTAAGTTTTGAAACTTCGTTTTCATATTCTTTTTAATGTTATCAAAAGTTGAATTATTTGGTTTTAATTGAAAAATCTCATTTTATAGCTCAAGAATTTGATGTTTCAGCACTAAAGGTCGTTCAGACTATTCATCGTGTAGCATTTCCTTGACTTTCTTTTCCAATGAAGCACTTTTATCTTGTTCCAGTTATATCAAGTTAGTATAATTTTGAATTTGAGATTGAATAGTGGCATAGTTATGAAGGATTTCATTATGTTCTTGATTTGTTGATTCATGATTACATTCGATACTTGTAGTGGATAAATGAAGATCATCACTTGTAGATGTTAAACTACATGTGTTAATTTCATTTATCTTACTACTTGTCAAAATGTTACTATGAATTTATTCATCAAATTCAGTTATTTCACAAGCATCTGATAAGTGTATCTTGTTGATAAATGTGTCATCTTCTTCAGTATCAGTGTCATAGCTTGGAATTAAGTCTTCATCTTGAGATTCATAGACATCCACCTTCTCCAAAGAGGCCATAAACACCATGTTTTTTTCCAATACTTTTCCTTCTTCAACCGTGTCAACCATAAAATCATTTTAATCAGAAGTCAGTGCCTGACCCTTCTCTTCCATCTCAGCTAAAAATATTTTCTGTCTGTAGTAAGCTCTGCTACGCATTTTGCCATTTGGACAAGCTCTTGCAAATTGACCTTGTTGACCGCATCTGAAGCATTTTGGTTTTTGAACTTCCAGGACAATATCATTCTTCTTAGTCCTTTATGCACCCTACCTAATCACTTCACCTTTTGGTGGAATATCTTGTCTTTTGTTGATTGCAGTTGGTGTTGACGTGGTACGAAGATTGTTGTTAGTTGGACGTTTATAGAAAGATTTCTGAATCTATTTCCCAAGCAATGCCAGATTTTGAACTATTTTTGTTAGTTCAAGCTTTGCAGTGTCTTGTGAAGTAAGGTCATTTGCATCTTCCATGGGTGAGTAACTTATGTCATTGTTTGAGCTGTAGGATGGTGGATGGTTTGAATGAAATTATGAGACTAAGGCAAAAGGATCATGCATTTGTTGTTGAGTTGAAGAGTCCTTTTCCTTTCATTTTCTTTTCTTTTCTGTTCTTTGATTTCATTAACCTCAACCTGATTGTGTTTCAAAAGATCAAACAGATTGTTGATGTCTTTCTTTTTGAGGTCTTGATTCTGTCTGATAGCAATGGTGAGACGTCTCCATTCAGGTTGTAGGTTTGTAGAAAACATAGTGTTGTGTTCAATGTTTGTTCTTTTTAGGTTGTGATGATTCATTTTCATTAATAAGCTTACTGAAACAAATTTACGAATCTTCTAGGTTTTCCTCAGGCAGTTGCTTGAAAGACTCATAATTCCACAGAGTTAATGTTTGTTGAGTTTATGTACCAACATCAGCACCTTGCATCAATATTTCCAAAGCTTGCCATAGATCATGAGCAGTTAGATTATTATCAATGGCATTGTAGATCTCATTGCTCAACTTAAAAAAAATAGATTCTTAGCCCGAATATCAACTTCAAATTGTGCAAGTTCAGCATCTTCTTCTCGAAGTTTCTTTTGTCTAGGATTAGCAGCATCATCATTCTCTTTTATTACATATGGACCATTTTTGATACAGTTAATCAACAATTTTCTTTCTTTGTAGCCCATTAGAACATTCATAAACCTTGAAGACCATTGAACATAATTTTCCCGATACAACATGGGAGGCCATGCATCACTCCCTACGGCCAATGCATCTTGAGTTGTAGACATTGTGATGGTGGATCTTTGGTATGAGATGTTGTTGTGTTTGAAAGTTTATGTTTTTAGCTTTTTAGTATTGAGATTGTTGAGTTTTTGATGTTTAGGGTTTGTGAATTATGAGTTAATTAATGTCTTTTAACAATTTGCACAGCTACAAAATTTTAGTTTACTTAAATTCAATTGAAATGGAAAGTCAAGCCTTGCAAACAAAGGTCAAAGTCTCGCAATCCAAGTCTTGTAAGAGCTAAGTGAGTGTGATGAAAATTGTGGGTAAAAAGTCTTGTAACCAAGGTCTCGCAACAGAAAGTATCATAAACTTTCTTTCGCAACCACTAATGAAGCTATTGCAACAATCTCTTGCGAAACGGGCAGAATTTTCTTTCGTAAAATGTGGGTAATATGAAGCTTCCCAAAGCAGGTATCGCAAGAATTACTCTTGTAGTCAAAAGAGAAAGGCTATCGTAACCCTAATCTCGCAAGCAATAGACTTCGTAAGGAGCTATTGCAACCAGAAACCAAGGTTCGCAACCAATTCTAAGCCTAGTTGTCGCAACAAAATCCTAATATTGCTAACAAAATTGTAAGAGCAAAATCTTGCAAACAAAATAAACCTAATTTTTACGAATACAAAGTACGCTTTTTAAACCTTTCTAACCACGTTCTTATCCACAAATCTTCACCAAATTCATAAAGTATTTGTATAGATTGATAAAAACGACGTTTCCTTAACCTCTAGAATGTTTTTCCAAAACAAGTTTACAAAGATTAAACACGTTAATGAATAATCTTAACTAAAGTCGTACGAGAAAAACTTCTAGAGAGAGAAAGTCTTTTATAAGCTATAAAAATCTAAACTTTACTACTAATGAAGATCTAAAGCTAATAAAAACACAACTAAATCAAACAACGTATCATATTAGGCTCTTGATACCAATTGTTGTTCCCAAAATATCACGTCTACTATTAATCTAAGAGAGATAAAGTAGGTGTGGACACTTTATTCTAGAGAGAGAAACGAGAAAGTAAGAAAGAAAGCCTCACAAGACATTTGATAGACACACACCACATAACCCATGAGGTAAGGGGTATTTATACCCATACATACGCTTAGCTTCCCCTCGCAACAACACAAGTGTTGCGAGGGTGAGTAGCTATAGAAAACTACAATAAAGTTACACAACGTACCTTTAACTATTACAAAATATAAAATAGAAGTTCCTGATATAATGATTTACACTTTTCGTGTTCCAATAGGTACCCATTGTTTCTTAAGTCCATAATGGTTAGCATGAAACACGCCCAAGTTAAACATCCTTGGGTCTCGAAGCAAGACACTTACTGTCTCAAGATAATAACTTGAAAACATAGACCAAGGGTTCGTTGAAAAATTACATTGGTTTTGAAATCTTGGTCCAAAGTTATAAGGGTTATGAGGTCTAAAAACTCTTTGGTTTAGGTAGGAGTTGTCTCTCCTTTGGTATGTGTTGTATTTAGTATATGAAGACCTTTGGTTGTTGTAAAAACTTCTTCTAGTTTTAGGTTGGTTGTGACGAAAAGAAGGTCTCATATTTGGAGAAGTAGAATATATATTTGGTCGACTCAAGTTTGTTTGTATCTAAGTCCAATACGTGAAACCGGTTTGTAAAACCGTTTTATAGTTTCATTAGTTATAATGGTTGTTTGGTAATTTATAGTATTTGCAAAATGAGCATGAGGAACTACGGGTTTTGACTTGACATTAGAAAATTTGACAAACCTGGAACCGTACCTAGCGCGCTGGCTGGCTCGCCAGTCTCGGATTTTTTTGGGTTTTTGCTTTCACTTCCTTTTACAAAAACTATTGGTTTATTTAGACTTGTGCAAGTGTTTTTCTCATTTTTTGAAAATCCAATACCTTCCTTATCTTGGGACAATTTTTGTTGACTTAACATGTTATCTAAAACATTACTAATCTTTTTGAATTTTGAAAAACTCAACGACTCTTCTTGAAGTTTAGATACATTGCATTTCAAGGTGTCAACCTCATGTGTAAGTTTTTCACAACTTAATCAAGGTTCAACCACCTCTTTGGCTTTAGCAATTTTCTTTACCTCAAGTTCAATTTTATTGATTTTGTTAATAAATCTTATTCTTTCTTGTTCTAAAATAGATTTTTCATTTAAAAATGACTCATTTGTTTTAGTTATCTCGAAATTGATTTTAACAAGTTCATTATAGTTGTTTTGTGATTCATTAACATTATTATAAAATTGAGAAGGGTCTAGATTTACCTCTCGCGAATTGATCGCCATTAGTCATGTTGCGTCCCTCTCCATTTGATCGTCGTCATCACTATCACTACAAGCGCTACCAACGAACGCCATGTTCTCCATTTCCTTCGGACAATTACCAATGAAGTGATTCTTGTTTCCGCAACCATAACAACCACGTTCTCATCTTGAGCTTCCAACACCTTTGTTCCCATCACTACGACCTCCATTAAACCTATCGCCATCGTCACCATAGCGATTTCCACTTTTAAACCTATTACCCTTCATGAAGAACTTCCTAAGGTTCTTCACTATCAAATTGAACTCTTCCTTGTCTTCAACGTCTTCATCGCTTGCCACTTGACAATCATTATCATCACTACTTTGATTCCTATTGACTTAGCCTTAGGAGCGAACGAGTTAACCTTTTCCATTTTATCTTTAGAGACCACTATGTCATTATCAAAAACCATTTTGTACACCTTAAAGTTTCTTATTAACTCGTCAATAGGAAGGTCCGCTAAATCCTTGGCTTCTTCAAACACCGTCACCTTCGGCTGCCACTTCACTGGAAGAGCTCGAAGAAACATCCTCACCTGGTTCTTGTTCGAGTAACTTTGATCTAAAGATTTTAAGCTAGTAACAATAGCATTGAACCGTGTGTAGCCACTATCGATGGTTTCTTCAGCCGAGATTTTAAACTTCTCATATTAGTGTATGAGTAAATCAATCTTACAATATTTGACTTGTGAGTTACCTTGATGAGTAATAATAAATGTACACCAAATCTCCTTTTCGGTTTTACACATAAAAACCCTTTCAAATTCTTAACCCCTAAGACCACACATAAATATCTCGCGATTCGACTTAACCACTAAGACCATAAAGACTTTCCCACCGGAAGTATCAAAACCCAAACTAGATCTTCCCTGATCTAGGCATGATCACCAAGATACAAGACTTTACAACCTTACAACCAAATTGAATGAATGATAGTTGTTTATTCAAACCAATCCTTAACCTAACCTAGAGACTCGATTCTAAAAGAAAGGGTATAGATAAGAAGACCCTTGACATAATTTTGAAGAGTGGATTAGGTTCTTGTGAATCTCTCTTGTGGAAGAAGTGTTCTTTCAATTGATGATTAGATGAGAAGTTAGAAAACAATTATGAAGTAGACTTAGAGGGTCGAGATAAAAGAAATTAGAAAGAAAGAATATATTGGCAAAAGGTGAGTATAAAATGACAAGAGGTAGATATTTATAAGTAAGAACCCAAATATTTCCAGACGCGCCTAGTGTGCCACCCAGCACACCAGGTGCAGTCCCAGAAATTTTTGGGTTCTTGTTTATTAATGCCCAACTCTTGTTAAACCCCCAGTTGCACTTTACCTTTAACCTTTGCAATATAATTCCAACACTAAAAGTGGGATAAGGTCAACTAACTCATTTAGCCAAAGTTTTGGTATTTAAAACATTTGATGAAGTGAAAACTATATAGTTTGGGGTTTAGACCAATTTCAAATAGAAAAAGAAGAACCATTGGATATTGGGTAATAACCTCTGTGTGTTCTCCAAGGGTTAGTTACTAAATTTTGGATAAAACACTGCCTCCCATATTTGAAATTCAAATTTCAAATTCAAAACTAGTTGTTACAAACATGAGTTTTATGATGTGATAGATTAAGTGTGAGGGATAGTTTGTAAAAGAGTTGTGTGAAGGAGTGAGTTGGCAAAGTAAACTTGGAGAGGAAGGGTTAGGATGAATGTATGTGAGTGATTTGTCATTCGAATTTCAAATTCAAATTTGCGAGAGGGAGATATGTGTGTGTAAGTTTGTGTATGTGTCATAGAATGGGTTCGCAACACAAAGCTTGGAGAGGAAGTGTTGGGAACACTTTTTAAATATATTCAAGTCTTGGTCAATAATGTACATGGTTGTTTATTCTCTGGGCTTTAAGTTAGTTTAATCCACACGGCTTCATTAGAAGCCTATGGGCCGTGTGGTATAGTGTTTAGTATAATAGTTTCTAGAAGGTTAAGGCAAAGTGTTGCCCTAACACTTTGCCTATAAATACCAAGCTCATGTATTCATTTTACTTGTTGATTTATTTCTCTCTTGTACCGAACCGTTGATAGTATTTCATATGGAATGAATCAACCAATTCTCTTCATCTATTTCTCTCATTCACTTATCTAGTTATTGTTATACGTTGTGTTATTACTTGTGTTATATCAAATCTAGGACCTAACAAGTGATATCATTCGCTAGAAGATAGTTGGATTGTGTGTTTTGAGTAGATTCGTAGCTTATTTACATTTTACGTTTGGTTTTGTAGCTTTTACGTGACAAACAATCTCATTTCTCTCACTTTTCTTCACAATTGTAAAGTGTAAAGATCCTTATAGTGATTAGAAATCATATTTTAAGTCGAAAGTTTAGATCTTGTTCGAGATTATTTAGTTTTATACGCGATTTCATTAGTTGCGTTTTGTCAGAATTCACCAAATTGTGTTTAAAACGTTAATGCTTGTAACTTTCTTATTATTTAAGTGTTTTTAAACGTTTTGAACCAAAGAAAGTCAGTTAAAACATTGTTTTTGTGTCGTAAAAAGTGAATTGTTTGATCTGGCATTCTATCGGAATTGGTGAAAAAAGGGCTTATCGGAATTCGTTTTGAGGGTTTGTCGGAATTGCTCACTAGGGTTTATCGGAATTGCTCAGAAAGGGTTTATCGGATTTGCAGACTTAAGGGTTTATCGGAATTGGTACTCAGTAGATTCCTTGCTTGTATAAGCTTGTGAAAATACTTCGACTTTGAGGCAAATCTCCTATCTTGTATAAGGTAGTGAGAAAATTATCGGAAATGCAATTTAGATACGTTATCGAAATTGCCAAGTTCTATCGCAATTGAGATAAGTTATCAGAATTGTATATTTCTATCGTAATTGCAAAGTCCATCACAATTCCCAGATTCATCGAAATTCACTAGTCCATCGGAATTCAGCTATTTTATCGGAATTGGATAAATCCATCGGAATTGTAAAATTTCATCGGAATTCAGTAACCTCATCGCAATTCAGCAACCTCATCGCAATTCAGCAACCTCATCGCAATTGGCAACTGTGAATAGTGTTTCATCGGAATTGAACAAGAAAAATATCTAAATTAACACTTAACCAAAACCGAACTTTATAACTCAAAACACACATCTCAATTGTCTACAAGATCCACAAGAACACAAGAATGTCTCAACCACCGAACTACAACTATTTCTACAATCAACAACAGCAGTATCATCAGCAACAACAATGTCTTCAACAACCACAATATCCTCAACAACAACTCTTCATGCAACAACATCAGTTTTTCCCTCAACAACAACCATATCAACAACAACCAATGCAGTCCTACCCACTTCTAGCAAAACAACCTCACAGGTTTGACAAGATGTGTGAAGCAATTAGTAGTCAACAATCAAGACACGAGGTTGGATCCTTAGACACACCTCCTATGCTCACTCCGGGTAACTACGTGCAATGGGCAAGTCGATTTTTACGGTTCATTGAACTCAAGAAACCGCATGGAAAATACTTGAAAAAGGCAATCATTGAAGGACCATTTCCAGTGCCTACCACAACGGTTCCTGGCGATCCAAATGCCATTCCTCCAAGAGAAGCAACTGTGACTCCTTTTCCTGATGCTCAGCTTACAGCAGAACAAGCACTTCAGAAAGAAGCCAATGAACTTGCAATGTCCTACATCCTTCAAGGAATTCCTAATCCTATCTTCCAAAGTATTGACGCACAAAAGACTGCGAAGGACATGTGGAAACATGTTCATCTTCTCATGGAAGGAACTGAGTTGAACCAAGAAGATATGGAATCAAAACTGTATCTGGAATACACCATGTTTATGATTGAAGCTGGAGAATCCTTAGAGTCTTATTACCATAGGTTCACCAACATTATAAACGACGACTTGGACAGGCACAACATCATTCTACCCAGGATTGCAGTTAATACAAAGTTTCTAAGTTTTCTCGGCCCTGACTGGTAGAAGTATGTTACTTTTGTTCGTCAAGCAAAGAATCTACACAACGCCTCATATGGGTTGTTGTATGATTACTTGAAACATCATCAGTCAGAGATTGATAAAGATAGAGCTGCTCGTAGAGGTTATTCACCGTCAACAACTCCAAACTCACTAGCATTGATTGCTCAATCACATTTTGCTCCACCATCAAATCAGGCTTTTGGTCAACAACAACAAATCTTTGCTCATCCTCAACAAACCTCATCGAATCAAATCATTCCATATGAAGCTACACCACAATCATCTGACAATCAGTTGGTTCCTTATGACAACAAAGATACTATGCTTTATTCCAATGTCAACAGTGATGAAGATGAAGCTTTCAATTCATTGAACGAAGGATTTGCTTTAATTGCTAGAGCTTTAAGCAAGTTTTCCAACAGATCCAACAACCATCTTCGTACTTCATCCAACACTCGTAATCAAGCTGTTGTCCAAAATGGAAGAGTTGAGATTCAGAACAGAGCTTCTGGAAGAAATGGATCGGGAGGCCACACGGGAAACACATGAATTGGTCAGAGGTTTGATTCAGCAGGAACCAGTAGGAACAGTGCTGGTAATCAACATAGAAGGGCTGGGATTGTCAAAACAGGGAATCAAGGGATAGCAAACACAATGGTGAAATGTTACAACTGTGGAGGGAAAGGTCACTTGGCCAGTGCATGCCCCAAGCCAAGGACAAGAGGCAGTGCGTACCACAAGGAAGCTCTCCTTCTTGCTCTTAAAGATGAAGCTGGGGGCACACTTACTGAAAAGGAGCACAACTTCATGCCTAATGCTTACTCTGATGATGATATGGAAGATCTAGAAGCCAATGCAGCCATGATGTTGATGGCCAATATGCAAGAGATGCACATGAGTGAAACAGGCCCGGTATATGATACAGATGGCTTGTCTTTGGTACATGATTCTACATGTCTCATACATGAAATCGTATCCCCCTCTGCATCTATATCAACTGAAGAGCATGTTGGTCAAGATGTCTCATTCTTATCTCCTCAAGTCGATGACCAAATAAACACCGTCGTTACATTTGATGAAGATCAAATTAACCCGGTTGTTTCATTTGATGATCCTCTTGATGATGATAATAATGATCAACTTGAACAAGATGATCTTTTGCTTAGTCCAGATCCAGAGCTCATGACCTTGCTCTTGACCACCCAAACCCAGTTAGACTCACAAAAATCCCAAATTGATAAATGCAATGAGATAAATAAAAATTTAAAAGCAAAAGTTGCATTGTTGACTAAGGATCTTGAGTGATATAAACTTCAACTTTCAAACTATGAAACAAAAGAAAAATGGGAAAAAAGTTTTGAAGTTGCATTCCAACAATCTTATGTGAAAGAACAAGAGTTAGAACATTAGATACATGAATTAACTGTTTCCAAAAATGACTTAATTTCACAAATGGAACAAGAAAAGTTAGTTTTTAAACAACAAGTTGACCACCTACACTCTGAACTTTCTAAAACAAAAACAGAGTTGTCAACTTGTCAAAATAATTTTTCTGAACACAAACAAGTATCAAGGAAAAGGGTTGTTTCTTATCTTGAGGAAATCGTTGAGTTGGAATGTTAACTTAAAGAGTTTCAAAAAGTTGTGTATAAAACTGGTGAGTCAGTAACAACCATTCATAAATTTACTCTAAAGCAAAATCCCTAAGGATGCGGATTTGCTATTGGGGATGACAAACCACATTTTTTACAAAAAGCACTCAAGAAAAATCCGAAGTTATATAGTGCAGAACATCTGTTTGAAGACTCTATTATGCGTGTTGTTGTTTATAATTATGAAGAGGAAATGGAACAGGACGAAGAGAGTCGATCTAAAATGAGTAATGTCAAATTTAATAAACCATATGATTACTCAAAAGTACCTCATATTAGTGACACCTTCGTACCTCAACAAGATAAAACATAACAGTCATGGTTTTTAAGGCAAATGAATGAATCTTCTGAGGTTGGTCCTGTAAACACAGTAGCACAAGTCAATGGCCCTTTACCAAATCCAGGTGTAATTGCACCATTGCCAAAACAATGTCTTGTCCTTAGATAGTTTAATACATTTATGGAAGACATACAACTTTTGGAACAAGCAATTGAACGAAATTCAGAGATAAAAGTCTCTACTTTTCTTTCTCCCTATGAAAAAGAAAAGAGAGAAGTTTTTCAAAAACAATTATTGCCACACGTTCAACACCTGCGACTTTGTGCTACACATTGGGAACAGCAACTTCAATCAGAGGTATCATCCATGATGAACATTTTCGATGCAACTAAAAAAACAATCTCCAAACAAAAATGTAAAAACAAAGCTTTGCAAAAAGAAGCAGATCGACTCTTAGAAAATGTTCTATGTTCTTATGTTATATCTGTGTTCATGAATTCCATTTATGTGACATGCAATGCAATGATTGTTGATGCTCATTTTGTTGATACTAAGATGTTGAGACTTGAAATTGATAATTTGAAAAGAGAAAATGAGAGACTTCGCAAAGTCAATGATGATGTGGAAAACAAACTTTCAAAAGAAAATTTTCAACTCAATCAAAAGTTGCAATGGTGTCAGACTCAGAGTCTTGACTTTGAGTTAAAATTACAAAGCCAAAAATAATCAATGTCCTTTCAAAACAGTCATGCTTCCAAAATTCAGAATATTGAAAAAGAAAATGTTGTTTTAAAACATCAAATTTTTGAATATGAAAAGGACATTGATGAAGTTTGTCAAAATAGAAATGACACTGTTCGCTTAAACCGAGAATTAGATTCCAAAATTCAACAACATAACCACATCATCATCGAATTGAAAGAGAAAATCAAATTACTTGAAAAAGGGAAATTTGTTCACAAGAATGTGATTGCACCAGGAATGTATAATATAGATAAGATACCTAAGAAAGCATCCCCTCAGACCACTAATGTACATGCTTCGACTTCTACAGGACTAGACACCCCTCCTAGCGTTAGCAGATCCAAGACAAAAAAGAACAAAAAGAAGACTAGTATCTGGCAACGTAAGAGCGGCACACCTAAAGACCAAGAAGTAGAAGACCACATTATGAATCTAAATAAAAAGCATGTTGTGTCTGATGTAGAATCAAACTTTAAAATGTGTAATTCTAATCGTGATGTAACAAATGCTAAGACTATGAATGTTATGAATGATGTTTATGTTGATGCTTCTTGTGTGTTTTGTCGTACAAGTGTATTGTCTGGTGATCATAAAAACTGTGTTGTAAAGACTCTTTTGTCTCGAAATCAGAAACGTACATATGGCATTTCCTCTAGCCCCACTACTACTTCTAAGTCAATATTAGGAAAACCGCCAAATGTAGTTTCTAAGACTACCGTAGACAAAACCATAGTTGCTACTAAAACCATCCAAACACCTAGTGCATTTACTAAGAAGAAAGCATAATCTAGTTGGACATGGCAACGTTGGCTACAGCATAAACCTAGTTTTACTTGATTACCTAAAATGCTTAAAAACTGTGCTACTAACCCAACGGGTTCCACCGTTACCGTCTCTCCATCTGCATTGTCTTCTTGTAATGCAGGTGATTCAAATTATACTTTGGATTGTTGATAGCGGATGTTCCCGACACATGACAGGCAACCTCAAACTTCTACTAAACTTTGTTGCAAAGTTCATAGGAACTGTCAGATTCGGGAATGATCACTTTGCCACTATAATGGGCTATGGGGACTATGTCAACAGAAACATCGAAATTAGCCGTGTATACTACGTTGAAGGCCTTGGACATAACCTTTTCTTAGTACGGCAATTTTGTGATGGTGATTTGGAAGTTGCATTTAGGGAAAAAACCTGCTTCATTCGTGGCCTACAAGGAAACGACCTTATGACAGGCAAACGCGGAATGAGTCTCTACACCATTTCCATGTTAGACATGACCACTTGTTCTCCAATTTGTTTACTCTCCAAAGCACACTCTACAAAATCATGGTTATGGCATAAACAACTGTCCCATTTGAATTTCAAGACAATGACAGATCTTGCTCGTCATAAACTAGTCGGCGGTCTTCCAAGATTTCGGTATGCTGAAGATCACCTTTGTCCATCATGTGAACAAGGGAAGAGTACTCGTGCTCATTTTCCTCCTAAAACATAGCACAATACGGATCATGTTCTCCAACTTCTACATATGGATTTGTGTGGCCCAATGCGAGTTCAAACAATCAACGGGAAGCGATACATTTTGGTAATTGTTGATGATTTTTCCAGATGGACTTAGGTCTACTTTCCACGTACCAAAGATAAAGCTCCGTCTATGATCATCACCTTTCTCACCAAAGTTCAGGTTCAGCTCCGCAATACAGTTAGAAAAGTCAGAACAGATAACGAAACCGAATTCAAGAATCATACTCTTCGGGAGTATTTTGAGAAAGTAGGAATTGAACACCAAACATCTATTGCCAGAAGTCCCGAACAGAATGGAGTGGTCGAAAGACGCAACAGGACGTTAGTGGAAGCTGCAAGGACGATGTTAATAAACGCTCAATTACCTGATTACCTCTAGGTTGAAGCTATCTTAACCGCTTGCTACACTCAAAATCGTTGTATGATTAATGAAAGGCACCACAAAACCCCATATGAACTTGTTCACAAACGTAAACCGAACATAAATTACTTTCATGTATTTGGGGCCCTCTGTTACCCAAATAATGATCGTGATGACCTTGGAAAACTGAAAGCCAAAGATGATATTGGAATCTTTGTTGGATACTGTGAAAATTCAAAAGGTTTTCGTATCTAGAACCGTCGAACTAGGGAAATTCAAGAGACAATACACGCTCATTTTGATGAACTCACCGATATGGCTTCTGAGCAAAACAGCTTAGGACCCGCTTCTAACCGTCTGAACATCCCTGATCAATCAGTTGCACCGCTCTCTCTCAACCGCAAGGATTTGGAAGACTTATTTGCTCCGCTGTTCGATGATTCTATTGTTAGTTGTGCTCCAGATGTATCCACTAGTTCCGCTGCACGACCTACCCAAATTCCAATACCTGATACACCTGCTAGTACAACAACATCAGTTGCTGCAGATGCACCTCTAACAGACTCACCATCAACAGTAGAATAAATTGCCTTCAATACTGAGACTGCAGCTGAAGATCCCCTCCTATCTCATGAAGTACCCACACCCGCAAATTATAACGAAAATGCATTTTTCAATCCATTTGCTCCGGCTCCAACCGTTCCCGATATTGCTGAGTCGTCAACGAGTTGGATCCATCAAATATGCACAACAATTTTCAACACTACCCTTCTACCCACAAATGGACAAGAGATCACTCTTTAGTGAATGTGATTGGTAATCCAGTCATGACATGGAAAAGACTCCACACAGATGATGAAACATGCATTTATGCACTCACTGTCTGTCAAGCAGAACCAAAGAATATTAAAGAAGCCTTAACTTACGATAATTGGATTGAGTCAATGCAAGAAGAACATGATCAATTCAAGCATCTTGAAGTTTGGGAACTGGTAGAAAGACCTAATGGAGTCTACGTTGTCGGACTTAAATGGATCTGGAAGAACAAATTGGATGCTAATGGAACAGTTATTCGTAAAAAATCTCGTTTGGTTGCTAAAGGTTTCAGTCAAGAAGAAGGTATCGACTTTGAAGAATGATTTGCACCAGTGGCTAGACTTGAAGCCGTTCGCATGTTTCTAGCGTATGCTGCCCACAAGAACATCACCGTTTACCAAATGGACGTGAAGACTGAATTCTGGAATGGACAACTCCATGAAGAAGTGTACATCACACAACCAGAGGGTTTTTGTCGATCTAGAACATCCAAACCATGTGTACAAGCTCAAGAAATCCCTCTATGGCCTAAAATAAGCCCCGAGGGCATGGTACGATAAAATGTCTGCATTCCTAATTGCTAATCATTTCACCAAATGATCTGTTGATCCTACACTATTTATACAAAAAAACGGGGAGGACATCTTAATTGTTCAGATATCATTTTTGGTTCAACACATAAAAAGTACTTAAATGCTTTTGCTAAACTAATGAAACAAAATTTTGAGATATCTATGATGGGTGAACTTACGTTCTTCTTAGGACTGCAAGTTCATCAATCCCCCCGTGGTATTTTTCTTAACCAGTCCAAATATGCTCTAGAAATTTTGAAGAAGCATGGCATGACAAGTTGTGATACATATAATACTCCTATGTCTGCATCATCTCCAAAGCTGGATGTTGATTTACATGGGACACCAATTGACCCTACAAAATACCGCAGTATGATTGGGTCACTCATGTATCTAACAGCTAGCTGACCAGATATTGTATTTGCCACATATCTTTGCTCCCGCTATCAGTCTCGTCCTAGTGAAAGACACCTCTTTGAGGTTAAGAGAATCCTTCGATATATAAAGGGAACCATTCATTTGGGGATCTGGTATCCGAAGGATTCTGGCTTTGAATTAATTGCTTTTTCAGATGCTGATCATGTAGGATGTTTGGATACACATAAAAGTATGTCTGGAGGATTGCAGTTCCTTGGAGACAAACTTGTCTCTTGGCAGTCAAAGAAGCAAGATTGTACATCTTTATCGTCTCCAGAATCTGAATATGTAGCCATGTTAGCATATTATGATCAAGTCATCGGGATGAGATCACAACTGATGGACTATGGTTACGTATTCAACAAGATTCCAATGTACTGTGACTCCAAGAGTGCCATTGCCATTTCATGCAACACAGTTCAGCACCATTTCCAGTGCCTACCACAACGGTTCCTGGCGATCCAAATGTCATTCCTCCAAGAGAGGCTGAGAGCTATGTTGAAGGAAGACCATCATTCCCGATCAGGAATTTCCAAAGACCTGATCCGGTTTACACCGTCTTCAGAAATACAGAATGATGTAAGAGTTGAATACATTCTTTGATTGATATATATTGCTTGTGTGATTGTTTACTATGGCTTGTGCACAGATAACAGTGCACAACCCGTACTTGTAATGAAAGGACCCTGAAGTACGCTTCAGTGCCTCAATCCTAAACTAAGGAGCGAATGCTTCTTACTTTTGAGTAGAATTAACCAGAATTTTCTAAGTTTTTCCAAAATTCTGCTTAAAAGAACAAGTACGCCCTTGTTAAGGGGGAGTACCTGAAACAAAAATCTTTGTTCAAACCAAGAAAGTTCTTGTTGATATTCTTCCCATAAACCTCAAAAAGCATATTTTAATCAAAAGTTTTCAAAAACACCATGAATATGCTATTTTTTAGGGGGAGAATAAGTAAATGATTAAAATATGGTAATGAAAGTATGGAAATTCGCATGAGCTCGACTCAGATTGTACCATCGAATTAACGAATATCAAAAGTCAATAATTGAAAAGACATGTCCTGGACAGGTAATAATTTCAAGCTGGTTTATCCAGTGATGTAAACGTGTCTCGCAAAGGACTTGTCTGAGTAGAGTGTACCAATTTCGAGAGATTCTTCTTTGAATATGACCTGGACGGGTAATAATTTCAAGCTAGTTTAACTAGTGATGTAAACGTGTCTCACAACGGTCATATTCACTGAAAATCAATCAATTCTAAAAGTGCTGACTCCACCCGACATGTGCAAATTTACCTTAAACACTTATGAGCACATGTTAAGGGGGAGTATTTCTGAAAAATGCAAAACTCTTAAAGGGTTAACAATATAAGTTTTACACTCATAAACACTTTGAGAGATTTACAAAAGAATTGGTTTTAATGGCAAACATAGGATAGTCATGGAGATATAAGGTGACTAAGGTTAGGAAACCGTCCTATGATCCGCCAGAGCCGGAGGGATCTACCCAAGGACAATACCAATAGTTTAGAACTATAAAGTCCTAGGTATGATGAAAAAATAAGTAAAGAAATGAAAGGAGAAAGAAGGGGTTGAAGAATGAAAAAGAAAAGTAAAGAAAAGGGTGAAAAGAAATAGCCCTCCATATGTTCAACCTTAGGGCAGAAACCGGGTTCAACTCATATGCTACTGGTTGTTACTACGGTAACACCGGTATTGAAGATTAAGCCATCATGGACCCAGTGACGCACTGCACTAAACCTTCTAGCCACTCAGGTGTCTCTCAAAAGACACTTGTTTCATTTCTCACGGAGAACCCTTCATTATCTATCGACCTCTCACTCCGAGATGTGTTGATATTGAAAAGGAGGCACTCTGCTCTATGCCTCCGACGACTAAAAACCAATAAGCATTTAATCGAGTCTAGAGCCGCGAGATATATAAAAAGATCTCATAGGAACACTTAACATTTCTACACTGGTTGTGCAACAATAAGAACACCAGTTGTAAATTATAAGAGTCCTACGCAGATCTTAGTAATCTACCGAGAACATTCATGAAAGAATTCACAAATTGTGATTCTCAGTGATTGAATGGAAATCCTGCCAGGGTCAACATCAAACAGCCCTGACAGCAGGTCACTTCGGTAATCCCTTGTGGGTTACGCTTAGTGTTCATGGTGGCTCCAAACGGTCTACAGTCGTGAAGTGATACTTTGGTATACTTCAGCGGCTCACCTGAATCATTGATACACTTCGGTGTATCTGAGTTAGCTCTCTCGGGGGCATCCGGTTCAGGAATAGCCTTGGCAAGGATTAGAGAAAGTCTTCACACTATGCTGTTGACGATCTCGAAGTCCGAACCTGTAAGTGTCGGATATTTATTGCTAACTGTTTAAATTGCAGGTACTTATGGAGACCAGGAGTTCCACCACCACCATTTCCATCATGCTCATATGTAGAAGAAAAGTTTTCACAAAGACTAAGGGATAACAAAAGTTCAAAGAAGTCAAACAAAAGTCAAAGATCAAGCATAACAAACTTTCACAAATCAAAGATTGAAACTTATGAAGTGAGAACCACTTGAAGTATGAAGATCAAAAAGTCAAAAGACATATGAGCATGGTGGAAAAGGCGTAAAGACATCGTGATCAAAGAACGTTGGTGGAAGGCAGATCAAGACATTACCATATCACATCACAACAAGAACAAAGAACAAAGAGTCTAAAGATATCGAAGCCAAAGAAGAAAAGAAGACGTCAAGCAACCGTGATGACCAATCCTTAGGGGGAGATTGTTGGGAACACATTTTAAATATATTCAAGTCTTGGTCATATAATGTACACGGTTGTTTATTCTATGAGCTTTAAGTTAGTTTAATCCACACGGCTTCATTAGAAGCCCATGGGCCGTGTGGTATAGTGTTTAGTATAATAGTTTCAACAAGGTTAAGGCAAAGTGTTGCCCTAACACTTTGCCTATAAATACCAAGCTCATGTATTCATTTTACTTGTTGGTTTATTTCTCTCTTGTACCGAACCTTTGATAGTATTTCGTATGGAATGAATCAACCATTTCTCTTCATCTATTTCTTTCATTCTCTTATCTAGTTATTGTTATATGTTGTGTTATTACTTGTGTTATATCAAATCTAGGACCTAACAGGAAGGAGTAGAATTTTTGAGTTAGATGAGTTGTAAATTTGAAACTCAAATCCAAGCTAGTTGGTGATTGTGAGAGGGAAGTGTATAGAAGAAGCAAATGATATGATACATTGTAAGAATGTGTAAGAAAATGAGTTGGAAATGAATGTATAGAGAAGAGTTGGGGAAGGCAGATGTGAGAAGGGTTTATCCAAATTCAAATTTGATTGAAAGAGATGTGAGTGAGTGTATGAGTTTATATATGTGCCATTTTAGGGGGAGGGGGTGTGGGTGATTCAAATTTGAATGATAAATATTGGTGAGGAAGAAGAAGAGTGTACAGCAGTATTGCTAGGAATGAGGGGAATAAAAGGAAATGTTATGGTGTAGGGGACACAAGTACAATTGTGAAAAAAGGAATGTAAGAGAATGGTGTAGGGGACACAAGTTCAAAAGATGTTTAAACTTCATAAATTCAACTTCATGAATTCAAACTTGATAATCCTTAGTTAACCAACAATTAAATCATTCACTATTCATCTTGATGCAAGTAAGAAGAGTGATTTGCATCAAGATAAATCAACATCTCATAAATGAAAGAATTGCATTTACGCAAAGTGACCTCGACTAAAATGACCAATTCTGGAGTAAACCCGTTATGTGATTAGTAAAGATAGATGTAAGGATTATTGTCACTTGAAGTTCTAGTGAAATTATAAACCTCCTATTTTTTAGGAAAAAAAGTTTTCCTTGGCTAAGAGGCTTCGTAAAAACGTTTATGAGTTGGCATTTTTGTAAAATCGGAAGTATTTGTTTTAGGCATCTCTCTAAGTCTAAATCTTAAAGTAAACTTCTCAAATATCATGTACGAACCTTAATTTAAAGAACCACCTTAGTTGGGTAAGAGGAAAGTCGACTTGGAAAAATCGGAACACCATATTTTGATGAGGTTAGCGTGCCGGGGAGGTGTGACTCGCGCGACCCAGCGCGCCAGGCCCAGGCTATATGGTTTTCGGTTTTTGGCTACCGCTTGTGATTTTAAGTGATTCAAATGTATATTTGTCATATTTAAAACATTATAAGGGCCTTGGTTATTATTGTACCAACAAAATATTATGTAATTATTGTAATATTGATCAAAATATTCTACTATCTTCTTGCTTGTAGATCTTTTTTAAAAAAAACATTTTTGTAAAGAGGTTCTTAGTCTTTTTTCCCCATTATCTAAGAACATAAAGGGTTCAGAATTACTAAAACAGATGTGTGCAGTTGTATCCTATAACATATTATAAATTCGCCATCTAAGCACATACCCTATAACACCATTATAACATAAACACCTTCCCCAACTATAACATGTTATAGGTTTTTTTCTTTTCTATTTTCTCTTAAACAATCATGTGAAAAACGTAGAGGGGGGGTGAATACGTTTACCGTTTTAAAACTTAAAACTTGTTGTATCAAATTTCCAATTTGGCTAGTTCTAATATGAAAGATGTTTGTTGTAGTTTATGACTACCAAGTTGTCACACAAGTATTATCAAATAATCACAACACAAGCAATCACATAATGCAAACATAAAAGTAAAGAGATAAGTAAAAGAAAGCGCAAACTAAACACGATGATTTATAGTGGTTTGGTCACGGAGCTCCTCTCCGCCCTACTCCACTCCCCGAGTACCCAACTCGAGAGTTACTTCACTAGATCAACAAGCTCCCTTTCTTAGGCGGAGAAAACCTTTACACATCGCTTACTTCCTTTTCCGGTACTAAGCTAAACACCGAGTTCTAGTTTAAGGTAGAACCAACCTAACGTCGCTTACTTCCTTTTCCGGTACTAAGCTAAACACCGGGTTCTTTACAAGGGTACAACCACTCCCGACACTCTTTGTGTTTTGAGGACTAAAACACTAACCACACTCACTGATACAAATGATGTTTACAATGATCCATGACATATATGTTCAATGGATATAAATGACTAATCTATATGAACTTCTTGAATAAGAAGTCTTCAATCATTGAGGATGTCAAGTACTCTTGAATCTTCATATGTTGGAATGCTATGGTGGATAATGACTTCAAGATCTTCTAACCTTCTTGGTGGATCAGGAAGTATGCTATGGATGATGTCTCATGATCTTGAGCTTGCTTCACAGGAACATTAACAATGTATGCTTACAACATGATGAAAGTTAGTAACATTATGATCATTATGAAATGGGTGATTAATGTGTGTTTCTACATGATTAACTACTTATCTAAATGTATGCAAAGGGTAGAGGGAATGTGTATTCTAAGTGGTGAGTCTATGCGTAAACAATGGGCTGCTATTTATAGCCAACATGAAATTTGCCCCGCGGATCTGGCGGATCCCTAAATTTGGATCCGTCAGTTATGCCATTTGGATCCGTCAGAATGACAGCTAAGAGATTTTGGAAATCTTTCCAAATCTAGCACAATCTTTCCATATCTTTGTCAAGTCATTTCAAGATCTTTCAAAGTCAACTTAGTAGCTTGAAGATCTTTCCAAAATATCAACTAAATCAAATCTTACTAAATCTATCCAAGATCTTTCCAAAATCAAATCTACCTAAATCAAATCTTACTAAATCTATCCAAGATCTTTCCAAAATCAAATCATATAAAATCTATCTAAGATCTTTCTAAATCTACAAGATTTGTCAATGATGTATGCCATGATGTCATGTGTTAATATTTCTAAATTAAGAAATAAAAGTAAAACATGTAAATGTATATATGTTTGTAACATGTATCCTAGTGATCATGTAGCATGTGTAAAATGAGGTTCTAAGTAGAATGATTAGCCTTTTTAAAATACTTAATTACCTAACCGTATTTTAAACATTCTAAATGGTTTGTTAAGGGTTTGATCATAATGCCACATAACAAACATGTACGAACCTGTGTTGTATCATACGAGGACTTGAGAAGTCGAGAGATGTTGAATGTATGTTGAGATGAGATAAGATTACAAGTAACTTGTACATTTTACTTTATGTATCAAGTTACATGTTTGTCATCAATCAAAACAAACGAGATTGCTTGCACTAGCAATCTCCCCAACGAGACTGCTTGCACTAACAAATCATATTTCATTAAACTAAAATAAAATTAAAATGCATAAAATAGAATGCAAAATTTTGATAAAAATAAAAGTACAATATATAAAGAAACTACATTTCGCCTTGTTGTTGTCATTCTTGATGTTGTTGTCGAAGATGATCCACATGATCATGTTGAAGGTTTTTATGCACATCTTTGTAACGTAGTTTCATTGGTTTCTTTTTATGTGCATCTCTCGCGCCAAGTACGTAGCCTAATGGCTATATGACTAACATATATCTCGTTAAATTCACTTATTTAAAAATTTTGATCTTTTAGTATCATGTTATGCAATATGATGCAGAAATACAAAATCCTATGTATTTTGCTCATCTGGTAAGCATGTGTAGGTTGTGCTATAATCCCCAAACGATCCTAATGGACACTAAAAGCTCTTTCCACATCTTTTCTTGCACTTTATTGAGCCCTCTTAGAATTTAAATCAACATGGTTTCGTGCGATCGTATATGATTTGATAAAATTAGCCCAAGTGGGATAAATACCGTTGTCTAGGTAATATCCTTTGTAGTATGTTTTACCATTCATCGTAAACGATGCCTTGAGAGCGACATCATCAATAAGGTCAACAAACAAATTCGAATGATATAGAACATGTATGTCGCTATTGGAACCCGCTATACCAAAAAATGCATGCCAAATCTACAAATCTTGTGCTGCAACTGCTTCAAGAATTATTGTCAGATATTTGTGACCCCTGTTTGAATTGCGCTTTGTAGGAAATCAGACAATTCCTCCATCCCAATGCATACAATCTATACTACTGAGTATACCCAGGAACCCATGATAGTTTTCGTGTTTTTCATATGTCCTCAACTATCATTTGGTGAGGGTTTTCTTAAATACTCATCCGATTATAAATCTCATATGCATTTGGTAAAATTGTCTAAACTATCACGGCTCCAATGTACACCAATTTGTAAATATTTATCGAAAACATCGGGTGCTATCCCGTATGCCAATTGGTGTATAGTGGATGTGCATTTCATTATAGGACTATACTCATTTTCTTAGCAATATTTTGCCAAGATCTACAAAAATAAAAATTGCTCGGGAAATATGTTTAAGGTTAGAATTAGTTATACATTCAACTATTTTTAAAATAGTTTCTGACTCATTCGGAACTGTCGCTTAAAATTTCTTTCGGGCTAGTTTTGATTGTTGCCAAAATAATCTTTCATGAGACACTGTTCTTGCGCCTTCATAATCTCAGGGTATGCGTCCGAGTGTTTGAACTAGTGACTTAATCGTCATCAAAGGTTATATATTGTTCATGATATTCGTATAAACGTAATAACTGTTTGGTTCGATCTTCGTCGTTATAACTCATGTTGAAAGTATATGAAATATGGAGAAAATGAAGTGTTTGAGAAAGTATATGAAATAGGGAGAAAATAGATTGTTATAGGCTGTTTTAATGAAAAAAGTGGGTATTTATTGGAAAAAAATGGGCGTTTTTTGTATCTATTTCCAACCGTTGGCCTACGTCTATCTAAAAAATATAAATAATAAAATAAATAATAAAAATAAAATAAAAAATTAAAAATAAAAAAACCCTTGCAAACACCATGGCTATAGGACAGATAATAATGCTATGGCATTGATCACGGTGCAGTTTAACGACACCATAAGACAAAAAAAAACCTTATAACGTGTGATACGCCGCTGCACCGGTCTCTCTGATCCTTTCGTAAACATTATCTAAGAACATAAAAGATGCTCGCTGCCAAAGATGATCAAAATCTAATGCGGAGTATTTAATGTTCCTCGTATAGAAAGAAAATATCTTAGGGTTATGTTATTAAGACCCCCCTATGATGTGACAATAGGGGGTTTTGGTCAAAATGTACAAACCGCGATGCACACCGTACAAACGCGCAATGCACAGGACCCCACGAAACCCCCTATAGGAGGTCCTAAGGCTAGTCGCAGTCTCACGGAAACAATCGGTCGGTCGGTTAGAAAATAACAAAAGCGACCGATATTACTTAGGTCACTAGGGTTGTAGTTGGTCGGTCGCTTGGCCATAGAATTCAATATCGGTCGTTTGTTCGACCGATTTTAAACTTTGCATATCTCTTCCAACTAACCGTTGCATATTAAAAAAAAAAAAAAAAAAAAAAAAAAAAACTTTTTCAACCTTATAAATACCCACATCTAAACACACAATTCAAACAACTTCTCAATCATTTCTATCAATACTTTCAAACACATTTTTTTAATTATGACTTCGTCTTACGAGCAATTATTCGGTTATTCGTCTTCCGACGATGATGAATTTTAAGTTTTTTTTTAAATGTTTGATTAAAAAAAAAAAAAAAAAATAAAAAAAAATCGGTCATCGACTGTGACAGGTGAGTCGCTTCGAGTCGCCGAAGAGAGAAAGCTGATGTGACAGCCGGTGACCCAGGTCGCCTGGTTCACCGACTGTGTCCATCCTAATAAACTCCCCTAATATCTTAATATTTCCTTAACAACTCAACTGCAAGTCCACATATTCAAGTGTGGAATGACCATAACAACCAATTGAAAGACTTTGACCAGTCATGTGGATGGCACTTGACTTTATGTTGGAGCTTTGTTACATAGACTTTCTAAAGAATTTATCTTTTTGAAGGTAAGACTAAAAAAATCAATTTGAAAACTGGCTTAAATAATTTACTTACATTTGGACATATGACGTATACATTATTTTGGCATTTTGATACTTATATTATCAACTAGAGGTGTAAGAATAAGTATAAAAAACTTGAAAAGGTTTATGTTTTATATTAACCATAATGAGTTTTATTTTATACACATGTGGTATGAAAAATTCATAAATTTGAGACTTCTTCATAAACTCAAGACATTTAATGCATGTTTGTAAGAAACAATTATAAAGCTTTAAGGCCGGTGGGAGTGGCAATCGGTTATGCCTCGGTTTCATTCGGTGATGGTCGGCAATTTGGCAGCCACCACTCGGCAACTTTCGGCAAAATGGAATTTCGGCAACTTTTGCCGAAGGAAAAAGTTGGGAAAGTTGGACCATGTGGGTGAATTTCAAGGAACGGTCAAATAATCCAACTGTGTTTTAATTTTATATGTATTAAAATAAAATGTGATGTGGAAAATGTGGATTTGGTAAACTTTGGTGACCGCCGCCACCATTTTAGTAAAGTTTGGTAAAGTTTGGTAAACTTTGAGTTTGAAGGTTGTGATTAATAGATGATGATGTGGCAATTTGGCAAACTTCGGTAAACTGGTGATCACTCCCTCCCCCCTAAGATGTTTATGCCATATTAGAAATAGGTTTATAAACTCAAAGGGTCTAAAACTTATTTATGTGGCATGAAAAAAAAAAAAAAAAAAAAAAAAATTATTTATGTGGCATGAAAAAAAAAAAAAACTTTTATAATATTTTACCAAGTGGATGCCCTTAGATTGCAGAAATATGAATTTTATCCTCAAATAGTTTCAGATTATAGTTTATATAAAAGATACCAACTATTTTTCTTTCTTATACGGGTCATTATGAAGAAACATAACACACACGGAGTATTTGTCTAATTAGTTTATAAAGCGCTTTTGAAATGATAAAAAACTTGAACCTACTAACATTAACAAAAAAATGTTTTTACCGGTATGATTACTTGTCGAATGGATATCTTGTAAATATAAAGCTTTTTCTAATTTGAATAATCACAATCAGGCAAATATCAAATATACATACTTTTTTTCCCACACTTTTTGAACATTTTTAAAAAGTGTGTAAAATTGTATTAGTTATTAACGCTTTATTATGTGTAGAAATTAGTTACGACGTACATTAATAAGTGTAAAAAATATATGTAAAACACTAGATTATTAACAGTTATAACTGTATTAAAATAAGGTTCACACTTTTAAGTGTGAAAATTTTGAATTTCTCCGCACTGCTAAGCATGGAAGTTTAATATAACACTCAATTTCTTCACATTAAAGGAAGTGTGGTGAAACGCGTGTCATAATTGATTTTCACATTTATAACCATAGACAAATCTAAGTAATTATGTTTGTGGTATATCTTTTACTTTGAATTTTATTTTTTTTTTCACATTTATTAATGTAACAATTTTCTACATATTAATAAGTGTTAATAAACAAATAAAATTTTACACACTTTTTAAAAGTTTGGAAAAAATGTATATTATATAATTTCTTTTACTGAATATTTAATAAAAATATGTTCGCATGACTTTTGCTAGTTTCATTTTTCTTTATAAGTAATTGTCAGGAAATCTCATTGTCATTTCTCTATCAAATTGTCTTCACGTCCAAATCCACAAAAAGTCGTCGTCACTCTCTCACCGGTAGTTGAAGGTTTTTGAGAGAAAAAATAATACTAGTAACAAAATAAGAAATATCTATATGATTAAAATTAATCGATTATGAGAAAATAAATATTTGCTTATTAAAAGGGAAACTAAAACTGTATGTCGGGTTTAATTTATTTTCTAACAACCGTTCTATAATATTTTATGTATGTTGTATTATTTCAATATCTCTATATATTATAAGTTCACACCTCTAAAACTAAAACTCATGTAATTGTGCCACCTAAACACCTTAATTTTGATTTTGACACATCACAAGCATTTTTTCAATTAATTATGTATTTACCTATCTATAAACAAAATTTACTTCATTTTCTATCATATTATCAATTTTATTAATAATAAACAATTTTGTTTCTCTCTTTTAGGTTTTTACATTTGTGTCTATAAAAAGATATTTACGAATTAATAATAACTGCGTCAAGAAGTTAAATAAAGTGAATAAAATGTTAGAATTACAAACCAAAATAGAAAGTTGCTCTTGGTTTAAAAATGCAAAAACTATTTAAACACCAAAAAGAATTGAGATTGTTTTATAAAATAAGAAAGTATTACATTCTTTGAATCTACTTATAACAATATAAAACAAAAAACAATTTAGTAACAAAACTTCTTTTTACTCTTTTACTTTTCTATTTTGGGCTTGTCACATGCTTTACATATCTTCCTTGTAGATAATAGGTTGAAAAAAATGTAACTTGATTTTTATATTATATATTTCTATAAACTAACATCTTACTATAAAATTTTACTCCTAAACATTCTAAAAGAAATTCTATTTAAAGAGTTATAGATATAGTTTAAGGGAAGAGATCTGGTGGGAAAAAAAACTAAAATAAGAAAAATGAAAAGTATTTTCAGCCACATATTTCAAATAAAATGGAGAATTTTAAAGGAATATGCATCTACTTTTGTAGGTGCATCTGAAATGTATGGTTGTGGTTTCTTCTGACCCTTTTCATTTTATTTTTTCTCCTCATTTTATAGTTTAAATTTTCATTCAATAAAATTATTTCATTAATTTTTCGATAGTTTAAGGGGTTTGTGCAAGGCCCAGCTACATGTCCATGCATTCATCTGCATCTAACTTCTTGTAATTTAATGAACTTCATAAACTCTTCATTAACTTTGGTTTGATATACGTGCATGCAATGTTCTTTGAAATAAACTAAATCTGTCAAGTTTAAAATCACTAAAAGTTCTCACATAATCATGTGACCATATTCTCTAACCACATTATCACTCGTAAGTAGGGGTGTCAATAGGGTCGGGTTGACCCGAACCCGATAAGCCTTATCGGGTCAAAAAAGCTTATCGGGTTAGTTTGAACCAAACCCGATAACCGACATTGTTATCGGGTCGGGTTCGGGTTAAGTTATTTATCTTATCGGGTTGTCGGGTCAACCTAATAAGACCCGATAGTATTTAGGGTGCGTTTGGTTTACAAGTGGGATTGGAATTGGATTTGGATTTGGGAAAGGTTTGAAAGATTTGAGAAAGGTTTGGGGAAAAAGTAAGAGAGAGAAAATATATTATTATATATATTATTATATATTGTTTAAAATAAATAAATAAAGAGAAAAAAATAATCAAAAATTGAGAGCCACATAAATTTTAAAAATGATGACCATTTACATAAGAAAACAAAATTGTCAGTGGGAATAAACTTAAATCCTACCCTTGTGGTGAGGAATGAATTTTTTACATTGATTCCTTTTTTTGATTCGACACATGAATACCAAACAACTACTTTTTGCAATCAAACGATTCCATACAGTGCCACACCTGCAAAACAAACGGCTCAACCCGATAAGACCCGATAGTATTTAATCTATTTTTCTTTTAGATATTTTTCGCTATATTTATATTAATAAATAGTCCATTAAGTAAATATATGTTGTTTTACTTTATTATTTAGTGTTAGTGTATTGGTTTCTACATGTTATTTTTGTTTTTTATAAGAAAATGAACATAGCTACTGCAGTACGTAGCATAATAAAAAGAAAGACATGTTTTAGTTGGTAAAATTTATTAGAAGCTAGCTACTAATGTAGTGCTTATATGAACATAACATGGTTAATTGGTCTTAGTGGCTATCTTTGGAATAACAATTAAACTGATGTATAGAAAATAATAAAAAAAACTTTTAAACATAAAATTGAATCATTTACCTATATACTAAAGAGTCGATGCACTATTTTGCTTTCTTTCATACAAACAGAAACATATAGATGATGTTAAGACTTATATGTTAATATGAGATGTCAACTATCAATATTTAGCAGACTAATAAAGATTTCACAAACTTACACAAGAATAGAAGTACAAATATGATGTTTTAACCCGATAACCCGACCCGATATAACCCAAACCCGATAACCCGATTTCTTATCGGGTCGGGTTGCGGGTTATGTTTTCAAAGGTCAAAACCCGATTCAACCCGACCCGATAACACCCCTACTTGTAAGGATAAAAACAAAAAAAAAAAAAAAAAAAAAAAAAAAAAAAAAAACTATTCGAGTCAAGCAGCCTATTACCTTTTTGATAAAAACTTTAAGCTTTAATGTAGATTAATTACCCTTATTTTAAAACGATAATAATAAGAGTAAATTACATCGTTCGTCCCTATAGCAGGGGCCAAATCCCTGTCCCAGTCCTTGATCTTTTTTTTGTCGTATTCATCCTTATACTTAAGCTTTGTAACGACGTCCATCCCTATCACTAACAATCTTTATCTTTTCCCGCTAACCCCACCCACGTGCCCTCCACACGAGGGTCTTTCTGTCTTTTCCATTCTAACTCAATTTTCTACTTTACTTTTAATTTTCTTCTTTAATACTCGCTTTAATATCTAAACTATTTCTCTTCTTTTTAAGTTAAACTACTCATTTCTCTCTCTCTCTCTCTCTCTCTCTCTCTCTCTCTCTCTCACTCACACACACACACACACACATACACACTTTTAAAAAACCCACATTATCTAAACGGTTTATGTAGCATCCCGCCTACTCAGACTATAATATTGTTCGCTTTGCCCACAGGCTCACGACTTTATTTTGTGGCCCTTATGTGAAGCCTTCCCGGCAGGTCACCCAAACTAGTACTACTTTCATACGAGCACACTTAACTGCCAGTTTCTAAGAACTAAAAAGCAAAGTCGTAAGCCTACGGCCAAATCGAACAATATTGTGGTCTGAGTAGGCGGAATGTTACAAGTGGTATCAGAGTAAACCCTTGGTCGGATGTCAGGGTGTGTGGCGCCACTCAATGAGGACATTGAGTTCTATTGAGGAGGTGAGAAGAGTGGTTCATTATAGGGATAACCATCCACACATCGGTTGAAACACAAGGGAGATGCCAGGGACATAAGTAATATCTTGGCCTTACTAGACAACAACGCGTTTGTCGTATACTGCGAGTGGAGTTCTCCAGAACTGGCAGTTAAGCGTGCTCATGTGAAAGTAGTACTGGTTTGGGTGACCTTCCGGGAAGTATTTACATGAGGGCAAAAAAAATATAAAAAAATAATAAAAAATAAAAGTCGTGAGCCTGCAGGCAAAGCGGACAATATTGTGGTCTGAGTAGGCAGGATGTTATAGTTTAATTCCAAGATAGTTGATTGTTCATGTGGAATACATGCATTGATCCGTACATCATGGACACACCAGAATCCTGGTCGTCATTTTTATGCTTGTCCCCGATTTGTAAAGAGTGTTATTTCGACTTTAGTGGTTATCGAATAAAAGGGACATGATTTTGTTTGGTTGTCTTAAACTGGGGTTTGATTGCAGATTCATTGGTTGGGTGGATCCCACAATGTGCCAACATGTAGTTTCAATTATACCTAGACTATTAAGGACAACGAATCATCTTGAAGCAATTTGTGGCACGCTAAAGAAGATCCTGCAAGGCTTAGACAATATCTATTTATTTATTGGATGACATTGGTGTTCTTTGTGTTATTTAATATGTTAACTGAAGTATCTTAAGAACATTTTATAAGGTGTATGGTTTTATTTTATGTGGTGGATATGAAATGTGTAACAATACCTTCTTTATTTTTTTTATTTATTTTTTTTTTTATTATTATTATTATTTTTTTTTGGTTAAAATGGAAATATCTAATGAATGAATTGGTTGCTTTTAAGTTAATTGTTTCCTTTCACTTTTTAAGTCAAACATTTTTTTATATGCTTGATGACTTATAATACGTTAAAATGGGCAAATTCAATGTTTGAAGTTTTTAGGCAAACATATTATATACCAGTTCATGCCTTAAAACCCATTTAAATGTACAATATAATGGTTTGACTTTTATACAGTTAACATCCCAAACTCAAACTTACTGCATAATGTGAACTACCAAAAAAGAATAAGATAAACCATAACAAAACATACCAATCTTATTACATAGTTTCAACAAACCAAAATGTACCACATACTATCAGGGAAACCAATAACTAAAAGTACTAATAAGCAAACCAAGGTTTTGGTTGCATACAGCAACAACTGAAAGTACTAATAAACAGAATCAGTGTTTAGTGCAACAATGAAACAACACAAAAACATGAAATAACATCCACAAGCCTACACTTTCTTTTTCCCTTTTGTCGTCTTCTTTGGTGCATTCCTAAATGCTTTTGTAGCCTGAGTTGATCCTGCACCAACAAGCTTCTTCTATTTCTTTGCAATCTTCTCACTTGCAGCTTGACTTCCACCAGTAGCCTAGCTTGATCATGCACCACCATCCTTTTTCCCTTTCTTTGAAGCAACATTTGATATACTTGTACCAGCATTACCCGACCTTTTCCTTTTGTTGTCAGCATTACTAGTTGGAACTTTGCAGCTTCTCCTATTGTAACCCTTAGTTTTGCACAAGTCACAAGTGACTGTCAGATATCTCCTTGACGACTTTCCATTCTTCACCATTGAAATATCCTCACCTACAAACTTCTTTATTTTATTATGTAGCCTTCCCACCTGTGCATGAGGAGTTTGATTGTACCTTCTTTTTTGTCACTAATGAAAGTGGATTTAGAGTTGGATTGCAATTCTAAGTCTTCTTTTAGATATTCCAAAAACCAAGTCCATGACTCTCTTGATTCTGTTTCCAAAAATTCATAAGGCAAATGATATATGTCATTATTGGGATCCACACCAACAACTGTTAACAATTGACCTGGGAATGGTCCTTTCATGAAAGCACCATAAAAATCCAAAAACCGCTTAATGCAAGATTTGAACCTTGTTTAGCTGCTCCTAAACACACATATATCCTTTTAAAAGCCCTTGTTTCACACATATGATTTGCTTCACTTTACAATCCTATCCTAATTGTTGTGTTAGGATTGCATTGCTGCATATCCATAACATAGCCCATTAAAATCTTGTACATCAAACTGAAATCACTTCTTATATGGTCAACTACTTTTGATTTTGCCCTAAAGTCCATCATACGTAACACCTCCAACTGAAACTTCTTCTGTAACTGATCTTGAATTGCCTTGATTGGTATTTCTGGGGTTGTTTCAATCTGATTCATAATGTGTTCAGAGAGTAAATTGGCAATGTAATATTTGATCTTTTGGGCTTGTAGACACCTATGAGTATCATAAAAATGTCTTCACCTGCCAAGTCCCAATTTCTTTTAACTTGGAAACTTGTAAAACCCAATGGCATTGATTGTTAGATAGCTTTCTTAAATTAGGTTTACCACCTTTTTTTTTTCTTTCATTTTTTTTTTTTTTTTTTTTAATTTGACCTAATTTTTTGGACTTTCAAAACCATTACTTTCACCAATTTTAGTCTTTGTCCATTTAATTTTTGGGCTTCCGAAACCTTGACTTGGCCCATCATCCAAGCTATTTTGATATACTGAAATTGTCCCCTTACATTCAGTCCTCACTGTCTCTTTATCATTCTTCTTCAAATATAACTCCCTCCCAGCTTTAAGAGAATGTAATGATCCTTATCTTTGATCTCAACAGCACTTCCAAATTCATGCCCAAAATAGAAATGGACCTTATGCAAGTTACCATCTTTTGGATTACCTTGTTTCCTTAGTTTTTTTAGTTTCCTTTTTCCCACCAAATTCGTGCCAAACATAGAAATGGACCTTAAGCAAGTCACCATCTTTCGGATTACCTTGTTTCCTTAGTTGTTTTAGTTTACTTTTTCCTTATCCTTTCTATCCAATCTTCATCTGAGGAACTCTCAAACTCTTCATTGTCTATAACATCATCATCAACATCAAACTCCTCATTCGTATTAAACTCAGGTTGTTTTTCAACATAACCCATGGTATTAGCATTTGCATTGTAAAAATTATCCATGTTCACTGCTACATATTCAACTCGATTTTCCTTATCCGCCAATACATCACTTTCATTACCATCATCTCTACCTGTATGCGCTTCATCTTCATCATCACCTATACGTACTTCCTCTTCATCAATCAAAATGTCTTTACCTTTATCACCAACTCGTAGCTCAGGACCTTTTTCAACAACACCAAACTTGTCTATACCAAAGAAAGGGTCACACTCATCTTGGCCCAAAAATATGTCAGAAGTAGTGTAAAGTCATTAGCAAAGTCACTAGTTAGCCCTTATGTTCGTACATTAGGTTCATTGTATTCGCCAATTTCTGGCCTAACTTGATTGCTTTGACCACTATCTAGCCTATCCACATTAGCACCATCATTCTAGCCTAACAATAACCTCTTAGCACATGAACCTTTAATTACTTTATTTTGTTTCCCTTTACATGGTAAAACTTCATCTTCTATTTCTGTGGAAAATTAGAAGGGGGGTTGAATAGTTTTATCGGTTTTTAATTTGTTTCAAAACTTTACTTTTGAAAATTTTTGATTCGAATCTTATGTGTAATCAATCAACACCAATATGAACTCTAAACTATACTATCTAATGTAAATAATGAATGTAAAGAAAAGAGAGGGAAAGATCAAACTGGGACAAAGAGATTTATAGTGGTTCGGTCACGAAGATCTTCTTCACCTTACTCGACTCCCCGAGTACAACGTCGCTTATCCTAATTTCCGACACTAAGCTAGATGTCGAGTACTAATCTTATCTAGTACCAATCTACCACGATCCACATGATCCTTTCTACTTCACACAATCAACACACTTGACTCGATCTACCCGATCTACCCTTGATCCACTTGATCAACACACTATCTCATAAGCTACAATATGTTGGGTTTTATATATTTCATAGATTTAATGATCAAAAACAAGAAGAATGAAACACAAGGATTACTGAAAAGATAAGCAAAATACACCAAGTAGATTCTACTGCTAGGCATAAAAGATTCTACTGCTAGGCATAAAAGATTCTACTGCTAGAGTATTTTATTCTACTGCTAGTGTATTGTTGAAGTCTGCTCAAGTTATAACGAACAGTACTAACTTAAGTTAGTACTGCTGGTGCAAAGAAGGAAGCAGTTAGTACTGCTAGTGCAAAGAAGCTACTGCTGAGAAGATAACTGAGTGACTCATATTACTGCTTAATGGATAAAGATGAAAAAGATATTTTGTGTATAAGAGTAAATTATATACGGTAGATAATATCTTTGATATGTGATCAGTCAAAAAGTTGTAAACACAGATACATGTTGTATCTTAATGACTGACACACACAAGCAAGTAGTAGATAAGACTTATCAAATTTGTAATGATCTCCTTTGCTGTATAAAAGGGAGATCTTAGCTTAGAAGTTAAGTGTGTCTTTTGTGCTTCACTATGTGTTATCTGTGAAGACACCAGAGTGTTTTACTGTGCTTAGAACTCAAAACACAAAGTGTGTTACAAATGTAAAACATCAAACAGTGAGTGTGTGTGGGAACATCAGACAAGGGGTCTGATGTTGTTAGGTCTGTTTAGCCTCAAGGATCTTTGATCCCTGATTAGAGTGTAATCGTGCTATATTTGATCACATAACATTAGGGCTGATTTAATAAACAAATAGAAGTTTGACAAAACCTTGTTACGATAGTATTGATTCTTTCATTTGAATATTCTGCCAATATTATCATTGTGCTTATCATAGTTTACCCTAGATCAAGGTCTAAACAACCTAGAGTCCTTAAACGGTTCAGAAAACTTATATTAAGCTTGTGTGTTCAATCACTTATATTAAAGTTTTCACAAATGGTATCAGAGCGGGGGGCTCTGGATCTAAGATGTTACAAGGTTTTTGTTGAAGAAAGAAGAAAAATTCATTTTTGGTTTTCTTTCAAAGAGTTCTCTGTTTACACACACAAAGGGGAAGAACACACACTCAGAAGGAAGATTGTTGGGTTATGTTCTTAAAAGATTAAAGGCTTGTTTTTATTTTCATTGGCGAAGAAAGCTATTTGTTACTTATTTACAGATGAAGTGGAATTTTTCAAGGTTGTATTCTTATCATATCTTAAACGTCTCCATTACGTTTAAAGATAACTTGTTCGTTCGTTCAAGTGACTACGAATTGACAAACACTTAAAGGAGTTACATTGTAGTGCTCAGTGTCTCATTGGAGATGAGTTTGTTGTCAAGAGACTGCGGTCTCCCTATACATGGGTATACTTTCAAAGTCAGTTTTAGTACAAGACATAAGACACAAGGTTGGTTTATTCTGTTTCATCATCAAGTTAGTAATGGTTGGTTTTTCTTCATCAGTCATAAAGCCTACAGAATTAGAGATTCAAATGGTTAACATATGGGTTTCAGGGGAAGCTTAAATGTTCAGATGCTTAACCATTTATATGCTACACCAAGTTTTTACTGTTTATATTCTCTATTTGTTGATAACAAAAAGGGGAAGAGATATTGTGGTGGATGGCATGGATTAAGGGGAAGACAGTATTGTTTCATTCATGGTGAGATTTAATTATCTCAATTTCTCTACTTCGTTTAGGGAAATTCGTACAAGAATGTGTTTGTTTTGTAATCATCAAATAGGGGAAGAATGTTAGGTTTTATATATTTCATAGAATTGATGATCAAAAACAAGAAGAATGAAACACAAGGATTACTGAAAAGATAAGCAAAATACACCAAGTAGATTCTACTGCTAGGCATAAAAGATTCTACTACTAGGCATAAAAGATTCTACTGCTAGAGTATTTTATTCTACTGCTAGTGTATTGTTGAAGTCTGCTTAAGTTATAACGAACAATACTAACTTAAGTTAGTACTGCTGGTGCAAAGAAGGCAGCGGTTAGTACTGCTAGTGCAAAGAAGCTACTGCTGAGAAGATAACTGAGTGACTCATACTACTACTTAATGGATAAAGATTAAAAAGATATTTTGTGTATAAGAGTCAATTATATACGGTAGATAATATCTTTGATATGTGATCAGTCAACAAGTTGTAAACACAGATACATGTTGTATCTTAATGACTGACACACACAAGCAAGTAGTAGATAAGACTTGTTGGGAATTAAATGTTCTGAAGATTAGTATTGGAAATTACATGTTCTCAAGATCGTTACTGCTCAAAGAAATACTCTAAGTATCATTCTACTGCAAGTGTATTTGATTCTTAGCCTTAAACATTCTATTGCTGAATGTTGCTGTTGCTGGTGAAGAAGATTCTACTGCTAAGTGGATAACTATTGAAGTATTCTACTGCTCGTTGGATAAGAATACAAAGATATTATGTGTATAATAGTCAACAATACACGAGTTCGGCGACGGTCCGCCGCGTTGCGGCGGGGCGTTGTTTTATTTCGTTGATTATCGTTTTTTTTTACCCCGAAAAAGGACTCCTTTTGCAAAGAGTCGCCGATGGCAGGGGTATTTTTTGCCAATTGTCGAATCATTTTTTTTTTTTGGAAAAAGGACTATTTTTGCAAAGAGTCGTCAGTGTCAGGGGTAATTTTTGCCAATTTTCGAAACATTTTTTTGGAAAAAAGGACTTTTTTTGCAAAGAGTCGTCAATTTCAGGGGTATTTTTTGCCAATTTTCGAAAGCTGATTTATAAAAAAAAAAAAAAAAAAAAAAAAAAAAAAAAAAAAAAAGTGGGGCGGTTACTGTAGCAGTTAGTGGGCCGGGGGTACTGTAGCATCAACGACGTTGTATTAAATGCCTTATAATATATATAGTAATAGTCAACAATACACGGTAGATAATATTTTAGACAAAGTGTTCAGTAACAAGTTGTAAACACAGATACATGTTGTATCTTAATGACTGACACTCTCAAGCATGTGTTCGATTAGACTTGACAATATTGTAAAGATCTCTCTTGGACTATAAAAGAGAAATCATAGGCTTAGATATTGTAACGAATTAATTAGATCATAACTGTTAAGAACATAGAACAAACACAACAATATCATAATTGATAAAAACATAAGATTCAAGGTTTTTGTAACCCTAGTGATAGTGAAGATCACTCGTATTATCTTGAATAATATTGAGTCGTTTGGTGATACAACCTTCTTTTTTCATTGTTCTATAACAAACATAACTGTCCCATTTCCATATCCAAATAACCTTCTAAGTGTGGTTAAGTAGATTCCGCATACTTAATCATATTAACTCAAGATATCATATACACAAAGTAACAAAGGTCTAACAACCTTATAGTGTATCGAATCCCTCTCAATTGGTATCAGAGCAAGGCTGATATTTTTGAATTAGAAGAAGAAGAAATGGACGTTGAATCTATTTAGACAAATGTTGCTGCAAAATTACCCATGCTCAAACAGAATGAGTTTGAGATGTAGAGGCTGAGGATAGAGCAATATTTCCAAGTGCAAGATTATGCACTTTGGGAAATTATTGAAGATGGAAACTCTTACCAGCCTACAACCACTACATCAACAGTGGACGGCAAGGTGGTGACAACTCTGCAGATGCACCCAACATCTGCAGAAGACAGAATAAAGAAGAAAAATGACCTAAAGGCTAGAAGCATGCTGATGATGACCATTCCCAATGATCAACTTTTAAACTTCAACAAGTTCAAAGATGCCAAGTCATTATTTGAAGCTATTGTTGCCAGATATGGTGGAAATGAAGCCACCAAGAAAACCCACAAGACACTGCTCAAGCAGCAGTTTGAAAACTTCTCATCTACCAACAATGAATCTCTTGACCATATGTTTAATAGGCTTCAGAATATTTTGAGCCAACTTGCTATTCTTGGGGTTGAAATACCTCAAGAAGATTTGAACTCAAAATTTCTGAGAAGCTTACCAGAAGAGTGGGATATACATGTTGTTGTCAGGAAGAATAAGCCAGACCTTGACACCATGGAACTAATAGATTTGTATAGCAAATTTAAGATTGTGGAACAAGATTTGAAGAAAAATGGAGGTACTAGTTCTAATACTGGGAACATGGCATTTATGTCAACTCCTAGTACCTCAAAATCAAGTGAAGAGGTGAAAGTTGTTGATGGTGTTGGTGCTGCTAGTTCATCAAGCAGTACCATGGGTATTTTGGATGAGAAGACTTGTGTATTTCTCACAAGTTGAAATGATGGGTCCATGCTCACTTATGAAGACCTCCAAGAGATCAATGATGATGATCTGGAGGAAATGGACCTAAAATGGCAAATTTCTCTTCTTAGCATAAGGGCTAAGAAGTTCTATCAAAGGACGGGGAAGAAGCTCGTAATCAAAAACACAGATACTGCTGGTTTTGACAAGTCAAAGATAGAGTGCTATAACTGCCACATGATGGGGCACTTCTCAAGAGAATGTAGAAGGCCAAGGCAGCAAGATAGCAAGAACAAAGGTTTTGGAAGCACATCCAAAACAAGGGAGGTTTCTGAGCCAAACTCAAAAGCTATGGTAGCTATTGATGGGCTAGGTTTTGATTGGAGTTTCATGGCTGATGAAGAAGAAGATTCTTCACAGATGGCACTCATGGCTTTCTCTACTGAGGTACAAAATCATAAAGTTTGTTCTAATTCTTGTACAGCTCTTTCAGAACTACAAACTTTAATAAAACAATATGATTACCAAAAGAAAGTCCTAAGCAGAACTCAACAAGACTTAGTAGACTATAAATGTGGTTTAGAATCCCTAGAGAAGCAGATCATTCATTACAAACAAAATGAATTTGCTTTTTCTGATGACAAAGCTCTTCTTAGACAAGACATATTCTTTAGAGATGCTGAAATTAAGCTTTTGAGAGAGGCTTTTGATTGGATCAAAATGGAAAATGGAAACATTCACTTGACTACACAAACACTAGAACATGCTTCTAGAGGTGTGACCAACATGATAGAATGTCAAGTGATTAATAGAGCCAAGTCAGGGTTAGGATATAATGTTGTCCCACCCCCTTACATAGGAATCCCTAAATCCCCAGGGATTGACCTAGATAATTCAGGTGTACCTGATTTCAACAACCTGAGCTACAATATGGTGTACAGCCAAAAACCAAGTTAGTTATTGATGAACCTAAGAAAGTAAGTGAAAGTTTAAGTAAAACTTTACTTCTTGAGGACAAGGTGTCCTCTGATAGAAGATCAGATAGAGTAGTCATTGAAGACTGGGTATTTGATGATGATGAAGATGAACAGGTTATGTCTAAACCTGAAGTGGTTAAGAAAGCAGGAACAAGTGTTCCTAAGATAGTCAAAACTAATACTGATAGGCCTAAAACCAACATTAAACATGTTAGGCAACCAGTTAGATATTGTGAACAATACAGAACCACAAACAAGCCTAAAGGCAACCAAAGGAATTGGAATGGCATTAAGTCTCACCAACTAGGTGATGACTTTGACTTTTATAACAAAGCTTGTTTTGTATGTGGAGAATTTGACCATCTTGCAGCTTTCTGCAACCAAAGGGTATCTGGGTATACAAACAATAGGGTGAATTACAAAAGGCAAACTCCTCAGTTTCATTTTCACTCTAATTCTAAGAGAACAAAACCCAGAGCAGTTTCAAAAGCAGTTTCTACTGCTAGACCATTCATGACTGTTAACCCAAGACCAATAGTTAAATATGCAAAATCAACTTTCAAAAATGCATAAAAAACTATTAAAAGGCCCATTCAATCAAAAGCAGTGGTCCAAAAACAAGTTTGGAAACCAAAGGGAACAACTACAAAGCTAGAAGTTTCTACTGCTAAGCATGTAGTTCATACTACTGCTTGGGAAAACAGGGCAAATGCTGTTAAGGCCTCAGCATGTTGGGTTCTTAAATCCAATGTTGCATCAACTGTTCTCAAAAGATTACATTTCATTGATGCAAGAGGCAGATCCAAGTCAGTAATGGCTTAAGTCCCCAAAGGAAACTAATACTCCTTATTTCTGTGCAGGAACATTCAACTGATAAACAAGAGGATCAAGGATACTCAAATAGTGGATGTTCAAGGCACATGACAGGCAACAAATCCTATCTTTCTGATTTTCAAACATTAGATGGTGGCTATGTTACCTTTGGAGGAGGTATTGGTGGTAAAATTTTCGGTAAAGGTACAATTAAAACTAGAAATTTAGATTTTGAAGATGTGTACTATGTACAAGAGCTAAAGTATAATATTTTTAGTGTCTCAAAAATGTGTGACAAAAAGAACAAAGTTCTCTTTTCTGAAACTGAATGTCTTGTACTTTCTTCTGATTTTAAGATGCCTGATGAAAGTCAAGTACTTCTTAGAATTCCAAGAAAGGGCAACATGTACAGTGTTTATATGAAGAACATTGTTCCTAAAAAGGCTTTAACTTGTCTTGTTGCAAAGGCCACATTAGATGAATCAATGTTATGGCAAAGGAGGCTTTGTCGCATTAACTTCAAAACCATAAATCAGATTGTTAAGAATGGTTTGGTAAGAGGTTTACCTAAAAAACGATTTGAAAATGACCAAACATACATTGCTTGTCTTAAAGGCAAACAACACAAAGCCTCTTGTAAGCCCAAAATTTTTAACTCTATTGATCAATCATTGTTTATGCTTCATATGGATTTATTTGGACCTACTTCTGTTAGTAGTATGATGCATAGAAGATATTGTCTAGTTATTACTGATGACTATAGTAGATTTACATGGGTTTTCTTTTTAGCTACTAAGGATGAGACTTCTAGCATCCTTAAGACTTTTATTACAGAGATAGAAAACCTAGTATGCAAAAGAGTAAAAGTCATTAGATGTGATAATGGGACAGAGTTTAAGAATAGAGTTATGGATGACTTCTGCAAGGAAAAAGGTATTAGGAGAGAATTTAGTGTAGCTAGAACTCCTCAGCAAAATGAAGTTGCTGAAAGGAGAAATAGAACACTCATAGAAGCTGCTTGACTCTAAGTTGCCTATCACTTTTTGGGCAGAAGCAGTCAACACTGCTTGCTATGTTCAAAATAGGGTTTTGGTTGTCAAATCTCACAATAAGACATCATATGAACTTTTTAGAGGTAGAACTCCTGCAATAGAATTTCTTAGACCTTTTGGATGTCATGTGACAATTCTAAATACCTTAGACCATCTTGGAAAGTTTGATAGTAAAGCAGATGAAGGATTCTTAGTTGGATATTCTCTCAATAGCAAAGCTTTTAGAGTATACAACTTGAGAACTAGAAGAGTAGATGAAAACCTACATGTGGAGTTTTTAGAGAATAAATCCAATGTAGCAGGTCAAGGTCCTAATTGGCTATTTGATCTTGAGACACTAACCCATTCTATGAATTATGTGCCTGTTGTTGCAGAAACTAATGATTTTTCAGGTTCACAAACAACAAATGAGGCAGGGTTAGACAAGGAGACAAATCAAGATCATGTATGGATGCCAATAAGTACCAGTGTGGCTTCAACTTCAACAAATGATGAATCTTCTTCTGGTAAAGCTAAAGAAGATGTTGAAGATGAACACAAGGAAGATGGAACCAAGGAACAACAAAATGTTTCTGCTGATGATAGTACTGCTGAGACAGAGCATTCTACTGCTAGGCTTAATTTTTCTACTGCTGAGCCAAATGTTTCTACTGCTGGCCTTTCAGACTCAAATGAAGTAGATTTCTCAGATAAAGAGGTGGATTTGAGCAATATCTCACCTAACTATCAAGTTCCTTCTACCCCACACACCAGGATTCACAAAGTCCACTCCCTAGAAAATGTGATTGGAGATGTACAATCAGGTGTGAAGACAAGGCAACAACTGATGTCTTCAGACCAACAAGGGCTTCTTGATGCCCTTTATGCTTCAAAGCAGCATGAGTTTTCAAACTCTTGCTTGTTTGTATGTTTTCTCTCTCAGGAAGAACCAAAGAACATTCTTAAAGCCCTAGATGATTCAAGCTGGGTGGAAGCTATGCAAGAGGAGCTTCTTCAGTTTAAGATTTAGAAGGTTTGGGTGCTAGTTGATTTACCTAAGGATGAAAAGGTAATTGGCACTAGATGGGTTTTCAAGAATAAAAGGGATGAAAAGGGCATAGTGATTAGGAATAAGGCTAGATTAGTAGCCCAAGGGTACACACAAGAAGAAGGTATAGACTATGATGAGGTTTTTGCTCCAGTAGCAAGACTTGAGGCAATTAGGCTTTTCTTAGCTTATGCTTCATTTATGGGCTTCACAGTTTATCAAATGGATGTCAAGAGTGCATTTTTATATGGTACTATTGAAGAAGAGGTGTATGTCTCACAACCTCATGGTTTCAATGATCTTGACCATCCAGAAAAAGTGTATAGAGTAGTTAAGGCTCTTTATGGCCTTCATCAGGCACCAAGAGCATGGTATGAAACACTAGCTTCCTACTTAATTGAAAATGGATTTCAAAGAGGGAAGATTGATCAGACATTATTCATCAAGAAGCACAAGAGTGATCTTTTGCTAGTACAGGTGTATGTGGATGATATCATCTTTGGATCTACAAGGAAGGAGATGTGTTTGGAGTTTGAGAAGCTTATGCATGATAAGTTTCAGATGAGTTCCATGGGGGAACTTACATTCTTTTTGGGTCTGTAAGTTAAGCAATCTAGTGAAGGCATATTTATTTGTCAAGATAACTATGTTGCAGAGATACTTAGAAAATTTCAATTTGCTGATTCAAAAGTGGCAAGCACACCAATGGACTCTAAGAAGCTACTTCTTAAAGATTTAGATGGAGATAATGTAGATGTACACACTTACAGGTCTATGATAGGTTCTTTGATGTATCTCACATCATCAAGACCTGACATCATGTTCTCTGTTTGTGCTTGTGCAAGATTTCAAGTAACTCCAAAGGTTTCTCATTTAACAGCTGTCAAGAGGATTTTTAGATATCTCAAGGGTCAACCAAGGTTGGGTCTATGGTATTCAAGGGAATCACCTTTTGACTTGGGAGCATTTTTGGATAGTGATTATGCTGGTGCTAGCTTGGACAGAAAGTCAACAACTGGAGGATGTCAATTCCTTGGGTGTAGACTTATCTCATGGCAGTGTAAGAAGCAAACAATTGTGGCTACTTCAACAACTGAAGCTGAATATGTAGCTGCTGCAAGTTGCTGTGGTCAAGTCCTATGGCTTCAAAACCAACTTCTTGACTATGAGTACAATTTTATGAACACTGTCATATTTATTGATAATAGTAGTACTATTTGCATAATTAAAAATCCAGTGCAACATTCTAAAACAAAACACATTGAAATAAGACATCATTTTATTAGATATTGTAATGAGAAAAAGTTGATTCAAGTTCTTAAAATTGATTCTGATCATAACTTTTCTGATCTTCTTACAAAAGCTTTTGATGTTGGAAGGTTTCAGTACTTGGTAGCAAGTATTGAGATGCTTAATCCTCAATGATTTAAAACTATGTGTTTTTGTGTATAAATTTTTGATTGTACTGCTGGCTTTATAAAATACTACTGTTAGTGAAAAGTTTGTGCTGCTGGTACAAATTTTTGTTTGTTAAATTCATATTTGTTAGTCATATCTATGATACTGCTATAAGACATATGCTTTGCATTTTGTTTCTTGGTTTTGGACTACCATTTTCAGGTATGAACTTTGAACAAAAAGAAGTTTCAAGTGAAATGGAAGTAGCAGAATAATGATATTAGTTGCTGACATAATAGGTTTATGATGGACTGAGTTTGGGAATTTATTAACAAAGGTTTACTCCTAAGTTAATTGATCCCTTAGAACTTATTTCTTGAAATCTGATTATGATATTTCACATTGAATTGATGGTTCAGTTGATCAGATAGTAACTGATTCAACTCACTTTCTATCATTTTATACTTTTAAGTATAATGAGCAAGTCTAAGGACATCTGATAGAAAGAACAGCTACTAAAAGTGAATCTAACACTTGTGTTAGAGGCAACAATTGCTATGAGCTGGAAACCCTGTCAAGAAAGCCTTTTAAATAGGTTTATCTTTACACAGGCAGTTATTTATAACTGAAAACATTGGTTCTCAGACAACCAGAGGTTGCTTTAAACCGCATTCTTGACTAAGTGTCTGTTACTTAATCCCTTCAAAATGGTTAAAAGCAGTATGATTTTTCTATAATAAAATCATGAACATACTGCTAAGTCAAAAGTTTCTTAAAAAGGATTTTCAAAGGGACTCAACAAAACCATCCATTGATGGATAATGAGTCAATGCCCCATGAATCACCTCTCATAGGAGTTAACACACCTAGAAGTGATGAGGGCAGCACATAAACTCTTAAGGAATTGATGGCTTCATGTACAACATTGTCTGAAAACAAGTTCACATTGGTAGATCAGATAATGATGGGATGATGGTGAGAGATCTTCCAAACAGGGGAGGATAAAATGTTATTTGCATCTCAGGGGAGGAAATATCTCAGGAGAGGAAATAAAGCCCAAGGAAGATTAACCAAATGAAAGGGAGGAAAAGACAAAAGCATACAAGATGATGACATGGAGGTTGAAAATGACAAGAACAAAACTGATTCTGGAGTATTATATATATTCAGAAGGGATGAAGCATTTCAAATAGAGAAAGTTCTATCTAGGAGCTTTCAGTTTCAATTTCAGTTCATTCCAAAGGAGAAAGTTCTATCTAGGAGCTTTCAGTTTCAATTTCAGTTCACTACGTTTGTTCATGACTTGCAAAGGCATGCTGATAGATGATTTCACTTGTTGAAACAAGCATCCAAGATACACAGCATCATTGCCTCTTATAATTCCTCCATCCAAGGAAAGTGCACCATCTTTTAGGCTTTGTTTGAAGCTTGAAGATAGGTACTAATATTGTTGAAGTCAAAAGAAAATGGCAGATGAGTTACTGAGAAAGATATTTAATATTGAAGAACAGAAGATAGCTCAGATCAAGAATCCGACTACAGAAGTGTTTGAAAGATTCTCAGAATCATAATTTAATTCAGAAACATGTTGAAATGGATTCACATGTTTAGGGGAGGATTGTTGGGAATTAAATGTTCTGAAGATTAGTATTGGAAATTACATGTTCTCAAGATCATTATTGCTCAAAGAAATACTCTAAGTATCATTCTACTGCTAGTGCATTTGATTCTACTTCTAGCGTTAAACATTCTACTGCTGAATGATGCTGCTGCTGGTGAAGAAGATTCTACTGCTGAGTGGATAACTATTGAAGTATTCTACTGCTGGTTGGATAAGAATACAAAGATATTATGTGTATAATAGTCAACAATACACGGTAGATAATATCTTTAGACAAAGTGTTCAGTAATAAGTTGTAAACATAGATACATGTTGTATCTTAATGACTGACACTCTCAAGCATGTGTTCGATTAGACTTGACAATATTGTAAAGATCTCTCCTGGACTATAAAAGAGAAATCATTGGCTTAGATATTGTAACGAATTAATTAGATCATAACTGTTAAGAACATAGAACAAACACAACAATATCATTAGTGATAAAAACATAAGATTCAACGTTTTTGTAACCCTAGTGATAGTGAAGATCACTCGTATTATCTTGAATTATATTGAATCGTTTAGTGATACAACCTTCTTTGTTCATTGTTCTACGACAAACATAACTGTTCCATTTCCATATCCAAATACCTTTCTAAGTGTGGTTAAGTAGATTCCGCATACTTAATCATATTAACTCAAGATATCATATACACAAAGCAACAAAGGTCTAACAACCTTATAGTGTATCGAATCCCTCTCAAGACTTATCAAATTTGTAATGATCTCCTTTGTTGTATAAAAGGGAGATCTTAGCTTAGAAGTTAAGTGTGTCTTTTGTGCTTCACTATGTGTTATCTGTGAAGACACCAGAGTGTTTTACTGTGCTTAGAACTCAAAACACAAAGTGTGTTACAAATGTAAAACATCAAATAGTTAGTGTGTGTGGGAACATCAGACAAAGGGTCTGATGTTGTTAGGTCTGTTTAGCCTCAAGGATCTTTGATCCCTGATTAGAGTGTACTTGTGCTATATTTGATCACATAGCATTGGGGTTGATTTAATAAACAAAGAGAAGTTTGACAAAACCTTGTTATGATAGTATTGATTCTTTCATTTGAATATTCTGCCAATATTATCATTGTGCTTATCATAGTTTACCCTAGATCAAAGTCTAAACAACCTAGATTCCTTAAACGGTTCAGAAAACTTATATTATGCTTGTGTCTTGAATCACTTATATTAAAGTTTTCACACAAGAGATATTTAATATCTCTACAAGATCACAATGATCTACTCTCACAAACTCTTAAAAGAAAAATGAACTTGATGTATGCTAGAATACAACAAGTGTGTAACAAATGTTACAAGTGCACTAACTACAACTACAACACTTTGTATCTTCTTAGATACCTTGTGTTCTTCTCTTGCACTAGTAGAGGAATGAAGGTAATCACTTGGTTGGATGATTGGATCACTCTTTAAATAAAAGAAAACTAAATTAAATGATCAAGAAGAGAAGATGTGATAAGAGTATTGAACTCAGAAAGTTGTGTGTGAAAAAGGATGCCCAAAAACTGTGAAGAGGGCTGGTATTTATAGGCAGAAAAAATTTAGCCATTATGTGTACACGGTACCACTAAATTTAGTGGTACCGTGGTACCGTGCCAGACAAAAACGCTCCTCTTTTTGTCTTTAGTGGTGAAAGTTTATTTGGGGAAGTTTGGAGCTGATTTTGGGGGGGAAATAGTTGTTATGACATTTAAACTTATTTTTCCAATAAAACATTTCTTAATAATTCAAAAAAAACTTGTAAAGTATATTTTTGAAAAAATGTTTTGTCACACTAAAAATGTGAAGTTTTAAATACAAATTCACTTCTTTGATCATTTGTCAAGTTGTAAATTTGTTTGTGCATACCTAGAGTGATTTGCGTAGAAATGGGATCTTTCGACTATAAACTTGTTTAAGCTAATTTTAACGCAAAGTGTTTTCACATTTTGTCATCCTCAAAACGTGAAGTTATCGAAAGATATAAATAACATTTTTAGAACACTATTTGCATCAACAATCTCCCCGTTTATGATGATGACAAAACCTAAACTCATTTTAAGTTAAAATTAATTTTAACAAGTTTTTAATGAGTTTATATCCCATTTCTCCCCCTTTTTGTCAAAGCAAAAAGGTTGCTAAGGCTCCCCTTGATGTATACTCCCCCTCGTTTGGAGGACACCAAGGAATCGAGCAATGATTCTTGCTACAAAACAAAGTTAGATGACAAATATACAATATCTAACATGTAGCAATCACGACAAATATCCAACCACAAACAAGAAAATGGCTAAGTAGCCAAATACAAAAAAAAATAAACAACCACATAACATGCCAATCCATTAATTAAAAGAAATGTCATACATAAGTATGACTACATGACAAACACAAAGACAAACAACAAGAAGCATAAATCCTTAATGACTAGAGGCAAGCTTCATTTCCAAAAGGGGTCCTAAAGGTTTATTATTGGAGACTAAACATGAACATGTTTAGTTATATGGGTTAGGAGGAGGTGGAGATGTTGGCATGATTGGGGGTGGTGGTGGTGTCAAGAGATGCTCCACATAGGAGAACATGAAATGTATCTCATCCCTCAAGGAGAAGATGAGGTTACGGTTGTGGAGGCAACATAGGCAATTAGCACTATGTAGATCAAATGGATGAGGTTGGATAGGTTGTCTCATGATTGGGGAAGGAGGTGGTGGTGAGTTAGTTGGTGATGGGGTTGGCATGGCATAATCCAATTGAGTGATGGGTGAGAGAGTGTAGTCCATGGATGATGGCATGGTGTTGAGAGAAGGAGATGTGGTTCTAGTGGAAGATGTTTTGGAAGGAGCGTTAGGTGGAGATGGTGAGTGAGGAGTGGCTTGGGAAGGTGGTGTTGTGACTTCATCATCTTTTGTGAGATCAACAAAGAGAGGTTTGGATGGTGGTCTTATGGTTATTCTAGGTTTCTTGGAAATGTGGGTTGTTGATCCTTGTGTGGAAGACATGGTGATTGAGTGGTGTGAGGTTGAAGATGAGATGCAAGATAAGCTTGCAATGGTGAGGCCTTATATAGGCAAGAGTGGTTGAATTTGAATTAAAGTTGTTGGTAGTGCCCTATGGTGTAGTAAGGGAATCTTGGGGTGTAAGTGAGTTTGCAAAATTTTGCAGGTTTGAGGTTAAGGCTGCAGGTTTCTAGAGAAAACAGTGAAAATTCGTCAAACAAGGGCACGGTACCACTAAATACCACACGGTACCGTTAAATTTAACGGTACTGTGGCCTATTTAACGGTACCGTGACCTGGAAGTCACGAATTTTCCTGTGCAGCCTAGTTCTAGGCAGCTAAGGGAAGTTTTCTAGGGGAACTATTTGCAGGAAATATTAGTGCCTCAAATCACTAATGATTTATTTTCCTAATATGTCCCATATTAAGCTACTCCTAGCAATTAAAGATTATCATGCAACTTTCTAAGATAATCTATAAGAATGCAAACAAAAAGGACAAAATAAGCTATCATCCAAGAATCATATAAAAATTCATGCAAGGTGATAGAATAAATGTCAAGCATGCAAAATAGAAAAGAGTATTAATCCCTAATATAATTCATCATAGAAAAATCCTAATTATAAAAATAGTTTCATTGGCTTGAGCACACCCTCATTCATCATCACTCGATGAAACATCATAGCACGATACTGAACTATCATCATGATTTCCTTGAGATGATGTACATTCCCAATATAGAGAGGTGTAGGTGTTTTGAGTTAGGGGAGCCATGGTGGGATCGACAAGGAGATATCGATTGTTTTGGAGGTGAGGGAACGAGTTCATGACAAAACGGTATAGACAAGTCAACAACCTGCCATAGGGTATCACCTTATTTAGTCGACCCCTGACACCGAAAATTCTCCTTGCCACAAAGTAAGCAAGATTGTAGGGTTGTTCGGTGACTAGACAATACAACATATGAGCATAACACCCCGAAAGGTACTCACGGTTGTGAGGAAGAAAAAAGACATTTTCACGAATGACTTCTATCCATCTACGTAGATGTGGATGAATTTCATCAACATAGACTCTTATTGGATCTAAGTCATAGTCATGAGACTCACGGAATCAATATCACCATTTTCTTTAAGAAAACCATGAACTTTTTGAGGAAGACGAATGTGTTCTTTAATCTCACATGGAGTGGGAATGAGGGTATTGTAAGGACCGGACTCAATTTGGTGACTCGTGGGGGTTTTGAGAGACCAACCTTCCGTATAGGAACATTGCCCATGGTTCAGAAGTTCAAGAATGTGAGCAAATTGGTCGAGAGTTAGTGAGATTTCTTGGTTTTGTATCACGAATTGAAGAGACAAAGTTTTATCCTCGTTATGTACGAGTTTAACTTGTCTATAGAACTCAAGGACAAATCGAACAGATTAGATCATTAATCCTAAACAAGCAATCGAATCCGGTTTCTTGAAGCATGGTTTGGATATGATCATGGTTGAGAAAGGATGACTTGACAATTCGTCCTTCATGAAAGAAACGAGACTCTAGGTTACGGAAACTTTGTATGTGACAAAGTGGGGTGTTTGGTTCAAGTGAAGGTTTGGGAATGTAATCGACTATCAGTTCATGATCGTAATCAAACATGTGATATCTCTTGTTACCTATGAAAAATTTATCAAAGATTAAAATGGAGAATATTTCATTTAAAGACACGTGCCTAGTGTGTGCCTATATGCAAACTATATGGAGGTGCGGTAATCTCGACTCTAGAACTAAAAATAATGAGATTACCCAAACATTCCTAACTTTACTTTTGCTCAACCGAATATGTCGATAAATACATATTAGTTATGTAATTCGATCAATATTCGTGAGATCATGTATGCATGAGAAAAAAAACGTTTTTAGTTTGTATCAACAATGCACGAAAAATGTTTCATAATCCTAGTTTCGTGAAATTTTTTAAATACAATAGTATTGGGGTGTTTGGCGCCAAAATTTTGAAAAGTTGGAATGTTAATGACTCCTAATCCTAATTGCAAATATTCTAGACATGATTCCTCTTAGGCCTACTTGATCTAATAAAACCAAGGCTTGAACCAAAATATGTGATTAAAGTGGGATTATGCAAGTCCTATGTTAAGGGAATCATAAAGGTTATACATTGCCTAATCCTAGTCCTAATTTCATAGAGGCTCAATCAAAATTGAAAAACCCCAATTCAATTTTCATGTATGAACAAACCCTAGACTCAAGATTAAAGAAAAGTAGAGTCAAATGACTTACGAGTCATGTTGAAGAAGTGAAAGTAGTTGGTAATCTTGAGAATCAATTCCTTGAATTAGTTCTTGAAGGGGTGTAATTGAATTTTGGGTTATGAGGTTTGGTTTTGACAGCAATTGCAGAAGTTGGGGAAGTTTAAAATGAATAATGTGGGAAAAGATGACTGAAACATGAACTGTATCGATACACGGTACCATTAAATTTAATGGTGCCGTGCCACTTTAGTGGTGCCGTGATATGCTGGGATGAATTTTCGTCCCATTTTGATTTTTGACGAATAAGTCTCGCTGTTTTAGTGAGACTTTTGACACGAGGAAAGAATTTATACCTAATAAATTCTTTTGATGAGGAGAACCTAGACTAGACGAAAGGAAATGACTCAATATTTCCAGTGAAATATTTAAAGAGTCATGAGATGAGACACACGAGATGACTTCAATATTACCAGTGAAATATTTAAATAGTCATAAGATTTATGGAATATGTTCCATCATTCCTAGACCTAGACGAAGATAGTAGAAGGATTCTCGTTTGAGAGGTTTGGTCAAGATATCGGCGATATTTTCTTGAGGGAACTTTCTCAATAGAAATGTTTCCTTTCTGAATGTTATCGCGAAGGAAGTGGTGACGAATTTCGATGTGTTTAGTACGAGAGTGTTGAACGGGGTTTTTGCTCAAGTCAATAGCACCTTTGTTATCATACATAATGGGAACGTCGTCTAGATGGATGTCATAGTCAATAAGAGCTTGTTTCATCCATAGTGCTTGTTGACATGCCTTTCCGGCACTTACATACTCGGCTTCGGTCGTGGAGATAGCAAGAGCCGTTTGTTTGTTGGAGAACCAAGAAGTTAGACAACAACCCATGAAGGTACAAACGCCACTCGTACTTTTTCGATCCACGTAATCTCCCGCATGATCAAAGTCGGCATAGACAACAGTTTCTACACCGGTCCCCTTGGGATAGAATAATCCCAAGTGTATAGTGCCTTTAATATATCGGAAGATACGCTTAACCGCTTCAAGGTGAGAGGTTTTGGGATCCTCTTGGAAGCGAGCACAAAGGCAGACACTAAACATGATATCGGACCTACTTGCCGTGAGGTATAATAAACTTCCTATCATACCTCTATACTTAGTGCTATCCACGGACTCACCTTCTTCATCTTTCGTGAGTTTCATTTTCGTGGACATGGGAGTTTTCATGGGCTTAGACTCTTCTAAACTAAATTTCTTAAGCATCTCCTTACTATACTTAGATTGATTAAAGAATATACCATCTTCCATTTATTTTATTTGTAGACCAAGGAAGAAATTTAATTCGCCCATCATGCTCATCTCAAACTCGTCACGCATGATCTTAGAGAAATCATCGCACAGTTCTGGACAAGTTGAGCCAAATATGATGTCGTCGACATATATTTGAACAATGATGAGATGTGAATTTCGTTTCTTTGTGAAAAGTGTGTTGTCAACCATTCCCATGGTATATTCATGTTCAATCAAGAATGCCTTTAGTCTATCATACCAAGCTTTAGGAGCTTGTTTGAGACCATAGAGAGCTTTCTTGAGTTTATAGACATGATTCGGTTTCTCGAAATCAACGTATACCTCCTCGTTGATATAACCATTTAGGAATGCACTTTTCACGTCCATTTGGTATAATTTAAAGTCTAAGGCGCAAGCATAGGCAAGGAGTATCCTAATAGACTATAATCTAGCTACGGGTGCATAAGTTTCATCTTAATCTATTCCTTCTTATTAGTTATAGCCTTGTGCTACCAACCTTGCCTTATTCCTAGTTACGACGCCATTTTCGTCGAGTTTATTCCTAAACACCCACTTAGTTCCTATGATGGTTTGATTCTTAGGTGGAGGTACTAAATCCCAAACTTGGTTTGCGGTGAATTGATTTAACTCTTCTTGCATGGCAACTACCCAGCTTTCATCCTTAATTGTTTCACTGACATTCTTAGGTTCTACGGTAGATATAAAACAAAAGAAATTACTTTTGTTTTATGCTTGTGACCTAAGAGTTCTTTGGTTTAGGTTTCCTATGACATTTTCAATAGGATGGTTCATGGATTCCTTAATGTTGACAACTTTGTCAACTTCAACTATTTCATCCTCAATGTCATTTCCTAAGGTTTTCTTGCCATTAACCTTAATGGCTTCTTCCTCATCTAAGTCATCATCCACCAAGGGTGATGTCTTAGTTGGTGGAGGACTTTCATCGAATGTCACGTTGAGTGATTCTTCGACTTTCATTGTTTTCTTGTTTAACACAACATAGGCTTTACTATTTTGGGAGTAACCTAGGAAGACACCTTCGTAAGACTTTGGGTCAAACTTGGTGAGGTAGTCTTTAGTGTTTAGTATGAAGCACTTGCTTCCAAACACTCTAAAGTAATCAAGAGTAGGTTTCCTACCTTTCAAGATTTCATATGGTGTTTTTCCTAAGATAGGTCTAATTAGAATCCTATTTAGTATGTAAGTTGAGGTGTCCATCGCATTACACCAAAACTTTTGCGGAATTGATTGTTCATTCAACATCGTTCTACCCATCTCTTATAGAGTACGATTTTTCCGCTCAACTACCCCATTTGATTGTGGAGTGTGTGGAGCCGATAAATTGTGTGTAATACCATTAGCATCACAATATACTCCAAATTGCACTTCATTATCAAATTCCCGACCATGATCCGTCCTAATTGATACTATAGTACACCCTAGTTGATTTTGGACCTTCTTACTAAAGATTTCGTATTCCTCGAAAGCTTGTGTCTTATTCTTAAGAAATCTAGTCCAAGTATACCTAGAGTAGTCATCAACTATTACTAAGGTGTAGTAATTTCCTCTGTAGCTCCGTACGGTGGATGGACCAAATAAGTCCATGTGAAGGAGTTCTAGGCATCTAGAGGTCGAGACTATATTCTTAGCTTTGTGACTAGAAGGAGCTTGTTTTCCAACTTTACAAGCGTTACAAAAGTGTTTATCAAACTTAATCTTAGGTAGGTTTCTAACTAGTTCCTTAGAGGCCAATGATTGTATTAAACGCATATTGGCGTGACCTAGTCTCCTATGCCATAGAGTGGAATTATCATCTATGGTTGCTAGGCAAATCTTATCCTGAGGCTTATTTAATATTTTCATAACAAATAAGTCATTCTTCTTAACTCCTTTGCCTATGGTTTTACCATTCTTAGTGATCTCACTACCCTCTTCGGAGAATATAACTCTACACTTATTGTCTACCATTTGGCTAATGCTAAGCAAGTTAGATCCTAAGTTATCTACATGCTCAACATTTCTAATAGTGAAGGAGTTTTGAGTAATCGTACCTTTGCCTATGATGTTGCCCTTAAGTTTGCTACCGAAAGTGACATTACCTCTGTTGTATGCCTTGTATGATGATAATAGACTTCGGTTACCCGTCATATGATTAGTGCATCCACTATCCTTGACCTATTCGTCGGGCTCCAAGTCGATTCCCAAGCATATCTATTGAATAAGACAAACATTCAAACATTTGGTCCCCAATATCTCATGGGTCCAAAGTTGTTAGTATTAAACATCCCATGCATTAGTTGCATTTGGTTAGGATGTTAGAATGGAGGACAAATTTCCCATGGTAAGTAACTTTGTAGTTAACGATTATTCCAAGTTACGGGATAGTTACTTGGATAACTTGGTCTTCTAGAGTTACCTCTCGGTAGAGGAGTTCTTGACCGAGGTTTAGGAACATTTGTTTTTCTAGGTGGAGGAGTCTTTGACCTAGTGTCGGGTTTTACAAATCCAAGCCCGGGGGTCGACAAGGATTTGTAAAAGCTTCTGACTTCCTTTTTACTAGCAATAGGTACTTTGAAACTATTAACAACTATGTGACTTGGTTTAGGACTTGAATTATTTTTCAGAATCGACTCAGTTCTGTCTCCAGCACCACACGGTACCACTAACTTTAGTGGTGCCGTCTGTACCTTTAATGGTATCGTCCACCTGTTCGACAGAACTTGAGGTTTTGACAAATTTTACTTGTTTCGTTTTACTTGTCGAAACTTTATTTGGGTCAAATCCTAAGCCCGCTCCGGCATGTTCACTATACCTAACGTTTTCAAGCATATCATTAAGTGACTTTGTCCCTTTTTCAAACTTAATGATTCTTAAAGCATTTTCTTTGAGTTTTTCATTTTCTACTCGAAGACTTATGCATGACCTACAACCTACATCTATTTCTTTGTTTTTCTCAAGTCTTTTTACTTGATCCTTTAGTTCTAAAACTTGCACTTCGAGTTCATGCAATTTTAATTTTAGTGTTTTGTTTCTACCTAAAATTTTAGAACTTACTTCGCATAGTTTATTATATTCGTCATATAATCTATTATCATCTATTGACGAATTATCATCACTATAATAAGAAGAGTCGGAATGTACCTCATTCGAAGCCTGAGCCATAAGAATGTTTTGTCGTTGGGCTTCTTCTCTTCTTTTTCACCGCTATCACTCCAAGAGCCTCCTATGAAAGCTCTTTGGTTGTTGGTTTTCGGTGGTTTAGGACATTCTCCTATGAGGTGATTAGAATCTCCGCATCTAAAACATCTCCTATCACTCTTTCCTTTCTTCTCATCTTTGTTCTTTTGTGACGGCTTCTTATCATCATGAGGTTGCCTAACGAACCTACCTCTTCTCCTAAAGAACTTTTTAAAGTCTCTAACGGCTAACGCATACTCTTCATCTTCACTATCGGAACTCGAACATTCCTCATCACTAGACTCCATTTTGGCTTTCAATGTTATAGATCTAACTCTCTCGCTTTTCCCTTTGACTATATCGGAGTCTTTCTTGATTATCATCTCATAAACCTTCAAGTTTCCTATTAGTTCATCAAGAGATAATGTCGCCAAGTCCTTTGACTCTTCAATGGCGATGACCTTTGCTCTCCATTTTGGATGTAGAGTCCTAAGAAACTTCCTAACATAGTTCTTGCTAGAATAACCTTCATCAAGAGCTTTAAGACTAGTAATAATAGTATTAAACCTAGCAAAAACATTATCAATAGATTCATCTTCCGAAATGGAAAATTGTTCATATTGTTGCACAAGAAGATCTATCTTGTTCTCTTTTACTTGATTATTACCTTGGTGAGTGACTAACAAAGTTTTCCAAATATCTTTTGCCGTATTGCACATAAAAATTCTTTCAAATTCTTTTTTCGGCAAAGCATTATAAATCATCATCTTTGTCTCATCATTTTTAGCTAGTTTTCTTTTAAGTTCATCACTTTGTTTATTATAAGAAACTATTTCATCCTTTTTAGTTTCTGTATTCTTTTGAACTTGAAAGTCACCCTCGGTAATAATATGCCAAAGATCAATGTCTTTTGATTTCACATACGTTTCGAATCTTGTTTCCCAATATATAAAACAATCGGTTTCGAAAAGTGGTGGTCTTTGCATAGATTGCCCTTCTTGATATTTGTCAGAATCCATTGATCGATTCAAGTTTTAAAATACAATTTACTTTAAAATCTTAACTAACGTGGCTCTGATACCAATTTTGGAAAACTAGAAGGGGGGGGGGGTTGTATAGTTTTACCGGTTTTTAATTTGTTTCAAAACTTTACTTTTGAAAAAATTAGATTCGAATCTTATGTGTAATCAATCAACACCAATATGAACTCTAAACTATACTATCTAACGTAAATAATAAATGTAAAGAAAAGAGATGGAAAGATCAAACTGGGACAAAGAGATTTATAGTGGTTCGGTCACGAAGCTCTTCTTCGCCCTATTCCACTCCCAGAGTACCACACTCGAGAGTTTCAATCACTATGTCAACAAAGCTCCCTTCAGGAGGAGAAAACTGTACAACGTCGCTTATCCTAATTTCCGATACTAAGCTAGATGTCGAGTACTAATCTTAGCTAGTACCAATCTACCACGATCCACACGATCCTTTCTACTTCACACAATCAACACACTTGACTCGATCTACCTTGTTTAGTTTACTTTTTCCTTATCCTTTCTATCCAATCTTCATCTGAGGAACTCTCAAACTCTTCATTGTCTATAACATCGTCATCAACATCAAACTCCTCATTCGTATTAAACTCAAGTTGTTTTTCAACATAACCCATGGTATTAGCATTTGTATTGTAAAAATTATCAATGTTCACTGCTACATCTTCAACTTGATTTTCCTTATCCGCCAATACATCACTTTCATTACCATCATCTCTACCTGTATGCGCTTCATCTTCATCATCACCTATATGTACTTCCTTTTCATCAATCAAAATGCCTTTACCTTTATCACCAACTCGTATCTCAGGACCTTTTTCAGCAACACCAAACTTGTCTATACCAAAGAAAGGGTCACACTCATCTTGGCCCAAAAATATGTCAGAAGTAGTGTAAAGTCATTAGCAAAGTCACTAGTTAGCCCTTATGTTCCTACATTAGGTTCATTGTATTCACCAATTTCTGGCCTAACTTGATTGCTTTGACCACTATCTAGCCTATCCACATTATCACCATCATTCTAGCCTAACAATAACCTCTTAACACATGAACCTTTAATTACTTTATTTTGTTTCCCTTTACTTGGTAAAACTTCATCTTCTATTTTTGTGGAGAACTAGAAGGGGGGTTGAATAGTTTTACCGGTTTTTAATTTGTTTCAAAACTTTACTTTTGAAAAACTTTGATTCGAATCTTATGTGTAAACAATCAACACCAATATGAACTCTAAACTATACTATCTAATGTAAATAATGAATGTAAAGAAAAGAGATGGAAAGATCAAACTGGGACAAAGAGATTTATAGTGGGTCGGTCACGAAGCTCTTCTTCACCCTACTCCACTCCCCGAGTACCACACTCGAGAGTTTCAAGCACTATGTCAACAAAGCTCCCTTTAGGCAGAGAAAACCGTACAACGTCGCTTATCCTAATTTCCGACACTAAGCTAGATGTCGAGTACTAATCTTAGCTAGTACCAATCTACCACGATCCACATAATCCTTTCTACTTCACACAATCAACACACTTGACTCGACCTACCCGATCTACCCTTGATCCACTTGATCAACACACTAGCTCACAAGCTTCAAGAGATATTCAATATCTCTACAAGATCACAATGTTCTACTCTCACAAACTCTCAAAAGAAAAATGAACTTGATGTATGCTAGAATACAACAAGTGTGTAACAAATGTTACAAGTGCACTAACTACAACTACAACACTTTGTATCTTCTTGGATACCTTGTGTTCTTCTCTTGCACTAGTAGAGGAATGAAGGTGATCACTTGGTTGGATGATTGGATCACTCTTTAAACAAAAGAAAATTAAACTAAATGATCAAGAAGAGAAGATGTGATAAAAGTATTGAACTCAGAAAGTTGTGTGTGAAAAAGGATGCCCAAAAACTGTGAAGAGGGCTGGTATTTATAGGCAGAAAAAATTTAGCCGTTATGTGTACACGGTACCACTAAATCACCCATGGTACCACTAAATTTAGAGGTACCATGGTACCGTGCCAGACAAAAACGCTCATCTTTTTGTCTTTAGTGGTGAAAGTTTATACGGGGAAGTTTGGAGCTGATTTTGGGGGGAAAAATAGCTGTTATGATATTTAAACTTATTTTTCTAATAAAAGATTTCTTAATAATTCAAAAATAACTTGTAAAGTATATTTTTGAAAAAATGTTTTGTCACATTAAAAATGTGAAGTTTTAAACACAAATTCACTTCTTTGATCATTTGTCAAGTTGTAAATTTATTTGTGCATACCTAGAGTGATTTGCATAGAAATGGGATCTTTCGACTAAAAACTTGTTTACGTTAATTTTAACGCAAAGTGTTTTCACATTTTGTCATCCTAAAAACGTGAAGTTTTCGAAAGATATAAATAACGTTTTTAGAACATTATTTGCATCAACAATTTCCTCAATGACACACTTTGGATTACTAAGGGGTCGTTGGTGTGTATATGAGAATGACTATGGATATTGATATGGAAATAGGTTTTTAAACCCACTATGATAGGTTGGTATAGAAAATGACTATTTTTTAGGGTTTCATACCAATTTTTAAAACCAAACCCATAAACCAAACAATTATGTTGGGAATGACAACATTCCTTCATTTCCATACCTTCAAACCAAATGTCCCCTAAAATTAGCAAATTCATGTTTCATGTAGTATGTATGCAAATGAGTCCTTTCATGTTTAGCGACCCATTATCTAAATAACCACTAGACTTTTTGAAGTGGTGATACATTATCATATTTTCACTATGGCCTAGCCTTTACACCATATCATTAAGTTGATGGACTAAAAATTCATTCATATTTGACTAACAAAAAAAATAATAAATAAATAAATAAATAAATAGATAAATAAATAAATAAACTGAAGGTACCATTCTCAAAAGTCCAAGCAGGTGGATCAGTAAACATTCCTGCATAATGAACCCTCATGGAAAACACAGTCTCATTGCTTCATGGAAAAAAAAAAAGTTAAAAGAAAAAAAATAGAGTTTTGAGCAAAACACCTGATAATGTATACATTTTTAAACATAAACCTAATTAAACATGAACACATTGATATTTCCTTGAAAATAGTAGATTAAGATAAAAAGGCACAAAGAAAGAAAAAAAGATGCACCTACCATAAATTCTAGACATAAACATCAGCCTTGGATGTACATTAATTCTAAATCGCTTGCGAGAACACCATTGCATGTATATGGTTCACTTATTACGTTTTTTTTTTATCAAAGAAGATGAGAAGTTGAAGGGTGGGTGAGTGTTAGAGTGAAACTTGAAATAATAATGGGGATGAAATGAGAAAAGACCGACCTTTAATTAGGTGTCAATATCGAGTTAGAATAGAAAAGACAGAAACACCCTCACATGGAAGGCATATGGGTGGGGTTTACAAGAAAATATAACGATTTTGGGCGATAGGGATGGACCAAAGCTTAATTATAAAGATCAATCAAGAAAAAAAAAAGATCAGGTACTAAGATAGGGATTTGGCGCAAACTACTGGGACAAACGGTGTAATTTACTCTAATCGTAATGATATCTTTAAATACAAAGAGTGCAAAAATGTACTCTATATATTACAAATAATAGTGTGCCATGGACTTTTTGTTGCAAAAAAACTCAAATCTACATATTTTTTCTCACTTTTAAAAAGTGCTTAATATTTTATTAACATTTAATAATGGGTAAAAATGATTGCATTAATAAGTGTGAAAAACTTTTGTAGAACAACATATTTTCCACTTTAATAATTGTATCAAAAAAAAATTTAACATTTAATTGTGAAGGAATTTAAGCATTCTCTATACTTTTTAAGCGTGAAAATTAATTGAAAAGAAATTGAGTGTTATAATTTACTTCAACACTTATGTGTGTGGTTATTTTTTATTGTTCTATAATTTTTTTCACACTTATTATCCTAATCAATTTTCGTATATTAATAAGTGTTATCCTAATCAATTTTCGTACATTAATAAGTGTTAAAAAAGCTATTAAAATTTTATACGCATTTTATAAGTATGGAAAAAATGGTGCCTAGATTTGACAATTTTTTTAATAGTTATCCGATACTTTGTACTATTTTGGTTGAGTCATATATATTCGCCTTGTTGGGAAAAACAAATTACTCTATAATCGTTATAACTTACGAGAATGGCGCCGGCCGCCGCGTTGCGTGCGGGTCTGTTTTTTTCCCGTTGTTTTTTTTGGGCAGGCCGATTTTGTAGAAATAAAGTAGAATAAATTTTTCTTTGATCTATTGGTTGTATTTCAAATGGTAATGGCATGTCGTTTTATCGGTTCACGTAGTTTTGTTTTAGTTTGTCGTTTTTTTTTATTGGTTGCATTTTAGTGTTCTCCGTGTTGGGCGTTTTATGTGTTCGTTTATTACGTACTTGCAAACTGTTTGGTCCAGCATGCGCTGACTGATGATGACAGGTTGTTCCAGTTCTGTGTATGCGTTCGGTTCAAACCCCGTCTCTATTTTGTTTTAGACCGTAAATGTAACGCTGTTTACGCTGCAATTCATATTTGGGTCAGAAGTTTTTCACTAACGTTAGCAAAATAAGCAACGGAAATGGACCAGTTTTTTTGTATCTATACCTCATCTTATCTTTTAACGGTTTCCAACTTTTGATGCCGTGACGGTCACATTTCCCCGTGTGTATTCATTATTGTTCACTCGCCACTTGTTTGCACCTCGCACCCTGTAAAACGCATAGATAAGATACTGTTAACTCGAAAGTTCATGTGCAGCAAAATCTATTAATGCAATCTATAAATTAAAGTGTGACAGAGTATAGAGCTAATGCGGTTATACGAAACGCATCAAACGTGTAGTCCTTTATAGCAGCACGTGGTCTCACCCTGCACCAAGTTCTGTGCATTTGTAAGCAGTAGTGTGCTGGGATAACACAACTCTCCCATGATAAACCCCCTTCTCAATCTGCACATTCGCACAAAATAGTTCAATTCATGTTACTGGAATAAGTGGCTGCCACAGATACCAAGCCAAAAATGGTTTAATGAGATCACATGTATTAATATGCAAAAACTGGCTTTTTTTAATAGGAAGAAAAAAATAGTAAGTTGTATTGTCAAACTGATGCAAACAAATATTTATTAAAGACTTGCCGAGGAATAAATATATAAATAGATAGCTTACATATGCTGTCATTCTAGGCCAAGGACCCGCGTTGAATGCTTTCCGTGCTGCAGCTACTATTACATGTTATTCAGCCACAACAACTTTTGTCGTCTTTTAAACACTGCAAAATAAGATTAAAGGTTATATCTTTTCGCAACTTGAATTAATATACTTTCAATATAAGTAGCAAAATACTACTTAATAAACATTACATAGCAGTAGTGTTAACTTTGACTGTGTGCTGCACACCAGAAACATTGCACAGAAGAAATATTTCAGCCAATTATACAATTTCTTATGCCGATATTAATGCAATGCATAGAAAGTGTCCATATTGTTGAGTTCTGTTGCTACAGGTCCATATACTAATATACTATATACTGTAATATACTAATACTCCACACAACCATATAAGTTGACACTTGTTCCCACTACCACTTACTAACGGGCCGAAAGTTCCCAACAATACTAACAGAGCCTCCAAGTTCATTATATATAAACGAAACCTCCTAACTCGTTTAACCAAAAAGACATATTCTTAGTAAAACAATATAATTCACTTTGATTTGTTGGATATAAAACAGTAAATGACTAAATGAACCAGCAACCATTTAAAAGAAAACAACCCTAATATTTTTTGATTTCATAAAATGAAACATACCTGATATACCATGAAACACAGAAACGGAATTAATGTTTTGATGATTTCAAATCTTACGAACATGAGATAAAAAGACATATTATTTGGTCTACCTCCTACAAAATAAGACCCCAATTCAATATTCGAAATACTAAAAATTTGAAACTAAAATTAACTGCACGTCTTACATGCCATTTAAAGGTTAAACCATGGACTGTTACTCTTCCTCTCCGTATCTGTCATATCACACAACCTGAAAACGCGGAAGGCTTTTTTTAAAAGGAAGATGATAAATTAACAAAAGTAATTGCATCTATAATTCCTTACCACTTATCAATATACCAAACCATCTAGTGATTTGCTTTTAAGAATAACTCAATGCACATGTTGCGCCAATGAATCCCATTTAACTTAACCTGCAAAAGTAAACTACATTGGAGGAATGTCAGTGATGGGAAAAGCTCGGTCAAAGCATGCTGCAGAAAAGGGATGGTGTACGATAGGTCAAAAGTTATCCACTTATCAAAACTAAATATAACATAACCACGAAATAAGTAGCTTACAAGTGCTTATTTATAAGTAGGCATTGTACACATAACTAACTTGAACACCGACTTTAAAAAAATTAAAAAGAAAAATTAACCTAATCATGCGCGATTGAAACAACCTCAGTGCATCCTGTCAGCTCCCATTTCGTCAACTGGCCCTACAAAACTCAAAAAGCATGAGCAAATTCACCCAAAAACGATTACATTTTTTTTTAACTCATAACTATTAAGTAACCAAAATCAACAACAGCAGAAAGCAGCAACAGATTGTTTAGTGTTCCTAAAACAGTTGCAAAGTAGCTTTAAAAAAACAAAAATTACCTTTATGATAATCATTATCCTCCTCCTCATCCATTAAAATAACCAACTTCCTAAGCCCTTTTTCCAATCTAAAAAACATCATCTCATTCATCTTCTCCACCTCCTACTTCTTCTACCCACATACGATTCTCAAAGCTTGCGGCAAATAAGGCTCAGCCCTGCAAATATTGAAGTAGTATCACGCACCCGTCATTGCTGCAACCACAATCATATAATAGCAAACATAAAGTTTATAAAAACTCCGACAATTTGTAAAGAAACACTAAATTAGCAAAACCCCCAAATCATACGAAAACCCTAATTTTAAAATTAAACTTATATACATGTAAAAGCCGTGATGGGTATTAAAAATCTTCGAGTACGTGTGAAAAAAAGCCAAACCGACAACATATTGCAAGATTCCGTGGAAGAATAACCCGCCATAAGCTAGGGTTACTCAAATAAGCTGACCATGGTCATATAAAAACATAGCCTACTAAAATAAAAAACATGAGAAGCATCACCTACCAGAAGATTCAGAGCAAGAGGTCGAGAAGATGGAATCAAAGCAACTACAACACGTGGATTCTGGGTAAATGAAGATGAATGTGGAAGGTTCGGGAGTATTAATTATGCCATAAGCGGATCGTATCTGTCCAAAGCAGGCCGGAAAATCAGGCCAAAAGTGGCCTAGCGTATTTGGCGGGAAAAGCATGGAGCAATCCGGCGTCGTTTTGATTGTGAATTAATAATATATATATATATATAATTAAACAAATGTTATATACATGAAGTCATTAAGTATTAAAGTTTTTTTTTTTTTTTTTTTTTTTTTTTTTTTTTTTTAAAGAACGGCTTGTTAGTTGTTAGTGGTTCAGTTTGAGCAGTGACATCCAATTGGGCAGTATGCTGTCCGTGAACCCGCCTCTTTTTCCTTTAACCGTCCGAAGGGGTAAAAGTCTCGAGTGAGATTCGAACTTGAGACCTCCCCTAGCCAAACATTCCCTCCCCAATCCCTTAAGGAATCTTGGTGGCCAACTGAGATATGCTTAACAAATATGCAAATGGTTTCAAACTTTCAAAGTCAAAGGGCTGTGTTCAAACACAGACCGTGAAACACACACCATAGTGACATGTAATATCAATGTAATATTCTTAATTATTTCCACTTGACATCCATGGCCCATTAGCACCACGTAAATAACATGCTCCTTTAATCCTCTATATATACACTCTTCATCTTCATTGCTTACCACACAATATCACATAAATCATATCTATCTCTCAAGATTAACATTCCTAGTGTTTGATTACATAATTAGCTTCAGAAAAATGGATAAACTTCCAAAGTGTCCCGCAAATTATGTCCCTCTCACTCCTCTAACTTTCTTCAAAAGAGCCTCTATGGTTTACTCCAACCGTACGTCCGTCATATACTCTGGAGTCCGCTTTACGTGGCGCCAAACTTATGAACGTTGCTGCCGTGTCGCCTACTCCCTACGGTCTCTTAACGTTGTCAAGAACGATGTTGTAAGTTTCTTGCCTTACGTTTTTTAAGTGTAAACATGCATGGGTTGTTGAAATTTAAAAGATTATATTATACATGAAATGATGAAAATGTTTATTGATTCTAATATTTGGTTTAATTTATTAAATAGGTATCTGTGCTCGCACCAAATGTACCTGCGTTATATGAGATGCATTTTGCAGTACCAATGGCAGGAGCTGTGCTTAACGCAATTAACACAAGGCTAGATGCTAAAAATATAGCCACCATTCTCCGTCATTCAGAAGCTAAGGTCTTCTTTGTCGACTATGAATATGTTCCCATAGCATCTGAAGCACTACGGTTGCTGGTGGCGAGTTTTAATGATAGCTCTTCAGCCCAGCAGGCCATGCCGTTGGTCATTGTGATTGATGACGTTAGCAAGCCCACCGGTGTCCGTCTTGGCAAGTTGGAGTATGAGCAACTCATTCACCATGGTAATCCAAGATATCCCGGTGAAGACGTTGAGGACGAGTGGGACTCTATCACGTTGAATTATACATCTGGAACAACCTCGGACCCCAAGGGAGTGGTCTATAGCCACCGCGGTGCTTTTCTGAGCACGATGAGCTTGATTCAAGGGTGGGAAATGGGTACAGAGGCTGTGTACTTGTGGTCTCTGCCAATGTTCCACTGCAATGGCTGGACATTCACATGGGGTGTCGCGGCACGCGGTGGTACCAACGTGTGCATACGGAACACTACAGCTGTCGAAATGTACAAGAGTATCTCTCAGCACAAAGTGACTCACATGTGCTGTGCTCCTATTGTTTTTAACATCCTTTTAGAAGCGAAGCCTCATGAACGATGTGAAATAAAATCTAAGGTCAATATACTCACTGGAGGGGCCCCTCCGCCTGCCGCCCTCCTTGAGAAGATGGAAGACCTTGGATTCCACATCATGCATGCCTATGGCCTCACTGAGGCCACAGGACCTGCACTTGTTTGCGAGTGGCAAACTAAGTGGAATCAACTTCCTAAAGATCAGCAGGCGAGATTGAAGGCCCGCCAGGGTGTTGGAATACTCACCCTCGCCGATGTAGATGTCAAAGACAAGGATACCATGGAAAGTGTTCCACATGACGGGACAACGATGGGAGAGATTGTACTACGTGGAAGTAGCATCATGAAAGGATACTTGAAAGACGAGAAAGAGACGGCAAAAGCCTTCCAAAATGGATGGTTCTTAACAGGTGATGTTGGGGTTATACATCCTGATGGGTACTTGGAAATCAAAGACAGGTCAAAAGACGTTATAATTTCCGGGGGAGAAAATATTAGCAGTGTGGAACTCGAGTCCATTCTATTTAAACACCCAGCCATACTCGAAGCTGCAGTGGTTGCAATGCCTCATCCAAGGTGGGGAGAAAGTCCTTGCGCTTTTGTCGTCTTGAAAGACACAAGAAGCGCAACCGAATCAGAAATCTTGTCATATTGCGGGAAAAAGATGTCGAAATTTATGATACCAAAGAAGGTAGAGTTTGTGAAGGAGTTACCAAAAACCGGAACAGGTAAAGTACAAAAAGTGGAGCTTAGGAAAGTGGCAAAAACCCTTCAAATAACACAAGCTGAATTGGGAAGCAAAAAGAGATCTGAAAAAGAAATTCATATGGATCGAACTCGGTACCACCGTGATGAACTGCATGAGCAAGAAAAAGTTCTTGCAATGTCACGACTCTGAATTAATCATTCTCATGTTTTATTTTATTTCAAGATTCAATACAACGTATATAGAGAGCATTCCAATATGTATTAGCTAATACTAGCAGGTACCCGCGCGTTGCGGCGGCGGGTACCCTGAAATAATATTTTTCGGTGAATCATTAGTTTATTATGTTCTTTTTAATAATAAATTTACAGATATCAAGAATTTCATGTGACGTATTTCAACTCCTTAACTAAGGAATTTATGTCGTCTTTTTGGGTCTTTTTTAAAGTCATTCGTATAACATGAGCCCGTTTGGCCCGTGCCCGTTTGGCCCGTGTCCGTTTGGCCCGTGTCCGTTCGGGTTCTAGCCCGTTTGGCCCGTGCCTGTTCGGGTTCTAGCCCGTGCCCGTTTGACCCGTGTCCGTTCGGGTTCTAGCCCGTTTGGCCCGTGCCCGTTCAGGCTCTAGCCCGTTTGGCCCGTTGCCCGTTCGTGCTTGAATATTTGTATAATGTGCTTTATTATTTGTATTAGTAACATTTAATGTAGGAATTGTGTTTAAGTTGGTTATACAATATGCTTGATAATTTGAATTTCTTATGTAAGGGATGTTTTAATAACTAAATTAATTGTATTTATTGACCAATTAATTAATTGACTACATTAAATATCTTGACCAAATTAATAGTGCTTTGTATTTTGTACATTAAGCTTTAAGACTTGTAAGTCTTAAAATTAATATTGATGAGAAAGATCATTAATAGTGCTTTGTGTATTGTACAATAAGTATTATAGCTTGTAAGTCTTAATTTTAAGACCAAAAAGAGAGAGAGTCATTCATGCTTTATATGTAGTATAGATTAAATAAATACAAATGGTTTTGTGGCTTCTAAATCTTAACGGCTTAAAGAACAAACTTTGTTTTATAATACTAATTAGGTGTCCCGCACATTACGGCTGTGACAAAAATAGTTATATTATAAATATATAAAATGAAGTATTTTATTTGTTAAGACGCGGAAGCAGACGTGGTTCACTACTCGCACGAGAAAACCATGGTCAACCTAACTCTCCACACAATACAATACCCGTTTAATAACGACTTTTAACAACACTCAAAATTGGATATATGTTCTTTGTATGTGTCTGTTTGAGTTTCTAATAACTTTGTCACAACGCCGTATTAACATCGTCATTTCCGCATGTACAAAGACCCTCACACTCTCTTATCCGTCAAAAACTCCCTCCATAAATATATAGTTTTGAGAATCAAGTTTCTATTGAATCTTAAATTTGTAAACAATTATAGTTAAAATTAACTAAAAATATAAAAATCTAAAAATCCAAAAAAGTATATCTAAATGGCTATTGAATTAAATAGCAAAAAAATTTAGAAAATTTAGTGAAATTAGCTCATAAAAAGTAAATATTTCTAAGATATTTCAATTTAAAATAAAAGTGATTTTTAATTAAGAAGAAATACATGTCACTATATGATGTGGTTCTTTAAAATTTGTGAAAAATAAGATGCATTGTCCATATCACACCTCTTTATTTTAAGGGATAATTATCAAAATAGACTGGGCAATCAAGTGGTTGGCGGTTTCCGCCTCAAAATCGGAAACTTCTGATATTAGACCAGGCAACTGGGCATCTTGACCCATACGATAACAAGTGTCATCCAGTTGCCCAAAAAATACACAAGTTGCCCAAAAAATAGTCAGAAAAGTGACACTTGTCACTTGTAGATTTCAGTTGCCTAAAAAGTACAGGTTGCCCTGGTCTAATATCAGAAGTTTTTGATTTCGGGGCGGAAACCGCCAACCACTTGATTGCCCGGTCTATTTTGGTAATTATCCCTTATTTTAATTTACTGTGAGACTTAGATTGTGTTTGGCAACACACATTTTATAGCATTTTTGAAGCAATTAGCATTTAAGATAAAACACTTGTTTGGTAACACGCAGTTAATTTTTTGGACTTTTCTTTAGTGCTACTTTTTTGAATGCTCATCTTAGAGTACAATGTGCAACTCGCCACTCCTCTTCGCCATCCACGGTGGCACTTCGCCACAACTCGCCACAACACCGGAGATCCTTGTTTTTTTCCGCCACCTCAAGCATTGTCGTATGCACGACGAGGCAAAATATCTGACAATTGGTATGTTTGCTTGGGAATAGGATGAAGAAAAACGGATATATTAACATTTAAATTCAAACGGTTTTTCTTTTTTTTCTTTTCTTTTTTTTTTTTTTTTTTTAAAATAAAAAACCTAAACACCCTATAAATACCAAACCACTACATATACTTTTCTCACATACAAATTGTTAAGATCTTTTTAGCTCAAATTTGTTAGATCTTTTATCTAGGATAACAATAACAAAGACAATAAGAACATGCAACGAAATAATAAGAACATCAATGTTATTGTATAAAGGTTTTTCTCGTCATCATCTCTACCAACTAACAATACAAACACCAACAGCCCCAATGCTACATGATCAAGTGTAGCACTGTTACACTCTAACAGGAATCATAAGATCCTTGAGGCTTATACAAACTCCCCTAGGCGTTTTCCCATAAAACACATGTACACGCACACTTTTAATGGTGTTCACATCTTGACACACACTAATAATCAATCCCTGTATCTCTTTATATACTAGAGATACTACGGTTACGAAGGATATTCCTAGAATAATAAAAGATTTGCTGTAATCTTTTCTTTCTTGTGAAGTTTCATCCTTTGTCTCCATAAGTCCCTCATCTTTCACATTTTGTCAATATCAACTCTAAATATAATTCCCAACAATCTTTCCCTAGTTGATATGACAAAACCAAGCACGAATGAAAGATGATCTTCCCCTTAATCCATGCATATCATCAAGGATCTTCAAGCTGCAATCTTCAATATAAATCTTCTTCCCCTTTTTGTCATCATCAAATAGGGAACAAAAAGTAAGCAACCTTGATCTTCACAACCACGAATCAATATTACACGTCCAATCCATCTTTCCAATGTCTCAAATTACCCACCATTAATTTTTCCGCACTAAAAATGAACTTGAAACAGTAGAAATTAAAACCAGCCGTAGTAATAACAATTAGCAGTAGTAAAAACCTTCACCTCGATGTAGCATATAAATGGTTAAACATTTTAACACTTAAGGTTCCCCTGAAACCCATATGTTAACCATTCGAATCATCAATTCTGTAGGCTGTTTCTATTGATAAAGAAAAGTAACCATTACCAATTCGATGCTGAAGTAGAATAACCCAAACTCATATCTTAAATACAACTTCGAACGTATACCCAAAATGATGTATAAGGAGACCGCAATCTCTTGACAATGAACACTGAGCACAATAACGTAACTCCTTCAAGTGTTCGTCAATTCGTAGATATAATAAGAACACAAACCCAAGTAATTCCGCTTCATCTTCAAATAAGTAACAAATAACCTTCTTCACCAATAAGAACGAGCGATAAATCTTTAAAGAACATAAACCAAAAATCCAAAAATCAGCCGTGTGTGTGTCTTCCCCGTGTGTGTTGGAACCAACTGTTCCAATTCAATAATATATACTTCCCCTCACTTGTATAATCGCATTACAAGTTGTGAAACTGACCAATACATGCACGATTTAATCATCCACCATGATGCAATACTAATAAACCAAGAAAATCCATAAAGCATTAGCTCTTCATTTACGTGGCATGTTCCCTCAAATATTTGCCACGGTTCAAGGATAACCGACCCATGATAAAGTTTAACCTTAAAAATCACCTACGCATGAGCATGAAATAATCAATCAGGCTACAACTGTGCCACTTCACATAATATAGTGTCGACCAAATATATTAATCTTCCACTGACAATGATATCCACCCAAGATTATGAAAGCCACCATGCATAAATTAATATCAACAAATCATAGCAATACGAGGTATATTAGGTGCCATCCCATTAAATTCGTCATTAAAAGAACACCGACCACCATCTGAGCATTCATGTCGATCAATGAAAAGAATATAAGACCATGCACCATCCAGTACAAACGGGTTTCATCAAAATAATGCAGCAGTACAATATAACGCCAATCATCAGTACAAATCTCGGTCGATATAGGCAGCAATACAAACTCAAGCAGTACAAACTCAAGCAGTACAAACAAAAGAAGTTATCGCGAGCAGTACTAAGTGGATAAAAAGAGCAATACTAACTGCTATCATGTGTCGAGCCGCAGTACCTCATGCAACTTCTTGTTTATACATTTATCAATCAACCAGTAATCACAGATCTTTCAACTTGAATCCATAAAACCCTAAAAAGCGAATACCAAATCCGCTCCTATGCACCCGTTAAGATAGAATAAATTAAGCATGAGAATTTGTTCCAGTTAAAGTCGTGATTTTATCCTCCATATTAGGGTTTGATTAAGAATAAGATAGTAACATCAAAAAGCAGAAAGCTTTTAATGTTCTATGGTTTCAAATAGTAGCAGCAACCAATCACTACAAACATGATTTAGAACAAACCCTAAACTTCAACTTCTTATAAAACCCTAAAATTTGATTCTACTATAATCCATAACAGCTTTCCGTTGATAAAAAATGACTTCCATGATGAATAAAGACCATACGAACAAGGAAATCAATGAAAAACCGAAACCCTTTGAAAGAAAACCAAAAATTCGATCATACCTTAACTGTTCCTGCAGCAGATATCAACCTAGCATAACTTTCAAACGAATGTTTTGATCAAAGATCTCTTCGGTCAGAATATACCTTGATATATGAAGTATCTCCAGTAAAAAATTCAGCTCGATCCAACGGTTAACGAAAAAGTTATCGCCTCTTGAAAACTGACATGCAAAAAGATACGAAATTTTTTCCAGATTCGAATTTTTTTTCTTTTTCTTCAAGAAAACCAGGTAGATCCTAGATCACGAGCCCCTTGTCTCAGATACCACATGTTAAGATTGTTTTAGCTCAGATTTGTTAGATCTTTTATCTAGGATAACAATAACAAAGACAATAAGAACATGCAGCGGAATAATAAGAACATCAATGTTATTGTATAAAGGTTTTTCTCGTCATCATCTCTACCAACTAACAATACAAACACCAATAGCCCCAATGCTACATGATCAAGTGTAACTCTAACAGGAATCATAAGATCCTTGAGGCTTATACAAACTACCCAAGTCGTTTTCCCATAAAACACCTGTACACGCACACTTTTAATATATGGTGTTCACATCTTGACACACACTAATAATCAATCCCTGTATCTCTTTATATACTAGAGATACTAGGGTTACAAAGGATATTCCTAGAATAATAAAAGATTTGTGGTATGTGCTTATTCACATACCTTTATTTGACCAAAACCGGACCCAAATAGACCAAAAACTAACCAATTATAGCAAATATATTGTTTTTTTGTGTTTTTACATATGCAGGCACGGATATCGAAGAAAATGAAAAAAATCAAGAAAAACCCGGAAAACACGAGCACGAGATTTGGAAGAGTGAATAAAAGCCGAAGCCAGAGAAGTAATTATGCTTAAAAAGTCAAAGTCAACCCTGAAGAATCATCAATTGACAAAAGAAGCCCTTGGATCACATTTTAGAAACTTGGCAAGAATAGTCCTTGGATTTTCAGAATTTCACCTTTAGTCCTTAAACTTAATCTAAACCAAAAAAACCTTATACCCGGATTTAACAATCCAATAAATAAACTCAGCCCATAGCCATTTAAATACAATCCACGGCCCATTTCTTTATTATCCTAAACCCACGACCCATTATTAAAACCCGAATACCAAACACAACCCGTCTAACAAGACCCGGTCAACATTTATTACCGGTAAAAAAAATGATAAAATAACTTTCCCCGCCCCCTTTTCCCCTAATTACCACTATTCACCCAAGAACCCTAAAAACCCAATCCGTATTATTACTGCAATTAAGGGCAATTGTGTCCTTGCACACGATCCTAGAAAGATATCTGACATGTCAGAACGCAAAGGGAATGCCAGCGTGGCACAATGGAGCATTTTTATTGGTGGAAACACATCACTTTTTCAATCCAAGGGCTGAGGTGAATGCAGATGACAAGATGATGAATGGATGGCCGAGATTAGAGGTTTTGGGTCCTTCCAAACCCTAAGTTCCCTCTTCCCCAGCTGGCTATAAATAGCCCTCTTCACAGACGATTTTAGCTGTTAGGTTTTTAGGTATTAGGAGTAGTGTAATTTAGGTAGTTTTTTATATAGTTGTAGCTTATTTGTTCAGCTTATTGTAGTTTCTGTTCAGTTCTTATATTTGTACTCACATTTTAGTATTTTAATGCAAGTCAACTTTTGGTCAACTGCTTATTTGCTAATTTTTCAGTGCTTATTCTCTGTTCTTATTTGCTTCTTAAATCTTAATATAGCTTTTTAATCAACTTTCTTTCCAAAACTTTGCTTAAAAAACTTTTTTGCCTTGAAAATTCTCAACAGCCTATGTAAAGAGGCTGTTTGGAACAAGTTTGGTTCATGGGTCATTTTTAGTTACTACTGTTCAATTGCTATTATCTGAAGTTTAATTAGCTGTGTTTAAGTATCCTTAGTAGTTATTTGTTGGTTTCAAGGTGAATCTAGTGAATCCTCATGATCTTAGTTGATAGTGTAAAACTTGAGGCTGCTTACTGCCCCTTAAGCTTATTGCTGGTACAAGTAGCTTTTAGGTCCTAATTTGCATTTTTTTTATGATCATCATAGTTGTTAAATTGAGTTGCTAAGAAGTGATCTAGTTGCATTAAGTTTTGAGAGGTTATTTACCCCTATTTGCAGAATCTGCACAGAACCCCTTAGTGCAGACTGCATAAGCTTTTTTTTTCCCTTCATCTCAGTGATTATTCTAGGAGATATAGAGCTTAATTTGTTAGTTCTAGGTTGTTAGCTGTAGAAGTATGCATTTCCATAGGATTCAGCCTTAGGTTAAGCTTGATTTAGGTTTCTTTCTGAGCTTAAAATACCACCTCAGTAGCCATAGACTGCCCTGCATAAAACCTGCGCAGCCGATTAGCCTTACTTGCAGCTTACTTTTTAAGCCCTTATTATGCTCCAAATTGTCTGATATTGTTTTTATTAGTAGCTTGTAGGTTGAACTCCATCTGTTGAGCTTATTTGAGGTTTTAGAGCTTATGTAGTAGCTTATTTTTAGGGCTGCAAGTAGGACACAAGGCTGCTGTTGCATCAGCAGCCTTTGTGTGTTTTCAGCGTATTCATTGTGCTTATTTGATCAATTTGAGATGGTTTGAGCTTTTTAAAGTTGTAGTAATCTGTTTTGAGCTTTTTGCATATTGTGAGTGCTTATTGGCTTATTTAGTGCTTATTTTCAAACTGCTTATTGGCCCATTCTGCTTATTTAGGTTTAACAAAGTTCTTATTTCATTTTTCCTAGATTCCTAATTTAATTTTAGATTTACCTGCAAATTTTTATATTTTTCCTAAATCATTTACTATTTTTAAATCATTTAATTAGTTTCTTTTAGTTTTAAATTCATAAAAAATAAAATAAAAATCAAAAAAATAAAATTCTTTTTCCTAAAATTCTCTTTTATTATTTAGAATGTAGGAAAATTATTTTCATGCCCGGATTAGTAGTGCTTCAAATTCACTTTTTATTTTGCGCTCGTACGTAGTTTTTGATTTATTCACGCGTTTTTAGGATTTCCCTTACGTTTGCCTTAGAATAGAATTTTCCCTTGCCTTATTTATTGTTTTTAGTTTATGTTTCATCATTTTAGTTTAAAAATCATTATCTCTCACTTTTATTCACCATTCACTACACGATTCACGAACCCGAATCACTAATTCCATTCAATCTTCATCGGGGTTTTCACATTATTTACCTTTTGTGATCCCCTTTTTGAGAATCTAAATTGCTATATCAATTTGCTGTAATCTTTTCTTTCTTGTGAAGTTTCATTCTTTGTCTCCATAAGTCCCCCATCTTTCACATTTTGTCAATATCAACTCTAAATATAATTCCTAACACAAATCAACCAAAAAATAACATTACTCTCTATATCTCAACTCAAAAAAAAAAAAGTCTCAAAACCCGAATGAAGGCGGCTATTTGACGAATCTCCTCACGTCAAACCCACAACAATACGGGGGTTCGTCAAACCCGTCTACCCCCTCGTCGCAAAATTCTAACTCGTCGTCGCCATATGGTACGCAATTGACCCCGGAGGCAATTTACCTTAATCAACGATATGCGTTCTAACAAGGATTCGCAAATCAACCCCAACGATTTTTGGCACCACAGTTTTTTAACCCGTCACAACCTTCAACGTTTCCTCAATCTCAACTACAACCACAATTTGAATCACAACCATCAGGTTCACAATTTAAAGTACCACAAGCACGTGAACCGGCCAAATCCCGAGGGAAAAAAACGATGGCAAAAAAATCAAAAAAAGCCGTGGATTTGGATGCGGACGATGACGATGACATGGAAGCAGTAGGTACGCGTGTGAATAGGAAGTGGTCCAAGGATGAAGAAAAGTTAGTTGCGGAAATTTGGATAGAAATTTCCCAAGACAAAGAAATGGGAAATGACCGTTCCGAAGAGTACTTTTGGAACCAAATTTTGGAGGTGTTTAACCTTCAGACTGACCGTGACCCTCGTACCAAAAATATGATCACGGGTAAATGGACGAGGATTATGGTGATTGTCAAAAATTCAACGCTGTTTATAAACATTTGTAGCTGATGAAGCGAAAAGTGTACCGCTTTTAGGGGGTCATTTAACCCTAATCCGTGATTATATGATCAAATATTTCCCTAAATCGTTTCTTTTCTCATTTTAGGTACTTGGGACGTGATTTCTGGAATATGAAGCATTTTGGAGCTTTTTGGACGTTTTTATGCTCAAGAATGAAGAAAACAAAAAGACCAAGGAAAGTCAGGATTTTACACCTGACGGCGTCAGGCTTTGGATGCTGACGCCGTCACTTGAAGATGAAAGTGGTGGAATTATACACGTGACGCGCCAGAAAGTTTTACATAGGAAGTCTGACGGCGTCACGTGTTAATGGATGTAGGCCGTCAAGTGTTAAGTTAAAGAGAGACGGGCCAGAGGATTTTTGAAGGTGACGGCGTCAGGATCATAGACCTGACGACGTCAGATGATATAAAGTGACGGCGTCAAAGTATTCTTACACGAGAAGGAACCTTAGTGAAACCGCCACAAGTTAATCAAGACAATCACAACTCGCGCGCGGAGTAGCTGTTACTGTTTTGGCCATAAAATCCTCATACGAACTCGGATTTAGGTGATTCAAAAGGCCACGGATTCGGGACGAAGAGATCTACAATTTGGTGAAAAATTGGTCGTGACGGCGTCACGTGTTAAGTCTGACGCCGTCAGATCGGGCCGACAGAAAATCACCTATAAATACAACATCACAACTTCATTTTTTGTAAGCCCTAAACCCTAAGTCCGATTCTAGGGTTTAGGTAGGTGTTTTTCCAGCAACTTAGAGGGTTTCAATCATTTCATAAACATCAAATATTGGTTTGTTGATTCTAACTTAATTATGTCTTTCATTATTATGGTTGTTTGCCCTTCATTGATCATGTTTTGCTAATTCACCTTGTGTCTACTTATGATTGTGTGAAATTTGTATATAATTAATTAGATCTTATTGATTCCTTGTTGATGTATGTGTCTATCGTCATCAATAAAGGTGTGACACTTCAATAGATCTAATTGGTTTAGCTTATAATTCTTGTTTCCTATTGTCTCTTGTTTGATTGGGTGATATCGATGTTAGGCTTAAGAAAACTGGCTAAACTCCTATACGGTAACTTGCTTGAACGTCTTAAGAAACATGAACCAATGCGTACTAGGTTTATTTGGTTGTATTTAATGCATGAGCGAATTCTAGTGATCCCATGTTAGGAGCTTCTTAGCCGGCTCGACATAGGAGTGAAGGAGGAGCTTATAGAGTTGGGGAAGTACGTACGCCACCCCACGAATGGTATTAAGGAATAAAACCCGTCAATTAAAATAAGGTGTGACAATTCAATAGGTAGAATTAGATAGCTAGCAAGGAGTAATACATCATAGGTAGATACGCTTCACTTCCCTTGTAGAACCCTAGTTTACTTTCCTGCACATTAGTTTAATTAGTAGCTTTTGGGTTAGTTGATTAGCAACTAATTCCGCCCCTTCTTCCAAAACCAGAGATTTTTACTTGCTTTCCATAAAATATAAAAATACAAAAAGAATCATCCATCATCTCTAGACCTAGTTAGAATAATTTCAATCCTAACGAACACTATTCTTTGAGTTGAACGATCAATCCCCCGGTACTTGCCACTTCACTATACTACATCGGTCAGGTACACTACCTGGTGGGGATTGCAAACTTCTCAAGATCCCTTGAGAGGTAAAACCTGTTGTAAGGTCGCAAAACCACGCATCAAGTTTTTGGCGCCGCAGCCCGGGGAGTAGTTATTGCTTAGGTTGAAATTTATTTTTATTAGGTCTACTCATTAGATTCCTATCTAGTGAGATTTTTATTTTCTTTTTATTAGCTTTCTAGTAGTCTATCTTTTCTTTGTGTCTTTGTTCGTAAAAACCATTCCATTGACTCTTCCGTTCACCATTATGGAGTACGCGAATCCACCATACTACCCACCACGAAATTCACCCACTCCTTATGACATCTTGATGTTTAAACAATATCGAGGTGAACCCATATATGATGCATGGACTCGTTTTAAAATTTTACTCCGAATGGTCCCTCATCATAACTTCGATTTATGGTCCCTAGCTAAAATCTTTTACGATCGTGTCGACCTATGTGACCAAATATGCATTAATGATTTTTTTCAATTGGGACCATAGGGGATTAAATGTTGAAGAAGCATGGGATGCCATTGAAGATTGTGCCCAGTATTATTATAGAGTAGACAACCCAACAAACGTTAGTACAAGTCAATTGACCACAAATTCCAAGGATCATGAAACAAGTTTGTCTGGGGATGACTATTTTGGGATACCTAAGTGGATGTCATGTAACATCATAGTACAAAACAAACACATAGGTAATCTAGATAAAATGGAGGATGAGGTGGATAATCCAAGCCCACAAAGTACCCCACAAGTCCTACCATCACTTGAGGCACACACACCGCCCGTGACTTACCCGGAAAAAGTAGAAGAAACTTTAGGAATCCCAATGGAGGTAGAACCCTTGGACCAAGCACCACTAGAGGATATAGGTTTGAATACTTATAGTGATAACCTTACTCTTAGTTCTAGGGAATTTCCTAGTGTTGATGAACCGGAACCTCAACCTTTACACAACTTTCCATCCTTAGATTTACATCTAGGAGACAAAAGAGGAACCGACCCACCCATCAACCCTTATTATCCGGGTAGTTTTAGGATGAAGGAAGCCATTCACTCACCCCCTTCACCTCACGTGGCATATTTCCACCCCAAGGGTGTGTATCGCTACTTTCACCCGCACTTAATCCTAAGTGTCGAGAAAACCTCTCCTATTTCTGTTAAATAAGGGTAGAGTTAGGCTCGTGACTCGAACAAAAACAAGCGCTTCTTGGGAGGCAACCCATGTTTTTAATTGTTTGATGTTTTTATTTTATTTGTTTGTTTGTGTCATATATGCTTAATCAGAATTGTTAAATTTTCATGTTTCGAATAATTTGTGAAAATGCTTTATTTTGTTCTTAACTTCGTCTTAATTGCATATAAAGGTATTTTACAAAAAGATAAGTGTAGGGAAGTTAATATTTTGTTAAAAAGAACAAAATTCAAACATGGAAAATTCACAATTCATGATTAGCATATATTCTATCTTATTTGTGTGTCAATACTTGTGGATATGATTTATGAGTTCCTATTTGTAATTCATCCCGCAAGTATCCTATCCTTTTATTGCTTTGTTTTGTTTTTATTTCTAAGTCTGGAAATACATCTAGTTGTGGTTTTTCTTTGTTCGGTTTGATGCTTTGGTTTTTGTATTTGTTGGTTACAGGTATTATTGGATAAGAAGATGTACGTGCAACACATCAAGAGGATGATTATATTTCTGGAGTGAAGCTTATCATGTTCATTCTCTTGGAGGGAGATTTAACCATATTATCACATCATCCATACCGAGCGAATCAGGGGAGTATTAGTTTCTTCCATTCTCATTTATTTTTACTTTTACATATTTTGTCTAGAACATTGGGGACAATGTTCGGATTAAGTGTAGGGAGGGTAAATTAGGATGCCTTAGAAACTACAACTTCGCTTGATTTTTGTTTTGTTTAATAGTGAATGTGTAATAAAGCCAAGAGAAATATTGGTTAGGGCAATTTTAGCACCAAATTTAAAATTTTTTACAACATATAGGAGTGAAACTTTGATTTTAATAAGCGTCTCATGGATAGGGAATTGTATGACTAGCACAAAAACCATACCACTCAAAAATTTCCACCCCAAATATGTGAGGTTCGCCTTTAGATCTTTAGGAAAAAGCATTCATTGTTGGTGCTTATGAGTGTACCGGTAGCACTTAGATTCTAGAACTTGCGTTAGGACCATTCCAAGGCCACAAGTGAGACTACATTCGTGTAGTTAGGATTTACTACATGATAAGAGGCATTAGGATTAACCCATTGTTTTACACCTGTGTTTTTGTTATAATTACTTTGGCTACATTGGTCAAGTAATTCTCCCACACCCTTTGCGTTGTACTCATTTTTAGTACACGATACCCCTAGTACACCCCTCAGAGCCTATCTTTTCGTTTCTAACTTTAAGCATTTTACTTAAAGTAAGAATTTGTTTACACCCCACTTAAATGTACACCCAAATCGCCTTAGCCTACCTTGTGTGCACTCATCTTTAGTGCATTATTGTGACAACATTTGTTTAAACCCTTAGTTAATTATCTAATTGATTACATGGTTGCTAAGTCGAGTCATATCCTTGTACATATTGTTTTGGGACGATTGGGACTTATGGGTAAAGTACTAGTGTAATGGAGTAATGGGGAAGAACATCATTTATTACCCCCATATGTACGTTAATATTTTAAAGTACTCCAAATGTTTCGATTATCTTGATTCGAGTCATTAGAATAATTTTATGTAAAGTATATAAAAGTTCAAGTGTAGGGATGGTACAAAGAATCCCTAGTGATGTATTGTTTTGGATGGTAGGGCAAGAGTGTATGCAAAAAAAAAAAAAAAAAAAAAAAAAAAAAAAAAAAAAAAAAAAAAAAAAAAAAAGTGAAGAAAAAGCATACGGACTACTATCCGCCTCTATCTTTTATTTATGTTTTGTTTTGTTCTATGTTTATTAGTTCGTGATTAGTTTAAGTTGAGTCGAGTCTTGGCTTAGCAACGCCTCATTCTACATGTAATTGACCAAGATGATTGACTTGCCACCAGTAAAAATATCCTTATCCAACAAACCGTGTTTTCCTTATCCCTACACATAACGTTATAACCCTTTGTAAAGACCTCTTTGATAGTTTATCCTAGGTGCTTACGCCAAAAGTGGTAGAGGCGTGATCCTTTCCCAAGCCTATGGTAATCTATTTTCTATGACAGGTAGTGAGCGATATTCTTCCATTTCCATTTATGATATATAAATTTACAACACCCGAGGGATGAGAGTATCCAAACACTTATTGTGAGGTGCTAGTGTATAATTTCCGTGCTTATTTTGACCAAGGTGGAATGATCATTTGTTGTAATTACTTTTATATTAATGTTAAATGACCCCTAACTTGTATTTCAATTGGTGGAAAAGCTCATTTGCTTGAGGACAAGCAAATCCCAAGTGTAGGGATATTTGATGAAGCGAAAAGTGTACCGCTTTTAGGGGGTCATTTAACCCCTAATCCGCGATTATATGATCAAATATTGCCCTAAATCGTTTCTTTTCTCATTTTAGGTACTTGGGACGTGATTTCTGGAATATGAAGCATTTTGGAGCTTTTTGGACGTTTTTATGCTCAAGAATGAAGAAAACAAAAAGACCAAGGAAAGTCAGGATTTTACACCTGACGGCGTCAGGCTTTGGATGCTGACGCCGTCACTTGAAGATGAAAGTGGTGGAATTATACATGTGACGCGCCAGAAAGTTTTACATAGGAAGTCTGACGGCGTCACGTGTTAATGGATGTAGGCCGTCAAGTGTTAAGTTAAAGAGAGACGGGCCAGAGGATTTTTGAAGGTGACGGCGTCAGGATCATAGACCTGACGACGTCAAATGATATAAAGTGACGGCGTCAAAGTATTGTTACACGAGAAGGAACCTTAGTGAAACCGCCACAAGTTAATCAAGACAATCACAACTCGCGCGCGGAGTAGCTGTTACTGTTTTGGCCATAAAATCCTCATACGAACTCGGATTTAGGTGATTCAAAAGGCCACGGATTCGGGACGAAGAGATCTACAATTTGGTGAAAAATTGGTCGTGACGGCGTCACGTGTTAAGTCTGACGCCGTCAGATCGGGCCGACAGAAAATCAGCTATAAATACAACATCACAACTTCATTTTTTGTAGGCCCTAAACCCTAAGTCCGATTTTAGGGTTTAGGTAGGTGTTTTTCCAGCAACTTAGAGGGTTTCAATCATTTCATAAACATCAAATATTGGTTTGTTGATTCTAACTTAATTATGTCTTTCATTATTATGGTTGTTTGCCCTTCATTGATCATGCTTTGCTAATTCACCTTGTGTCTACTTATGATTGTGTGAAATTTGTATATAATTAATTAGATCTTATTGATTCCTTGTTGATGTATGTGTCTATCGTCATCAATAAAGGTGTGACACTTCAATAGATCTAATTGGTTTAGCTTATAATTCTTGTTTCCTATTGTCTCTTGTTTGATTGGGTGATATCGATATTAGGCTTAAGAAAACTGGCTAAACTCCTATACGGTAACTTGCTTGAACGTCTTAAGAAACATGAACCAATGCGTACTAGGTTTATTTGGTTGTATTTAATGCATGAGCGAATTCTAGTGATCCCATGTTAGCAGCTTCTTAGCCGGCTCGACATAGGAGTGAAGGAGGAGCTTATAGAGTTGGGGAAGTACGTACGCCACCCCACGAATGGTATTAAGGAATACAACCCGTCAATTAAAACAAGGTGTGACAATTCAATAGGTAGAATTGGATAGCTAGCAAGGAGTAATACATCATAGGTAGATACGCTTCACTTCCCTTGTAGAACCCTAGTTTACTTTCCTGCACATTAGTTTAATTAGTAGCTTTTGGGTTAGTTGATTAGCAACTAATTCCGCCCCTTCTTCCAAAACCAGAGATTTTTACTTGCTTTCCATAAAATATAAAAATACAAAAAGAATCATCCATCATCTCTAGACCTAGTTAGAATAATTTCAATCCTAACGAACACTATTCTTTGAGTTGAACGATCAATCCCCCGGTACTTGCCACTTCACTATACTACATCGGTCAGGTACACTGCCTGGTGGGGATTGCAAACTTCTCAAGATCCCTTGAGAGGTAAAACCTGTTGTAAGGTCGCAAAACCACGCATCAGTAGCGTAAAAGTGGTGAAAATGAGGCTGATCATCTCGAAAATGCGAAGACGAACTTTGAACAACGCTTTGTTTCGAAGAGTTTCATGTATGTTCAAGTTTGGGAGGTCTTGAAAAATTACCCAAAATGGGATGCCGAGGACCCGATAGACATTACATGTCTCGAGGATATATTCGGCCCTGACAAACGACCTCGTCCCGAAAGAGACGGCGCCAGAAAGAGTCGAGCTGCAAATAAACCAAAGTCGACGGATACGTCGAGCGCGGCGAGCTCCAGTGGGATTCAAACGAGTACTTTCTCGGGACACTTATCCGAAAAATATTCGCAAAAAGCCGACGTTCAAATGGCCGCGTACGAGGCGAGGAGACAGAAGGAAGTGAATACCTTAGAGATGGAGGACATGAAATTTCTCATGATTGATCCCGAGCAGACGACACCGAAAAAAGCCGCTATCATTCGCCGGAGATAAGAATAAATCATGAGAAAATATCAACTCAACGACGAGGACGAGGATTAAGTTTCGTTTTTTTTCCGTATCGTTATTTCCCGTACCATTTTTTTTCGGTGTTGTTATTTCCCCCCCTTTTTTTTTCTTTTTTTTTTTTTTTTTTTTATCGTTGTTTCGTATGTTTTTTAATATGTTGTAACGTATTTTTTTTAATCGAATGAATTTTGTTTATTTGAAAATTTAAATAAAAAAAATAAAGTTGTAAGTGGTGGGCCCCAAATGAGTAAGTTGAGGTTAGTTGTTAATGAGGAATGGTTAGTTGTAGAAGTTTGTTAAATTGATATAGCACCCCGTAGACCTCAAATGAGGAGGCACCTCCTCGCTGGACCTTGTACTCTTAGAACCGTTAGAAAATTGAAAGAGCAGTACACAATTTCTAAATTACCCCACTAAATTAATTTCATTTTGGAAATAGTTGTTTGCTCACATTCACTTTTTCTATTTTATTGTAACTAATTAATTTGCAAGTATGTTTGTGCAGCATTATTAACTTTTTATTTTTGTTATTTGTTTTCTTTTTATATTGGGCATAAAGTTTATACAAAGCAAGTAATGTTAAACTTGTACAAATAAGTATGATTAAAACACTAACTTTATTAATATAGAACACATATCGTTGATACTTTATTATTAACATGTCACAATAAAAAAATAAGAGTAAATTACACGGATGGTCCTTGTGGTTGGCGTTGACTTTCACATATGGTCCATTGACTTTTTTTTTGCACTCCCGGTCCCTAACTCAGAAACTACTAACACAGATGGTCCCTTGACCAAACGTCCGTTTGGTCAAGGCGTTAAGTTGGCTAATTGTGAGGGTATTTTCGTCCATATGTGAAAATCAGCCAACCCTTTTTATATCTTTCACAAATCACCTACACCATCATCACCAAACCCTCTCTTCTCTCCATGGCTGCCACCTCACCAACCACCACCGCCACCATCTTCCTCCTCCTCATAACACCATTTCCACACACAAATCCAACCCTACTTCGTGTTATGTGTTGTTGTTGTGTGTTTTTTTTTTTTTTTTTTTTTTTTTCGTTTTTGGTTGTTGTAACCGCCACCACACACACACCCATCACCAAACCACCATCTGGGTCCCACAGAAACCCTTCTTTCACCCCATTAACATCTTCAAAACCCAACCTTGCTGCTGATTTCTCGGGTCGCAGGTCCACCCGGTTTGTCTCCAAGATGCATTTTGGTCGGGTCAAACAAAACGGGTCAAGTAGACACTCTATCCAAGCTGAACAAGCTTTACAAGAGCTTGTCAAAGCTAGTGGTGATGAAGGTTTAGTTAGCAGTGTTTTAATGAGTTTTGAAAAAAAGTTATGTGGTTGTGATGATTATGGGTTCTTGTTAAGGGAGTTAGGTAATCGAAATGAGTATTCCATGGCGATACAGTGTTTCGAATTTGCTGTGGGCCGCGAAAGGCGGAAAACTTAACAAGGGAAGTTAGCGAGTTCAGTTATTAGTGTGTTAGGAAGGCTATGGAAGATTGAGCTGGCGAAAAAGGTTTTCGAGACTAGTGTGAATCAAGGGTATGGTAATACTGTTTATGCGTATTCGTCTTTAATTAGTGCTTATGCTAAAAGTGGTTTATGTGATGATGCTATTAAGTTGTTTGAGACTATGAAGTTAAGTGGTTTGAAGCCTAATCTTGTTACTTATAATGCTTTGATTGATGCTTGTGGGAAATCAGGTGCTGATTTTAAATGGGCTTCTGATATTTTTGATGATATGTTGAGTAACGGGTTTCAACCGGATAGGATTAGTTATAATTCACTTCTTGCGGTTTGTAGTGGTAAAGGGTTGTGGGAGACTGCTATGAATTTGTTTAATGAGATGAGTTATCGTGGGATTGATCCGGATATTTACACTTATAATACCCTTTTGGATGTAGCATGTAGTGGTGGTCATATTGACCCTGCTTTTCAGATAATGGCGAAAATGGCTACTAAGAATATTATGCCGAATGAGGTTAGTTATAGTACGGTTATTCGTGGGTGTGCTAAGTCGGGTAGGTTGGATCAAGCGTTGAGTTTGGTAAATGACATCAAGCGTTGATTCGCTTTGTAAAAAAGGGTTTGTTGAATCCTCTGCTTTATAAGGTGTTAATGAGGTAAGGATTATTTGATGGTGGTGTGGTGGCGATTTTGTGGTGGTGTGGTGGTGATTTGATGGTGGTGTGGTGGTGATGGTGGTTTGTTAAATCTGGAAAATGGGGTGGTGATGGTGGTTTTCACATATGGTCCCTGTGGGACATTAAAATGACCATAATACCCTCATGTGCAAGTCACATGAGGGGCTTTAACGGTCAAACTTGACGGACGTTTGGTCAAGGGACCATCTGTGTTAGTAGTTTCTGAGTTAGAGACCGGGAGTGCAAAAAAAAAAGTCAAGGGACCATATGTGAAAGTCAACGCCAACCACAAGGACCATCCGTGTAATTTACTCAAAAAATAATGTCAAACATGTAAACATATTTTTATTGTTTATTTCAAGACTTGTTTATTTTAATATGCATATGTCTATTTACGTCAAGTTACACATTACATGTACATCTACAGCTATGTAACGAAACACGTTTATAACACAAACAGCTATTACTAAATGCTACCGCTTACGACTAATGTTAATTTCCCCAAACATATCCTAACATTATAAATGCACAATAGTATAGATACATATTGATTTCTTGGATAGAGTAAATTACACGAATGGTCCTTGTGGTTGGCGTTGACTTTCACATATGGTCCATTGACTTTTTTTTTTTTTTGCACTCCCGTCCTTAACTCAGAAACTACTAACACAGATGGTCCCTTGACCAAACGTCCGTTTCGTCAAGGCGTTAAGTTGGCTAATTATGAGGGTAATTTCGTCATTCACTGTAGCCACTCTCTCCCAACTCAAACAAACATCAATCAAACAATCACCTACTCCCACATATATTCCACACTCAATTTCTTCTTCACAGTTAATCACCTACTCCCAAATACATTTCTCAAACTCTCTCACACATTATGCGATTAAACTTGTAACAAAATATAGAACCGTTTATCACCACCATCAAAACATAAGGTACAACATCTTTATGCATAACCCATGTCTATCACGCACCCTTAACCTATACTAATCCTTATCAAAAACCATCAAATACCCATTTCTTAGAATCAAAAATCTGATCTGGGTTTTCATTTTCTTGGAAAAAAGATGAAGTTTAGAGGGTTCTTTATAAAAACTAGAGTAAAGATCGAAGGTTTTAAAGGTTGTTTGGTTGTTTTGTTCGTGTTCTTTGGTTCGATAAACACCACCACAGCAGCCACCATCATCTCCGTCTCTCATCTCTAGGCGTGGTTTTCCCATCTGGAATGTTTGTCTATGCAACAATTGTTTTTAGGCATCTAGTAGCCCTCAAAGATGCAGTTATGGTGGTGGAGATATTGAAGCAGGAAAACGATCAGCAGAGATAGAGTTGGACGAGTTTTTTAAAAAGGCAAGTTTTAGCTTCATTTATCTCCTAACTTAATTAAGCAAGTTAATATCTAATTTATCTCCATCGTGAATTTTGTTAGTAAAAGTTATAAAGCTTATCAACTCTTCTATGTGTTAGGTGGAGAGTGATGTTGATGAAGTTGGAATGATTGCTCGTTTTATCAAAGCAAAAATCGAGCAACTTGACAAGGAGGTTACACCATGAACAGATTTTACTGGACTTGATCCTCACATCTTGAAATACTTTAACTAATAATTGTCTACTTCACTTGTCAATCAAGAACTTGATCAACAGAAAGAAGCCCGGATGTGGACCAGGAACTGGAGTTGACCGCTCAAGAACAGCAACTACACTGTAATACCGGTTCCATCTGGGTATTTAGCAAAATGATGAAAGTGATGTGGGTTTCAAGGACCAATCAGTCATAAGGTGACTTTCAAGGACCAATCAGTCATAAGGTAAAAAAATCATTTTAGTTCTTGATTGTCATAAGGTGAGAAAAATCATTTTTCTCATGTGACTGTACTTTGGCGATGTTAATATGTTATGTTTATGACCTTATTCATTAGTAGTTCATTGTTCTAGAATAAGCTTAATGGAAACTTGTTCTCTTGATGATTTGCAAATGTTTCAATATTCTATTGTTTGTTATGTCCTTTCAAAAGCATCAAAGTTGATCTGTATACAATGGTAGATTTAGGATTTTTGACCATTGTATGAACTATTGTGACAATCTTTTTTGGGGGATCCAGTAGAGTTAAAAATGGTGGTGTGGTGGTGATGGTGGTTTGTTAAATCTGGAAAATGGGGTGGTGATGGTGGTTTTCAGATATGGTCCCTGTGGGACATTAAAATGACCATAATACCCTCATGTGCAAGTCACATGAGGGGCTTTAACGGTCAAACTTGACGGACGTTTGGTCAAGGGACCATCTGTGTTAGTAGTTTCTGAGTTAGGGACCGGGAGTGCAAAAAAAAAAGTCAAGGGACCATATGTGAAAGTCAACGCCAACCACAAGGACCATCCGTGTAATTTACTCTCTTGGATATGAAACCATGAATTAACAAATATTATAAAACATAAATTATTCATGGAATAACAGTCTCTCACGTGGACCATCAGCCTTTTCGTAGCAATTGTTCAGAAGGAGATATTGAAAATGACTTTGGATTGACTTTTGAATTACGACAATGTTTTCTTGCAAGTCATACATTGCTAAGTCAGAGCACCCGGTCTTCATCATACCATGACCCCTCGTTTTTTTTGCCCATAGTGCAACTCGTCGTCTGCACGACAATGCAATGGTTATATTTGTTGTCAGATGGAAACCATTTTTTTTCCTCTTTTTTGGTGGGTTTGTTTGTGTTTGTATGTTGTGTTTGTGTTTGTACATTGTTTTTTTTTTTTTTTTTTTTTTTTTTTTTTTTTTTTTTTTCTGATGTTTGTAAGCCCATTAACAAAAAAAGTTTAGAGCCCATTAAAAAGGGTTTTTTTATATTTTTATTTATTTATTTTTATTTTTGTTTTTAATAATTATTTTGTAACCTAAAAAAAAATGTTATTTGTATTATTTGAATGAAATGAATTTAGTTTATTTGGAAATTTGAATAAAATAAATAAATTTGTAAGTGGTGGGCACCAAATGAGTAAGTTGTGGTTAGTTGTGGAGGTTTGTTAAAGTGGTGTGGCACCGGTACTCTTATATCAATAAATAAAACAGGTAACATAACTTTATTGTGTGCACAAAATGACATAATTGAATAAATCTCTTAATAATATAGTAAGCAGTCACATTCATATGATGGTGGATATGGGAGGTGATTTGTACACTATTTTTTTTGCAATCCACCACTAAATTATGCATAATGCTGTTGTACAGTTTGTATCACTGATATGATTTAATGGTGTGTAGCAAAAAAAAAAAATAAAAAAAAAATGATGCACAAATCATCTCTCTTTGCTACAATTGTCTTAATTGATAGAGATAACGTTCTTTTTTGAACAATAATGGAAATAACTTGAAGGCTTCATTTTTGTTGGATTTCGATTAGAAAAATCAAGTCATTGAAAAGGATCTAGGAGATAGAGTTAGCTGATTCAATTTAAGCATACGGGCTTAGTGTAAGCCTGATTATATTGATTCTTATAATTTTGCTGCTCACTTGTTTTTTAGGTGTTCATTAAAAGTTTTAACTATTAGAGCTCACGGTATAATGACATTGAGGGTGCGTTATTGCTTACATGGAATGGCCTTAACTCAAGTTATGCTTGAGTTATGATACCGTATGTCTGAGTTATGGTATTGCGTTAACCCCACGTTAACATGGCAACTTTGTGTTAAGATGCAAACTTGAATATAAATAAATAAAACATTTACATATCCGGCCCAAAATGTGGTGTAAATTTTATTTTATTTTTTTTTAAATGGGGCCCAAAATATGGTGTTATGGTTGAGTTATGATAAGGGGTGTTTTTTTTTTTTTTGTGTTAAGGTTAAAATGTTAAAACAGATGTGACGTTGACGTGGTACTGAGTTATAGCATAACTCAATGTCATGATACCAAGTGCTCTTACATGGGCCTTTTGATCAATTATAGATGATAATTATTGGCATCTAAAATCCAAAATGATAAAAAAAATACCAAACCTATAGTTCATTCCTTTTCTTTTCTTTTTTTAAATCGGTACTTTCGCTTCTTATTGCAGCAAGAAGTTGAATATCTAAGAATGTGTCATGATGTTCATGACCCCATACCACCCATTAATGAATTATATGTTACATATATTCAAATTATATGTTACTATAAGAGCACTCCCGACGGGAGGCGTTAAACTCACGTTAAGGACATAAAAGGGTGCATTAAACCCACGTTAAGCCACGTTATACATTGGAGGTCCCTGCGTTAACGCAGCGTTAAGGGACCATGTTAAACCATTAACGCTGCGTTAAGGGTGTGTTATGTAAAAAAAATAAAAAATAAAAAAAAATAAATAAAAAAATTCATTACTGCCCCTACAACGGCTGAAATAGCCGTTAAATTCAAAAAAAAGTTACAATTTCGGCCCTTGTGTTTATTACCAATTAAACCAACTGCTATATGTAAAAAAAAAAAAATAAAAAAAAAAATAAAAAATAAAATAAAATAAAATCAAAACCATTTTCACTCTCCTATAAATACCCATTTAACACCACATTTTTTTCACACTTCCACAAATCAATATACTTTCATCTTCAACCTTCCACAAAAAAAAAAAAAAAAAAAAAAAAAAAAAAAGTCCGGCTTCAACCTAAACGACGGCGACGATACCTTCTTTAATCTCTTAAACACCGGGTGGAATAACCCAAACGCCGGGTCATGTTCAAACCCAAACGCCGGGTCATCTTCAAACCCGAACCCACTTGGTATGTCGAGCCAACAAGTTTACGAACAACATCAAGCAATGCTATTTTACGAACAACAACAACAAGCGAACCTAAACACCAATTTCTCCAATCTCCAATTCACCCAACATTCACAACAATCTCAAACCGCAACCCATGATGTTCCCGATACTTCAACGTCTCCTCCAAAGAAAAACAATTCCTCGCGTGTCAAACGAAAGGCTAGAAAAACAAAAAACCCCGAACCTTTGGAGGATGATGATGAAGAAAACACCAACATCATCAAACGTTGGAACCCACAAGAGGAAAAATTACTTGCGTCGTGTTATGTTGCCGCGACGGAGGATTCACAAGTGGGTCGAAATCAAAGTAAGGATACATTTTGGCAACGGGTGCAAAATGAGTTTAATAGAATCAATTATCAAAAGAGAAACAAGGATATGATCCAAAGTAAATGGAAAACGTTAAACCGTGATTGCTCAAAGTTCAACGCCTACTACAAACGTTCCCAACGCCAAGAAAAAAGTGAGAAAAGTGAATTGGATATCCTGAAACGTGCCCGACAAATGTATCGGGACGAGCACAGAACCGCTCCTTTTAGCAACGAGGAGGCTTGGGAGGTTTTACGGGGTCATATGAAATGGGACGCGCCGGAAGGGATTGATTTAACCGGCGATGTCCCAAGCGAAACAAATGAGGCGTTGTTTGGTCGTGATGAACAACCAAGGCCAATGGGAACAAAGCGTGCTTCAAAGAATGCTCGATCCGAGAGCACAGGAGGAACGAGCACGGGAGCGAGTACGGGAGGAACGACCTCGTCTAGTCAGTTCGTGGAGGTTATGACATCCGAGTATCGTTCGAAAAGGGAAGCGGCCGAAGCCGCGTATCGGGCGACCCAAATCAAAGAGGAGACGGTAACAAGGTTAAAGGAAATGAAATTTTTGATGGTTGATACTTACGGGAAGGATCCATACGTGGTGCATTGGATCAACGAAGAAAAAGCTCGAATCAAGAAAAAAATACAACCTCCAACGTCCTCAGTAGATTTAGGATTATGTTTGTTTTTATGTTGTAGCTTTTTTTTTTCGTTGTTATTTATTTATTTATTTTTAATTTCGTTGTAATTTTTTTTATTAAGTATGTAATGTTATGTTTTTAAAAAATGAAGTATTTATAAGTTTAAAGGTTGAATTTGAAAATATTTGATATAAATGTGAGTTAAGGTGTGTTAAAGCTGAGTTATTGTTGGGTGTATTAAAGCTGAGTTAAAGGTGAGTGTGTTAAAGCTGACGTGACAGTGTGTTAAATGTTAAAGCTGAGTTAACCGTTGGGAGTGCTCTAATACTCAATGATATTATAAATACATTTGATAATGCATTAAGTTTTTGACTGTTGCAAACTTTTGGTAAGGATGAACATATAACCTTAGTCCTTCTTACCCAATATACACACAAGTAAAATCATTGTAGTTATTCATTAAGCTCTCTACAATCAAGTGAGTCAAGGGGGAGTGAAACTACTTGCGTTCAAAGTTTTCTCCATATCATGTCAACATCCGGTTTCGCTTCCGGTAAGTTTTCTAGGTGTTCAAAGTTTTCTCCATACCCGAAGTGAAACACAGTTTTTTATCAGTTTATGTTACGTACCTTTTGGCAGTTTAATACTTTTAACTTATTAAACTTTATATTTTTTGTTCCGCACTTTCCGTTTCACAGTTTTATAATATAAGCAAAATTAAAAAAAAAAAAAGTTAAAAAAAAAAAAATATATATATATATATATATATATATATATATATATATTATATATATATAAAAATCTGAAAAATATTGAGAGTGTATCACTTGTAGAAATAGGGAAAGTATTAATAACCTATCCTATCATGCATATATAACGTAAATAAATGTGTTATGACATGTTAACGTTGAGAACGAAAAGTAAGATACTTCGTGGTAAAATGAGCAAATAGAAACTTGACGCTTTCCACAGTGACCATGACGAGCATTCTGCGTATTTTGTAATATTTTATCAGTTACCAATAAAAATCTTGAAATTTAATATTATTGTTACTTACATTACATTTCTTTCTGATTAATATAAGTAAGAGTAAGAGGCCATGTTTATTTTATGTTAGAAACATAAATCCAGTATTTGTTTTATTTACTTGTTTCAATTATTGGTGATGATGCCTAAAAAACAATTTGAATTGCATGATTATTGAATGATGCGTGCTTACTGCCATGTATACTTCCCTTTTGAGTGCATATCTGATTAGAAATGAATATTTTTTAAGAATATATATCACCTCTAATGGCTCATGGCAATAATGTTATTGATATTAAATTAGTCACGTAATTGCATATTTGTCGTATGTCGTTGTTCTTTAGTTATCAGAAATGTTCAAATGTGGAAATTAAAGACTCCACAACTACACGCAAGATAACTAAGGAATAACTAATTTGAATTGTTATTTACGTTTTGTGTCGTGATGTGTTTATCACTGATTGCCAATTATATTTAAGTTAATTGACATATTGAAGAAGTTAGATGTTATAAAATTTGGAATATGTATGATTGTCGTTTAAATACCAACTGACATTATATATATGATTAAATCACAAAGGGAACGACGTCGTTTTGCCTCTCGTTTTCATGCCAAAAACTAAGCCCAATGTGTGAGCCTGTTTGCACGGCCCATGTGGTGTTTTTTTCCTAGCTCAGATAATGCCACAACGTTATTAGTGCTTTTAGGTGAAAAACGAAAAGGGTTTTGGTAAACTCATGATAACAAGAGTCAGTCATCTGTTGGCTTATCATAGTGTTACCGTCCCGTTTTTACCAATAACATAGATTTTGTGGCTAAAATTCCATGTTTGGTACTATAGGACCGAAAACATATGAGATTTATATGGTTCGAGAGGTCGAGGTTGATCAAAGAATATCTTCATGTTTCTAGAGAGAGAGAGAGAGTAAAGAGATGGTGAAAGAAAACAATGTTTATTAGATTAGAACAAATGAAAGTTACACAATGATTTCTCACACCCCTCAGCCATGAGGGGTATTTATAGGCTCAATACAATATAACTATTTCTCGAGTACAATAGTAGTCCCTGCGGGCACAACTAACTACGTATCTAGTCCAAATCACGTGTATGACGTTATCTTTACAAACTAGTGAGGCTAACAATCTCCCTCCAAGATATCGTCACACGTGAATGGTTACAATGAGACCTATAAATACATAAACAAAGTAAATTACAATAATAATAAACAATGTAGACGTTGTTGAAGTGCAAAGTCTCTGTAGTCTAGATACTGAGGATGATTTGAAGTTCATTCTTTCGAATACTTCGGCATCGATCTTTGGGGCTCTGAACTTCGTATGCTGTAATGGTCTAGTTAGGTTATTACTCCCTCCTAACTAGTGAGCCTTTTATTTTATCTGCTCCCTCCTGAACTGACAGCCTTCTTTCATAAAATCTCTTTAGTCTTCAAACACGCAGCGGAGAAATTAGACTCTAGAGTGTAGTACCATGGTAATCGTTCAGGGAGCATCGTAACAACATATCTCACATAAATTTGCATCCAAGTTGGTAATAAGCCCCGATGTACACATTATTGGTACCTGATTGTACAATAAATTGCACGACCAGGCCTTCGATGATGATCAAAGGATATATGGGGTATTGAGGTTTGATGCGTGGTTTTGCAACCTTACAACAGGTTTTACCTCTCAAGGGATCTCAAGAGGCTTACAACCCCACCAGGCAGTGTACCTGACCGATGTAGTATAGTGTAGTGGTAAGTACGGGGGATTGATCGTTCTCCACAGGGAATAGTGTTCGTTAGGTATGAAAGACTACTCTAATAGGTCTAAGGGTGAGAGAAGATTCTTTTTATGTTTTTATATTTTTTTTATGAAAGCAAGTAAAATCTCGGGTTTGAAGGAGTGGGCGGAATTAGTTGCTAGTCAACTAACCCAAATTACTACGAATGCAAATAAATTAAAATAACAAAAATGAAAATGTTGGTGAAAACTTATGTGGAGGGAAATGTGTTTACTTAGATTTCCTTACTCCCTAACTATCTTTTACCGGTTGATTAGTGTGTATTAGTCGCGTGGATGACGGGTGTATTCCTTAATACCATTCGTGGGGTGGCGTACGTACTTCCCCAACTCTACAAGCTCCTACTTCACTCCTATTTCGAGCCGGCTAGGAAGCTCCTAACATGGGATCACTAGAATTCGCTTGTGCATTAAATACAACCATAAAAACCTTTAGTACGCATTGGTTCATGTTTCTTAAGACGTTCAAGCAAGTTACCGAATAGGAAGTTAGCCAGTTTTCTTAAGCCTAACATAGATGAACAATCATCCAATACAACTAACAACACACTAATAACCAATAATCAATAGCTAGGTTTCATTAGATCTAAGCAAACACAAGATAAATCTAGCCTAACATTTTAAACCAAAAACAAGAACAAGATAGAATCAAACAACACATAGACATATTGAATGATTAATTGATAACTTATCTTCAATGTAACATGGAAGATCTCAAGGCAAAAAGCCTTGAAAAAGCTGCCAAATTCGTCCTAGGGTTTTCACACACAAAGTTCCCCAATAAGTTCCACCCTAATGACAAAGAATTGCAAAACTATATATAGATTTTTACATCTGACGGCGTCACGTTATAGAGTGTGACGCCGTCACCTCGCCGCTTTTAGGGTTCTCGGATGACCTTCTTGACGCCGTCCCTCTTTAGCTCTCCAAAATCCGTTCTGGCTTATCAAGGCTTGACGCCGTCAGACCTTGAACGTGACGCCGTCCCTCTCTAAATTAAGCCGTGACGACCTTGATCAGGTTAAAGCGTGACGCCGTCAGAATTCACATGCAATTTTCACTGGCTTATCATGAGTAAATTTCACATCCACCACTTTTGCCAAGCCATGACGCCGTCCAGGGTTAATCCCGACGCCGTCAAAGGTAACTTTCAGCCGATTTTTGAGACTTTGCCGTTTTCTTCACTTTTATGCTCCAAAAACGTCCAAAATGCCTCCTTTTCCAGATTTCTCCTCAAAAGTACCTAAAATGACAAAAGGAACGATTTAGGGCGATATTTGATCAAATAAATACGATTTAGGGCTTAAATGACCCCTTAAAAGCGGTACACTTTTCGCTTCATCAAATACCCTTACACTTGAGATTTGCTTGTCCTCAAGCAAATGCGCTTTTATTCTAATCAAAATACAAGTTAGGGGTCATTTAATGCTAACATAAAAGTAATTACAACAAATAATCGTTCCACTTAAATCATAATAAGCACGGAGATTATAAACTAGCACCTCACAAGTAGTGTTTAGATACTCACATCTCTCAAGTGTCATCAAAATAAATCTCATAAATGGAAACGGATAATATCTCTCACTACCTGTCATAGCAAATAGATTACCATAGGCTTGGGAAAGGATCGAAAACCTCCTCCACTAGGCGTAAGCACCTAAGATAAACTATCAAAGAGGGCTTATAAATGGGTTATAACGTTAGGTGTAGGGAAAAGGAAAACACGGTTTTGTTGGATAAGGGATGTTTTACTGGTGGCGAGTTAAAGATCTTGATCAATTACATGTACTATACAATGTTGCTAAGCCAAGACTCGACTCAATCTTAAGCTAATGAAAGAAAATAACAAAAACATAAAATAAACATAAAATAAAACGGGATGGTAGTCCGTATGTTTTTTCTACTTTTCTTTTTCTCATTTTTTTGTATTTTTCTTGATTTTTGATTTTTGATTTTTTTTTTTTTTTTTTTTTTTTTTTTTTTTTTTTTGACATACACTCTTGCCCTACCATCCAAAATAATACATCATAGGGGCATTGCATCCCCTTACACTTGAACTTTTACATAACTTTACAATTACTATTCTAATGACTCGAATTAAGATAATTAAAACACTTGGAGTACTTTTTAAAATATTTAGCACATATGGGTGTAATAAATGATGTTCTTCCCCATTACTCCATTACACTAGTACTTTACCCATGAGTCCCAATCGTCCCAAAACAATATGTACAAGGATATGACTCGACTTAGCAACCATGTAATCAACTAGATAATTAACTTGGGTTTAAACAAATGTTGTCATAATAATGCACTAAAAATGAGTGCATACAAGGTAGGCTAAGGCGATTTGGGTGTACATTTTAGTGGGGTGTAACAAATTCTTCCTTTAAGTAAAATGCTTAAAGGTCGAAACGAAAAGATAGGCTCTGAGGGGTGTACTAGGGGTATCGTGTACTAAAAATGAGTACAACGCAAAGGGTGTGGGAGAATTACTTGACCAATGTAGCCAATGTAATTATAACAAAAACACAGGTGTAAAACAATGGGTTAATCCTAATGCCTCTTATCATGTAGTAAATCTAACTACACGAATGTAGTCTCACTTGTGGCCTCGGAATGGTCCTAACGCAAGTTCTAGAATCTAAGTGCTACCGGTACACACATCATAGCATAAATGTTTTTCCTACCAATTCTAGGGGCGAACCTCACATATTTGGGGGTGGAAAGTTTTTTAGTGGTACGGTTTTTTTTTTGTGCTAGTCATATAACTCCTATCCGTGAGACGCTCATTAAGATCAAAGTTTCACTCCTATATGTTGTAAAAAATTTTAAATTTGGCACTAAAATTGCCCTAACAGGTATTTCTCTCAGTTTTATTACACATCAACTATTAAACAAACAAAAATCAAGCGTAATAGCATTCTCTAAAAATCGTATTTTTACCCCCCCTTACACTTAAGATGAACATTGTCCCCAATGTTCAAATAACAAATGTAAAAGCATAAAGTAAAAGAATGAAATCAAATACTCCCCTGATTCGCTTGGTGGATAATGAAGTAACACGGTTAGATCTTCTTCCAAAGTAATGTTGAAGCTCCATGACTAATGCATCGCCATAAGCTTGATTCAAAACATTTCCTTGTCCAAAATAACCTGTTAAACCTGAGAAAACAAACACGAAAACCTGCATAACATCGGCGGGATAAATCTATATATATAAGGATATAATGCTTGTGGAATGATAATTTTGCAGATTCCTGGAGATTATAAGTTATAGATTTAATAAAAACTTTTTATGAAAACAAAACCTTCAAAAATTTCTGAAAATTAAATCTGACGCCGTCAGGTTATAAACCCTGACGCCGTCAGAAATGACCTGACAAAAATTCTCATTTTAAGTTTCCGGAAAATTTCTGGAAAAACCTTTACCTTACTTCCTGGAAATCCTGCAAAACATCATTATGACTCGATACAAGCATTTGACTCAAACAAATACTAGTATGTATGTTAATTTAATATTATTATGATTCATGTTCATTTGTGTTCTAATAAACCGATTTAGATTTCCCTTACACTTAACTTTTGCAAAATACCTTTATATGTAGTTAAGACGAAGTTAAAAACAAGATAAAGCATTTTCACAAATTAGTTTTGAACATGAATCAATAATAATAAAATTTAAACAAACATACGGAAACAAATAAAATCAAACAAACAAATAAATAAACACACAAAGCAAATAAATAAAGCTCGGGTTGCCTCCCAAGAAGCGCTTTTCTTTATTAACGAGTCTTGTAGCTAGACTCAAAGTCACGCTACCTAGTGTCGCTTATGCTCACGTACCCGAGTGTGAGCCATCTAATTGTTGCCTCATCTTTCTTGTATTCATCATTCAGCTCCAAACATCCATGATAGTATCTCTTGTTTTTCTCATGTGGATATTTGAGCCCCTTCCTCTTATCATTCTCACTTAACAAATCAAGAGGCACAAGTCTATTGCAAGATTCAATGGAGAAGTTTTTAAACCTAGGATGTGCTCGGGGCATTTGGTAAGTAAAATCTTCATCCCCATCCAAGAATGTAATTAACCCGTCCACAAGTTTTTCGTCAAGGTTGGTCAACCTTTTGAAGGGTTCTCCAAAAATGACTTGAGTTAATTTGTCATCAATAAATTCTCCTAAGTTCTCCATAACCATAAAATCCACCAAATACACAAAACTCTCAACGAATACGTGCAGTGGCTCAATCCTAGCAACAATGTTATCCCCTTGATATTCTAGCTCATCTACCATGATTTTATTATAATTAGCGCGAGAGATAATGTTCATAGGTAAAGATGAGTTAAGGTAAGCATAAAAATCATGATAACCAATCTTACACGGAAATTGCATGTTAAAGAGGCTATCCTTTTTGATCTTAGTCCTAGGGTCAACATACTTAAAGGGATCAATTTCCTCTTTTCCCCATTCCTCGTTAACTACTTCTCCATTACCGGTATCCTCATCGGAGTCTGAGTAGTAAAACGGACTAACATAGTCATTCTCATGGTCAGACTCCTCCATCTCAGAATTGTTACCAAAGTGATGGTCGGGTGAAAGGTTGTTGTTTTCTATGATGGGGGCGGGAACGGGTAGTTGAAAGTTTGCACGGCGAAAAATACGAATAACAGGGATCAAATGACCAATGTTACTCATGAGGTAAGTGGAAGGTATCACAAACAAAAGTACAAAGAAATAAGATAGACTAAAGAAAACCTAGAAAAATAAAATAAAAATCTCACTAGAAAGGAATCTAGTGAGAAGACCTATTGATGAACTCAAATAAGTACATTTTATTACTATCATTTATCCTATTAATTTGACTTGTTTTACTATATTATGTATGAGGATTGATACTTAATCGTTTACTTTTGTAATTCTCAGGTAAAAACAAGCGTTTGGTGAAACTTAGCGATTTTGGACTAATTATGGAGCAAAACGTGCATAAAGTGGAAGTCTACTGACATGGACAAGATCAAGTCAATTCTGCTCCAGATGCGCCGCATCTCACTCTCAACATGCGCCGCATCTCTATCAAGATATCACCAGATACGATCCAAGATACAAGAGGACATGCGCCGCATCTAATCATGGAGTTACGCCGCATCTTCTGGCGGTGTACGAATATTCCTGAATATTATAATCTTGGACCCCACGCGAAGTTAAGTACATGCGCCGCATCTACTTAGTAGATGCGCCGCATCTTCCCTCAGACAGAAACTATAAATACCCCGTAGACCAGACGAATTAGAAGTTCCGGAAAACCTAAAACCGAAGACCAAACAGGAGGAACAAAGGACGAATTCAGTCAAGGAGGCAGCACAAGACACACCCAAATCAAAGATACAAGAGCTGTAAGAAGGTGCTGCATGTGTTTAATTCATTAAGTAGTTTTGTTTTATTGTGTTAGCAAACTTTAATTCATCAGGATTGGTGGCTTGTGTAATGTGACAACGAAAGATTGCACTCCCTTTAATACTTGCTTTCCCATCAATTAAAGTTTATATGATGATGTCTTTGGTTACTACTTATTAGTGCATTGATAACCTCTGTGTTTATTAGTGGCTTGCGGGCATTTGACTGCGGGACATAATGTGGCTCCCACGGTTGTTTCTAAATTGATCACTTAGGAATAACTTTTAGACATAAGTAATCATTAAGGGTTTACTCGCCGATAAGAATAGGACCAACGAGAAAGGGTTAACTACATACACTTCATATAAAGCTATCAATAAAACAAGTGACAATCTACTTAATCATAAGGACAGCCCTCTTATTGTCTCAAGTATTTATCTGTGTACGTGTGTGCTACTTGCTGATTCGTGCCTATTGGTTTATTTTATTATTTAATTGCAAACAAACCGTGCCAGTCTCTCAGGCTGAAACCCCCTTGCGTTAGGATATTAAAATACTGATTAGAATAACGAGATAATACGTTCCACTCTTAGTGATCGACACTCTACTTACCATTATCTTCATACTGACCGGTACACTGCTCGTTAAGTGTGTGTGTTATTGATAAGTCGGCTAAATATAAATTTAAAACTTGAGTAGGCATTAAAACTGCTAAACCGCAACGACACATCACGCGCATCAAGTTTTTGGCGCCGTTGCCGGGGAGTGAATTGTTATTATCTGTTAATTTGATTAGTATTTTAATTAGGTTTTTCTTTTTATTAGATTAATTGCATCATTGTATTATTTTGCATATTTGTTGTATTGTGTGTTAATTGTTTTCTTTTATTTTTGTGTGTTTATTTTCGTTTGTGTGTTTAATTTTTGTTTTTATTTTTCGTATTTTTCTGTTCTGCTATCGTTGTACTGTGCTAAATCAAACGATACGGCGCATCTGATCTCTCAGATACGGCGTATTGCGTTTAATTTTTTTAAAATACAACGCGTTTAATTAATTCGATACGACGCATCTTTTCCTCAAGATACGGCGTATCTGTTTTTAATAAGAAAATTTTTTCTAAGCGATAAAGTAATACGACGCATCTGCTTTTGCAGATACGGCGTATCTGTTTTTAATAAGAAAATTTTTTCTAAACGTTAACGCCATACGACGCATCTGCTTTTGCAGATACGGCGTATCTATTATTTTAATTAAAAACAGTTTGCGAATTATTAAACAGATACGGCGTATCGATCTCTGTCGATACGGCGCATCTTTCTGAATCAAAAATCAATATTTATTTTTAAACGTAACGAAAATACGGCGCATTAACTTTCGTTAATACGACGCATTTAATTTTAATTAGATAAGCTGATTTTTGATTAATTAATTCGATACGGCACATTCTTAAATTATAAAGCGGCGTATCTATTTTCTGAATAAAGTCTGATTAAATTTTAACGTATTAAGATACGGCGTATCCAACTTTTTGGATACGGCGCATCGTCTGCAGATATCAGCTATTTTTATTCTTATATCCGTTTCTATATTCATTAATTTCTCTTCTAGCGAACAAATCCTACTGATGATTTTAACTTGGATGACAAATTTTGCTATGGAAGACATGTCAGTTAACGGATATCTTGCTAAGGAATGCTTGTTTTCAGATTCATTCAATGTACTCATGATCGATGCAGATTTATTCTCTTGGGAGACTCCTCTTGAAGCTGCTTTTAAGGAATTCTTGCGTTTATGCAACATTGACAAAGAGGTATTCTCTTATGATGTATTTGTAAGGTACACTGGAGAAGAATTGTCGCTCTTATGGCCTATCATTGAAGCCGAAGGATTGAACTGGACTACTATCGAAGAAGATGATGGGAAATTCTATCTTGCATACATGGATTCAAGCAACGAAAGCTGTGGTGGAGGCAATGCCCAAAACTCTTACATGCCATATTCCGAGGAGTACTGGGGATTAAATGAGAAATATCAGGATAATGACATGAATTATGCTTTGGCGGAGTTACTATTTCACGGCAGATTGGTACGATTGATTGATCTCTCCCTCAATGATTGGCTTGAACTTAAATATGGTAGTCCGGAATTCGCCCCTGTAAATGAAGTCAAGCAGATTATGACTTCATGGTTGACACGGAGTTTTAAGAAGCAATTTAACGAGTTCATGGAGATAAAAAAGAATATGATTGGAAAGGTTTGCTTTGACGTTAACCATGACCCTAACGATGTTGATTTTTCTGAGTGGTTGGCTAGTAAGTTTAATAACCATAAGAGCATGGATCGAGCTACTAAGGATGCATTATGGGTATATTGGATGAGAGGAGAAGATGAAGAAGTAGAAAGCGATTATGGGTCGTCACTTCATAATTCAACAATCAATGAAGGTATTGAAGAGTTATTCAGAATAGACATTGATGTGTTCGATTATGAGACACCCTTGTGCAAGCAGTTCAAGGAATTTAACTACCTTCTTCAAGTCGATGATGATGTGCTTACCGGAGATCTACCAGGATTTAAGACTTATGATGATTTCAAAAAACACCTGGTACTATGAATGGAATGATCAAGTACCATGGGTTTGGGATAAACCATGGGAATTTGCGCACATTAATCACACCTGTACACCCTTCGTTTTCAAGGACGGGAGTAGTGTTTGGCCGACCTGTGATTATAAAAGTGACGGAACCTGTAATGGGGGAAGTATAATTGGGATGAAACGGGTTGGAAACGATGTAACCTTTGAAGATTATGTGTGGTACGATAATGTTGAAGACTGCCCACAAAAATCGGAGGCTTTACAAGAAAAGGGCAGAATTGAACGCTTGAAAGGACTTAAGGGGACATCGGATACTACTTTCTGGGAATGGGTGCATAAACAGTTTGATGATTTCACAAAGCTTAGTCGACGGTTACAATATGATTTGGAAAGAGAATGGGAGGCGATTCAAGAGGATAAGTCATTAATTGAAGAACTAGATGATTATTTGATTAAGGATCCTTATTTTAAGTTTGTTGATAAAAACGAGGAAGAATTCACCAAAAGAAAGTGTCAACTACTTGGGATTCCTTACAATGAGCCACCCATGATTATTTCTGAAAAATTTAAAATCATCAAATATTCTTTGAGTCCTAATGAAGAATATACTGCGGTGAAGACAAAGAGTTATACTAGACTAAGTCGAACGGAAGAAAACGTCGCAGAGATATACGGGAAAATCTTTCGGATGAAGGACGAAGGATGGACCGTGACAAGGACTTATTGCTGAGCTGAACGTGAGTCTAACTTGAAGACTCTGGAATAAAGACAAGTGCTTACCGGGAGACAACCCGGAGATTTATCTTTTATTATTCTGTTTTCTGTGTCGAGTCAGTCCAGGCCGCATGAGGATACGACGCATCTCAATTCTGAGATGCGACGCATCTCCTGCAATGGTCATATCTTATTTTATTTTTCTGCATTTTTATTTTCGACTTTAAAACTATTTATCAGTTTATTTTAATGCGGCGCATCCCTGGTTAAGGATGCGGCGCATCTTTATTCTGATCCGTATTTATTCCAGGCTCGATACGGCGTATCTTCTTCAATAAGATACGGCGCATCGACTGACCTGATGATTTTCAGTTTTAATTTTTAAGTTTTATTTTTATCTAACTACTAATGTATTATGCAAGCTTGAACCTTTCTTATCTTAGGTGTGTTTTAAAGTGTTGGTGGTATTATAGTTTCCTGAATTTCCTGTGGATACATCAAGTATGAAGCTTTAACGTTCTAATCCACAAGAAGTTGATTTTTGCTCTTATACTAATGGAGGATCATACCGAGCAAATCTCAGGGGAGTTTTTCTGTTCTAATTCTTTTATTTTCCAGTTTTTAACCTTTTATAAAAACAACGAGGACGTTGTTTAACTTAAGTGGGGGGATTGGAGAATTAGAACACTTAACAATTACTTGTCCTAAACTTTTTCAAAAATTATGCTTAAAATGTGCTTAATATATCAAACTTAAAAATTTTTAGCATGTTTTTGTTTAAGATCTAAGTTGCATAACTGCACACATGACGTTATTTTCAAAAATTGTGATTTTTCAAAATTCACAAATCTATGAGTGTGCCGGTGACTTGTAAACTTTAGAACTTGGCTTGTATACTATTCGAGACCACCATAATGAGTATTATTTATATAATTGGAATGACTTGTCTAACTTGGTAAAATTCTAGGATTACACCCAAATAGCCTATTATTTGTTATGTGTTATTAACTAACTACACTGGTTAGTTAACCCCCGTATAAACCCTTTTGTTACTCTCATTTTTAGAGTAAGATACCCCTAGAAAAACCCTCAGAGCCATTCCTTTCGTTTCTTACACCTATGTTTAAAATGTTTCGTTACACCCTTACACCTTAGCCTACCTTGTAGATTAAAATCCGTGGTTGGTTAATTGCTATAGGCAAAGTGTGTTTCCTTACATTACCTGTGTTCGCGTGCGTAATTCATTATTTATGGTTAGGTCGGGAAATTGCACAATGCAATTGGAGTGAAAGTAAATATTGTATATTTTGGAGTTTATTTTTCGTGTGTTTACTACTTTCACTATTACCGTTATTTCTGAAAGTATGAAAAGTATGAATAAAAATTATCCGGAAAGAAAGTTATAGTGATGTGGTGAAATTTTACACATCTATGTTTATGTTTAAAAAAAAAAAAAAAAAAAAAAAAAAAAATCGAAAAAATAAGAAAAAGAAAAAGAAAGAAAGAAAAGTTGGATGTTTTATTTTAAGCCAACGATGTAAAGTTATGTAAGTGGTTGATATCACCACTATTTTTTGTACTATATCTATGGATTGAATGGGAATTGGCAGTTATGGGAACGCCAATTAAGGTTTATTCTTTGATTAAGATCTTGTTGAGTATAATTCGTGTCTACCTAAAGCGTGTGTTTCAAGTGTTAAAGCGTGAGTTATTCAATGATATGAGTCTTATTCATGGGATGGTTGGGATAGTGATTAACCACACTTAGGATTTTAATTTATTTGTTTTGTTTATTTTTATTTTTACACCAATTTATATCCCAAAAATTATCCATGCCCTTTACTATTCTTTATCCGACCAAACCTTTGATTTATTGAGATTAGGGATTTGAGCAATCTTAAGTATCGTAGTCGTGGATTCGGCTATGTATTTATGATTTTGTCGCCCTTTTTGATATATTATTATTGGTGAAGTTTGGACCTATCTTTAGCCTATTCGAGTTAAGGATTTGAGCAATTGCAAGTATCGTGTTCGTGGATTCGATCATGTATTTGTGATTTTGTTGCCTTTTCTGGAATTTGAGATCGATAGTGAAAAAGAATAATTAACCCTTAAGCCTAAAAACCCTTTTTACCGCTTTAGACTTGTTATTCCTTAGCTTTAGTGGTGGAGATGTGTATACTTGCCAAGCTTATGATAGAATATTCGTCGCGACTGGACAGTTAAACGATTAGATTTGCTTTTATCGACTTATTTTATTTTACTTCTGAATCGTTAAGTGTTTAGTTGTGTGATTATGAAATGAACGAATACATGCTTAAATATAAAAATAAATCCTAACATCTTTTAGGATACATTTTCATAAAAGAAATTCTAAGGTTTACTTGCGGACAAGTAAAGTTCAAGTGGGGGGATATTTGATGAACTCAAATAAGTACATTTTATTACTATCATTTATCCTATTAATTTGACTTGTTTTACTATATTATGTATGAGGATTGATACTTAATCGTTTACTTTTGTAATTCTCAGGTAAAAACAAGCGTTTGGTGAAACTTAGCGATTTTGGACTAATTATGGAGCAAAACGTGCATAAAGTGGAAGTCTACTGACATGGACAAGATCAAGTCAATTCTGCTCCAGATGCGCCGCATCTCACTCTCAACATGCGCCGCATCTCTATCAAGATATCACCAGATACGATCCAAGATACAAGAGGACATGCGCCGCATCTAATCATGGAGTTACGCTGCATCTTCTGGCGGTGTACGAATATTCCTGAATATTATAATCTTGGACCCCACGCGAAGTTAAGTACATGCGCCGCATCTACTTAGTAGATGCGCCGCATCTTCCCTCAGACAGAAACTATAAATACCCCGTAGACCAGACGAATTAGAAGTTCCGGAAAACCTAAAACCGAAGACCAAACAGGAGGAACAAAGGACGAATTCAGTCAAGGAGGCAGCACAAGACACACCCAAATCAAAGATACAAGAGCTGTAAGAAGGTGCTGCATGTGTTTAATTCATTAAGTAGTTTTGTTTTATTGTGTTAGCAAACTTTAATTCATCAGGATTGGTGGTTTGTGTAATGTGACAACGAAAGATTGCACTCCCTTTAATACTTGCTTTCCCATCAATTAAAGTTTATATGATGATGTCTTTGGTTACTACTTATTAGTGCATTGATAACCTCTGTGTTTATTAGTGGCTTGCGGGCATTTGACTGCGGGACATAATGTGGCTCCCACGGTTGTTTCTAAATTGATCACTTAGGAATAACTTTTAGACATAAGTAATCATTAAGGGTTTACTCGCCGATAAGAATAGGACCAACGAGAAAGGGTTAACTACATACACTTCATATAAAGCTATCAATAAAACAAGTGACAATCTACTTAATCATAAGGACAGCCCTCTTATTGTCTCAAGTATTTATCTGTGTACGTGTGTGCTACTTGCTGATTCGTGCCTATTGGTTTATTTTATTATTTAATTGCAAACAAACCGTGCCAGTCTCTCAGGCTGAAACCCCCTTGCGTTAGGATATTAAAATACTGATTAGAATAACGAGATAATACGTTCCACTCTTAGTGACCGACACTCTACTTACCATTATCTTCATACTGACCGGGTACACTGCTCGTTAAGTGTGTGTGTTATTGATAAGTCGGCTAAATATAAATTTAAAACTTGAGTAGGCATTAAAACTGCTAAACCGCAACGACACATCACGCGCATCACCTATAAAATAAAAATTCAACCTAAACAATAACTATTCCCCGGCAGCGGCGCCAAAAACTTGGTGAGTGGTTTTGCAACCTTACAACAGGTTTTACCTCTCAAGGGATCTCAAGAGGCTTACAACCCCACCAGGCAGTGTACCTGACCGATGTAGTATAGTGTAGTGGTAAGTACGGGGGATTGATCGTTCTCCACAGGGAATAGTGTTCGTTAGGTATGAAAGACTACTCTAATAGGTCTAAGGGTGAGAGAAGATTCTTTTTATGTTTTTATATTTTTTTATGAAAGCAAGTAAAATCTCGGGTTTGAAGGAGTGGGCGGAATTAGTTGCTAGTCAACTAACCCAAATTACTACGAATGCAAATAAAATAAAATAACAAAAATGAAAATGTTGGTGAAAACTTATGTAGAGGGAAATGTGTTTACTTAGATTTCCTTACTCCCTAACTATCTTTTACCGGTTGATTAGTGTGTATTAGTCGCGTGGATGACGGGTGTATTCCTTAATACCATTCGTGGGGTGGCGTACGTACTTCCCCAACTCTACAAGCTCCTACTTCACTCCTACGTCGAGCCGGCTAGGAAGCTCCTAACATGGGATCACTAGAATTCGCTTGTGCATTAAATACAACCATAAAAACCTTTAGTACGCATTGGTTCATGTTTCTTAAGACGTTCAAGCAAGTTACCGAATAGGAAGTTAGCCAGTTTTCTTAAGCCTAACATAGATGAACAATCATCCAATACAACTAACAACACACTAATAACCAATAATCAATAGCTAGGTTTCATTAGATCTAAGCAAACACAAGATAAATCTAGCCTAACATGTTAAACCAAAAACAAGAACAAGATAGAATCAAACAACACATAGACATATTGAATGATTAATTGATAACTTATCTTCAATGTAACATGGAAGATCTCAAGGCAAAAAGCCTTGAAAAAGCTGCCAAATTCGTCCTAGGGTTTTCACACACAAAGTTCCCCAATAAGTTCCACCCTAATGACAAAGAATTGCAAAACTATATATAGATTTTTACATCTGACGGCGTCACGTTATGGAGTGTGACGCCGTCACCTCGCCGCTTTTAGGGTTCTCGGATGACCTTCTTGACGCCGTCCCTCTTTAGCTCTCCAAAATCCGTTCTGGCTTATCAAGGCTTGACGCCGTCAGACCTTGAACGTGACGCCGTCCCTCTCTAAATTAAGCCGTGACGACCTTGATCAGGTTAAAGCGTGACGCCGTCAGAATTCATATGCAATTTTCACTGGCTTATCATGAGTAAATTTCACATCCACCACTTTTGCCAAGCCATGACGCCGTCCAGGGTTAATCCCGACGCTGTCAAAGGTAACTTTCAGCCGATTTTGAGACTTTGCCGTTTTCTTCACTTTTATGCTCCAAAAACGTCCAAAATGCCTCCTTTTCCAGATTTCTCCTCAAAAGTACCTAAAATGACAAAAGGAACGATTTAGGGCGATATTTGATCAAATAAATACGATTTAGGGCTTAAATGACCCCTTAAAAGCGGTACACTTTTCGCTTCATCAAGGTTGCGCCAAGCTTGTTCTTAACCTGAAATAAGAAATACTAAGACATTACGTTAAGTGATTGCGCAGGGGTTGGACCCTGCGAACCACCTCCGGCATGCGAATAAGTATGTGTTATGACAAGTTGGTAGTAAATTGAGAGAGTTGAGTTAGCATACCATGGTTCTTGCCCGTCTAAGTTATTTATAGGGGATAAATAGGCCTTAGAGAACACTTGCACATAATTTGGAGATCATGGGGGCGTCCCATGATTTGTGGTAACCGCTAGGGCTTTGTGACCCACGATCTCATCCTTGGCGGGAAAGCCTAAGGGAAGAGGGAATGTAGGTGTGACCAGGTCAAGATAGTTCTCCATTCTAGTTCTTTCGAAGGAGATACCCCGAAGGGCTTAGGGCTTCGATTGGCGGATTCTCACTTGGTAACCACTTCATAGATGAATGGTTTTACGCCAATGAAACATTTTAGGAGATTGACCTGGGCCTTCGAAGAGAAGGCTTCGTACAGGCTCGAAGGGGAGTCCTTCGACCCGTTCGGAGGGTACATCATCAAGCCCCCCAGTCGAAAGTGATATATACGTACGAGTATATATTGCTTACGACTCAAAAATCAGGATGCACTATATCCCTCGCGTCACAAAATATTACGAAAGGAAGATAAATGCCTAACTAACTGCGCATTTAATGCAACCTAATGATTATCCGTCCACTTGCTACTTAAACCAAAACGGATAGGATCTCGGTAAAAGTAAACATCTTTTCAAAATTTAAATTGTATTTGAAATCCGTGAATGCATCAAAGTTGGATGGACATGTGTGCGGCCAGGATTAAAAATACCATGGGTATAAAACGATATGGTACGGTAAACCCTAGCTCATTTTTACCTTCCGCCCAAAATACACAAACACATTACTGTGTTTTTTGTGCTTCCGTTGGCTTGAAAAGTAATATTCCGTCATCCTTCTTTGATTTCTTGCTCTTATTATTGCAACATGAGTATGGCAGCAAAAAGAATCATTAGGCAACTAAAATGCACTATAACAAAAGAAGTTTTTCTGACTTTCTTGATAAATATCCCATACCCAAAGAGTTCAAGGTTATGCTTCCGAGCAAAAACCAGAATATCTTTGATGCTCCCGCAGGGTATGTGGGCTTGTACGTTCATGCATTCACCCAATCGAACTTTAGGATACTGTGACAAATGGTAATTTTCACGTTGTTAATTAATATTAAATGGTTATTTATTATTTTTAAGCTGAGCATTTCTACGTTCGTTTGCATGTCTCTGAGTATTTTTGAGCATTTTTGAGAGCTGTCCCGCATACTGTAATTTACAGTCACTGCAAAAAAAGGTTATTTTTGTCAGTAAACATAAATTATTCCATTCCTGATAGTTACTGACAAGTTTCGTAATTAACTGAGAGCTTTCTCACATTTTACTGAAAAGCAACCGCACACGCGTACCGACAGCACAGTACATATGGTAGCAGTCAAATAAATATATTTTTGAGTTAGTAATAATATTTTAATGCATTTCCGACAAAAACGTGGATAAAAACTTTATTTTACGTATACGTGTCCAAAAACGTCAAACCTGGACTTTACAGTAACGTTTAAGCTCAAACCGACACACGATACACCAACGAGGGGTAAAAAATATTTTCCCTCCCCCTCTAATTTGTCCATAACAAGCCCCTAGTTAAAACTTCCCCACTATATGCCAAAATCCTACCACTAACTCAATTAAATCTTATAAATATTAAGTACTTGCCCTAAATGATACACAAACAAACTTGCTTATCCCTTTATATCATCCAACATTTCCTAGATCATTTTTCCTATCAAAACACAAGGCTCAAACATAGTTCTCAAGATCCATAAATTTTCTTTGAAGTTCAAGTAAATTGGAGTGTATATTCAAGAGTTTCGGGTGAATTAGAACGTGGTTTGGATAAATTTGGTGAAGTTTGGGTTGTTCTTGGTTCTCCTAGCTCACGTTAAAACACAACCATTGTAAGGAATCATCAAAACTTTTCTAATCTTGCTGATTTCATGTTCATTTGATATCTAATGATGTTATAAAGTATTAAATGTGTATATTTTGTTAAAATGAAAAAGCTAAAGGCTTGTTATTTAATATATAGTGCTCGACATATATGAAGTTTTTGTACAAATTAGAGTATTTCTTACTTGTGTGGTAAATCTTGTTGAATATGGTACTAGTTTGATGATACAAATATGATTAATGTTAATTACGCGAGATTAAGGAAATATATACACTTATATGGCTATATATATGGATCGGCCAAAATAAAATAAAAACTATTGGGGTTTTGAAAAACATAAAATTTTGGCTCAAGTGGTGAAATGGTGGAATTAATGCTTAAAAGTGTATTTTGAATAGCTTATTGAATAAGTCATAACTAATTGTGTTTAGCTTATAAAAATATGAGAATGGGTCGTATGGTGTTATATGGGTCGAACCCATTTAATTTAGGTCATGTTTGACTTTTTGACTAAATGGCTTAATTTTAAGTGCTTAATTGATATAATTAAAATTCGTTACGTAACTAATAAACATTAATTAGAAATAATGGGCTAAATATATATTTTGGGTTTAATGATGGTGCATGGACTGTTTGGGCTGAGCCCAACAAGAAAATGGCCACATTTGACTTTTTGACCAAACGGAATAACGAACGTGTTATTTTGATTTTTAGAAACGTGACGATATATATATTGTAAATTAAAAGGGGCTAAATGGTTTTGGACTAAAATTTGAACTATTGGGCTAATTTAATGATTTTCGGCCTAATGAGTATGTCGGGTGACAAAAATGAGTTTTGAAATATTTTTCGACCCATTATAAATATATTACTTAACGATACAATATATATATATAATTAAAACTAGTTTGGATTTGTTTTGAGACGCGTTAGTCTCATAAAGGGTAATAAATGAAATTTTGACCAAATCCTTATAAATGTTGACTTTTGTTGACTTTTGAAGGTATATTGACTAAATGTTGACTTTGTATCGAAATCTATTATTGATAATTAAAAGTGACAATAACGATATTTATAACGATAAAATACTTACGACGACTAAAATATATATTACGAACAATTTTTTGCAAATATAGTTAACAACGCGAGTTATTTGAGAAAATTGCAACACATGAGGAAATGGAAACGATTGGATAAACGAATGGGTCATGCCCAAATTTTCTAAAATTCCAACACTTAGAGTATTTTTGATAAAAATACTTAACTTGTTTAAATCTTCTAAATACTTAACAATTATTCCAAGTTTCTTATAATTAAAATTATATTATAAATATTAAACAATATTTATAATATAATATTCCTCCACTAACACTATTATTTTATTAATTTCTCAAAAACCTATTTAATTAATTATAACCCTAATTAATTAAATACATAATTATTAAACTTAACCTGATTAATATATATATATATAAATATATATATATATATATATATATATATATATATATATAATATTATATTACTACGAAATTTAACGATGAATACTAGCACGGATATTCCGTCCCACATATTCCCACCGTACACTTTCACCATGAGCCACCACCAAGAGTTACATACGATAAATCATTTTTTTACCACACAAAAAGCAAAAAATACACGAGCACTGGTCACACGTAAACTTTTCAAATAAAGTAAAGACATATAAGATACGAATATTTCGCTAAGACTTACCATACTGATTTAGGTTGCGTGTCGGAGCGGTTGCACTGTTTTGTTGACTAATTAGCAGGTTGCTATTATTTTAAGGTGAGTTTATAGCCCCATATTTTTATATGATTTGTTTTATAAGCTTTGGGGTGAGAAACATGCAAAACTGTTTTCATGGACCAAAAATGGATTTTGTTTTATACACACTTGTATGCAGAAACCTAAGTTTAGCTGAATCCCATTGCGCCCACTATCATCAACCGTCAATTCCCTCTGGGAAACCGTGTGATATAAATAGATCTATTGGGGATGACACCCCCCGTTCGGTTGGCTCGGCATAGTCAAAGCGAACATATACCATATGAAATTAGGCTGAGTGTCTGGGGATTAACACTCGCGGGCACCCATTATTTGCTAATTCCAGTTTGGCATGCTGCTATGTCTAGTTCGGTTAGATGAGGCTTAGTGTTTGCATAGCGGGATAGTGTGTTATTGCTGAATTGTTTGCTGAATATTGCTATGGTCCATATGTGTTATTTACTTTAAACCTATGAACTCACCAGCGTTAGCTGACTTTAGCATGTTTTTCTCAGGAAACTGAGGTGTGTTTACTGAAGGCAGGGCATGGCGATGGTCATAATAATTAATGGAAATGTTTTTATTGTTGCGTTAACTCTGGAATTTGGACCGCTTTGTTAAATGGGCTACATTTTTATTTGAAATGAATTTTATGTAAGGCAACATGACTTTGAACATGTATTGTATTTTAAAACGGATTTTCAATCCGTTCTCTATATCTTGTGTTGTGATTATCGATTTAGTAGCACCCAAAGTGTATGCTTCCGCAATATTATGATTTTGGGGGTGTTACAGATTGGTATTCAGAGCCTAGGTTATAGAGAACTAGGTTTATAAAAACCTTAAACTATAACCGATTTATGAAAAACTTTTCCTTATGACCGCCAAATGCCTGCCAGTTTAGCTTGCTATGATTTGAGCGTTATTTGTCTTATTTGATTAAGTGTTATGATATGCTATTTGAGTATTTTTTAAGCATATATGATATAAGTATTTTCTATATACTTACACGTGTCGCACCATATTTGTCACAGACTATGTCTCTCCCTTTCGGTACACATGATGAGGTAGCTGCTACTGGACACACTTCTCCGTTGCGACAACCAGTTCCATTTGCGGACGACCCGTTGATGGAGGTTGTCAGAGCCGCTGCTCAGCCACCCATTCCTGCTCAGCATACTGATGAAGCGAAAAGTGTACCGCTTTTAGGGGGTCATTTAAGCCCTAAATCGTATTTATTTGATCAATATTGCCCTAAATCGTTCCTTTTGTCATTTTAGGTACTTTGGAGAAGAAATCTGGAAAAGGAAGCATTTGGACGTTTTTGGAGCATAAAAGTGAAGAAAACGACAAAGTCTCAAAATCGGCTGGAAAAGTACCTTTGACGGCGTCAGGGATTGTTCTAGACGGCGTCATGGCTTGGCAAAAGAGGTGGATATGAAAAATACACATGATAAGCCAGGGAGTTTTACAAAGGAAGTCTGACGGCGTCACCCTTTAAGGTGATCAAGGCCATCACGGTTTAACTTAAAAGGAGACGGCGTCAAGCCCATTTCTGACGACGTCAAGCCTTAATAAGCCAGAGCGGATTTTGGAGTACTAAAGAGGGACGGCATCAGGAAGACCATCCGGGAACCCTAGACACGGAGAGGTGACGGCGTCAAGATCTACAACGTGACGCCGTCAGCCACTAAGTTCTATATATAGTTTTACAATTTTTTGTCATTAGTGTGCAACTTTGTGAGGAAAAACCCCTAAGACGAATTTCTGCCATTTTTAAGGGTTTTCATACCCTTGGATCTCCCATGTTTAATTGAAGATAAGTATTCATTTAATCAATCAATATGTCTATGTGTTGTTTGATTATATCTTGTTCTTGTCTTTTGATTAACATGCTAGGCTAGATTTATCTTGTGTTTGCTTAGATCTAATGAAACCTAGCTATTGATTATTGGTTATTATTGTGTTATTAATTGTATTGGATGATTGTTTATCGATGTTAGGCTTAAGAAAACTGGCTAACTTCCTATACGGTAACTTGCTTGAACGTCTTAAGAAACATGAACCAATGCGTACTAAGGTTTTTATGGTTGTATTTAATGCATGAGCGAATTCTAGTGATCCCATGTTAGGAGCTTCCTAGCCGGCTCGACATAGGAGTGAAGTAGGAGCTTGTAGAGTTAGGGAAGTACGTACGCCACCCCACGATTGGTATTAAGGAATACACCCGTCATCCACGCAATTAATACACACTAATCAACCGGTAAAAGATAGTTAGGGAGTAAGGAAATCTAGGTAAACACATTTCTCTCCATATAAGTTTCACAACCTTTTCATTTTCAGTTATTTTATTTTATTTGCATTTGTAGTTATTTGGGTTAGTTGACTAGCAACTAATTCCGCCCACTCTTTCAAACCTGAGATTTTACTTGCTTTCATAAAAATATAAAAATACAAAAAGAATCTTCCCTCACCCTTAGACCTATTAGAGTAGTTTTTCAATCCTAACGACACTATTCCCTGTGGAGAACGATCAATCCCCCGTACTTACCACTACACTATACTACATCGGTCAGGTACACTGCCTGGTGGGGATTGCAAGCCTCTTGAGATCCCTCGAGAGGTAAAACCTGTTGTAAGGTCGCAAAACCACGCATCAAGTTTTTGGCGCCGCTGCCGGGGAATAGTTATTGTTTAGGTTGAATTTTTATTTTATTAGGTCTACTCACTAGATTCCTTTCTAGTGAGATTTTTATTTTATTTTTCCAGGTTTTCTTTAGTCTATCTTTTTTCTTCGTTTCTTTGTTCGTAACCATTACCATCCGACATCATGGAAGGTGGTAATATCCTTGATCCCAACAACCCACCACCACAACAAAACCCACCTCCTAGAGCCCGTACCTTAGGAGACTACTCCCGTCCTAGCCACCATGGCTATCGAAACACCATTGAGCTCACTCAAGGAGCCAATGTCACTCCCTTGTGATCCGACACCATCCGGTTGGTGCAAAGCGGATGCGCATTCCATGGACTTCGTTCTAAAGATCCTAATCAACATCTCAAGGACTTTCTCAAAATTGTTGATTCCATAGACCTTGATGTTGCCACTCGAGAGACGACCCGACTGCGTCTCTTTCAATTCTCTCTGCGGGACCAAGCTAGTCAATGGCTTAGAGCGTCTACCCGCAGGATCCATTATCTCTTGGGATGATCTCACCACTCGTTTCCTTGCTCAGTTTTTCCCACCAGGAAGAACTACCAAGCTAAGGAATGATATCTTGATGTTCCAACAACGTCAAGGCGAAACCCTCTACGAGGCATGGACTCGATCAAGGACTTACTCCAAAAAGTCCCTCACCATGGCATAGAACTTTGGCTCCAAGTCCAAATCTTCTATGACCATATCAATCTCTCCATGAGGCAAACCATTGACCAATCGGCTGGTGATTGGGTTTCCCAACAGTCACTAATATCAACCACGGATGTGGTCATACAAGTCAAACCAATTGAGGACACAATACAACCAAGGAGTATAGTATTTTCCCCGGTCGTTAAAGTCCCAGCGAGTGTGTAAACTGAAATAAAACGAATCTGTGATCGGGTGAATATTGAACGAAAGGGTTTTGATTGATTAAACTAAGGAATATAAAAGGAAATAGCTTAAACAAGCTATAAAAAACAAGTACGTGAAAATAAATTAACTAAAACGTTTAAAAACCTAAAATGCTACGTTTAAATTTAAAAAACGTAAACGTACAAAATAAAACGTGAATTTTAGAAATAAAAACCTAACGATATGAAAATTATATTTTTACAATCCTAATAATAAAAAAAAATTATGGAAAAATTAAAATTATTTTTTATGACTATTTATTTAATTATTATAATTAAAAACTATTTTAACTATTTTAATAATACACTAATTAATAAGAATTATGAAATAAGGCTAAAAATGAGAAAGTATAACTTGAAAAATCTAAAATATAATAAAACTAATTTTAAAACAGAAAATATATTTATTATACTATTTATCTATTTAATATTAATTATTTACTATTTAATAATTATTAAAACTATTTTTGATTTATTATAAATACTAAATAAACTACAATATTATGAAACTTTGACCAATAATTCTAAAATATAATAAAGAACTTAAGAAAAAATAAATTTTACTGAAAAAGAAAACAAAATAAGCAAAATGGGCAAAAAGCCAAACCAAATAAGCACTTATAAATAAGCCTTAACCTACTTCCGTTACCTCTCTACACCTCTCTAAAACTAGGAAAACTTGAAGAAACCGAGGTGATAATAGGCTTAGCGGATGGGAGTGTTGCTTACCCGGTTGGAGTAGTCAAAGACGTGTTAGTACACATTGGAAAACTAACCATTTTAGCTGATTTCCACGTCCTTGACATGGTTAGCGACCCTACATGCCCCTTGTTGATAGGTAGAGGATTTTTGGCACCGCTAGTGCTATGATTGATTGTAAGGAATCTAAGATAGCGGTAGGAGAAGGTGATACTTGGTCAGTCTATGATGTGAAGAAGCATGCTTATGATACTAGTGATGAACCGACACCCCATTGGTTAGAGTTAAATAGGAGACCATCTAGATATGGACCTTGGATCGATAGAGACTTCATAGGACCCCAACGGCCATTTTACCTAGAAGAGGACTTTGTGAACCGAACACATACGGTAGAGCAACTCTTGGCTAGGGACACCGAATTGGATCCATTTGAAGACCCTCTAGTTTTTAGGAAGATGATTGAGTTCCTAGGAGTTTTGCCAATTAACCTAGGGATGAATAAGTGGACTTGTGAGGACGATGATCATAAGTGGGATTGGGACAAACCACCCAAAGATGGAGATGGGTCATGGCATATTAAGATGACATTGTATGACCCGGATGGAGAGAAGTTTGAAAAGATATATTGTACTAAGCGGACCAATAGGAAACTTCAATCCAAGCTTAACCCTAAAGACGTCCTCGATGACGAGCTCACTTACATAGGGTAGAAGGACTTTGAGTCTAGCTACAAGACTCGTTAATAAAGAAAAGCGCTTCTTGGGAGGCAACCCAAGCTTTATTTGCTTTGTGTGTTTATTTGTTTATTTGTTTGATTTTATTTGTTTTCGTATGTATGTTTAATTTTTATTATTATTGATTCATGTTTCAAAATCAAATTGTGAAAATGCTTTATCTTGTTTTTAACTTCGTCTTAACTACATATAAAGGTATTTTGCAAAAGTTAAGTGTAAGGGAAATCCAAATCGGTTTATTAGAACACAAATGAACATGAATCGTAATAATATTAAATTAACATACATATTAGTATTTGTTTGAGTCAAATGCTTGTATCAAGTCATAGTGATGTTTTGCAGGATTTCCAGGAAGTAAGGTATAGGTTTTTCCAGAAATTTTCCGGAAACTTAACATGAGAATTCTGTCAGATCATTTCTGACGGCGTCAGGCCTTACAACCTGACGGCGTCAGGTTTTAATCTTCAGAAATTTTTGAAAGTTTTGTTTTCATAAAAAGTTTTTATTAAATCTCTAACTTATAATCTCCAGGAATCTGCAAAATTATCATTCCACAAGCATTATATCCTTATATATAGAATTTATCCCGCCGATGTTATGCAGGTTTTCGTGTTTGTTTTCTCAGGTTTAACAGGTTATTTTGGACAAGGAGATGTATGTGGAATCAAGCTTATGGCGATGCATTAGTCATGGAGCTTCTACATTCTCTTGGAAGAAGATCTAACCATGTTGCCACATTATCCACCGAGCGAATCAGGGGAGTATTTGATTTCATTCTTTTACCTTATTTACTTTTACATCTTGTTATTTGAACATTGGGGACAATGTTCATTTTAAGTGTAAGGGGGGGGGGGGTAAAAGTACGATACTTTAGAGAATGCAATTGCACTTGATTTTTGTTTGTTTAATGGTAGATGTGTAATAAAACTGAGAGAAATACCTGTTAGGGCAATTTTAGTGCCAAATTTAAAATTTTTTACAACATTTAGGAGTGAAACTTTGATCTTAATGAGCGTCTCACGGATAGGAGTTATATGACTAGCACAAAAACCGTACCACTAAAAAAATTTCCACCCCAAATATGTGAGGTTCGCCCCTAGAATTGGTAGGAAAAGCATTTATGCTATGATGTGTGTACCGGTAGCACTTAGATTCTAGAACTTGCGTTAGGACCATTCCGAGGACACAAGTGAGACTACATTCGTGTAGTTAGATTTACTACATGATAAGAGGCATTAGGATTAACCTATTGTTTTACACCTGTGTTTTTGTTATAATTACGTTGGCTACATTGGTCAAGTAATTCTCTCACACCCTTTGCGTTGTACTCATTTTTAGTACACGATACCCCTAGTACACCCCTCAGAGCCTATCTTTTCGTTTCGACCTTTAAGCATTTTACTTAAAGGAAGAATTTGTTTACACCCCACTTAAATGTACACCCAAATCGCCTTAGCCTACCTTGTATGCACTCATTTTTAGTGCATTATTGTGACAACATTTGTTTAAACCCCAAGTTAATTATCTAATTGATTACATGGTTGCTAAGTCGAGTCATATCCTTGTACATATTGTTTTGGGACGATTGGGACTCATGGGTAAAGTACTAGTGTAATGGAGTAATGGGGAAGAACAACATTATTACCCCCATATGTGCTAAATATTTTAAAAGTACTCCAAGTGTTTCGATTATCTTAATTCGAGTCATTAGAATAGTTATTTGTAAAGTTATGTAAAAGTTCATGTGTAAGGGGAATGCAACGCCCCTACGATGTATTATTTTGGATGGTAGGGCAAGAGTGTATGATTAAAAAAAAAATGACAAAATCAAGAAAAATACAAAAAAAAAATGAGAAAAAGAAAAGTAGAAAAAACATACGGACTACCATCCCGTTTCATTTTATGTTTATTTTATGTTTGTGTTATTTTGTTTTTAGCTTAAGTCGAGACTAGTCTTGGCTTAGCAACGCCATATTGTTCATGTAATTAATCAAGATCTTTAACTTGCCACCAGTAAAATATCCCTTATCCAACAAAACCGTGTTTATCATATCCCTACACCTCACGTTATAACCCGTTTAAAAGCCCTCTTTGATAGTTTATCTTAGGTGCTTACGCCTAGTGGAGAAGGTTTTTAATCCTTTCCCAAGCCTATGGTAATCTATTTGCTATGACAGGTAGTGAGAGATATTATCCATTTTCATTTATGAGATTTATTTTGATGACACCTGAGAGATGTGAGTATCTAAACACTACTTGTGAGGTGCTAGTTTGTAATCTCCGTGCTTATTATGATTAAAGTGGAACGACTATTTGTTGTAATTACTTTTATATTAGTGTTAAATGACCCCTAACTTGTATTTTGATTAGAATAAAAGCGCATTTGCTTGAGGACAAGCAAATCTCAAGTGTATGGGTATTTGATGAAGCGAAAAGTGTACCGCTTTTAGGGGGTCATTTAAGCCCTAAATCGTATTTATTTTATCAAATATTGCCCTAAATTGTTCCTTTTGTCATTTTAGGTACTTTGGAGAAGAAATCTGGAAAAGGAAGCATTTTGGACGTTTTTGGAGCATAAAAGTGAAGAAAACGACAAAGTCTCAAAATCGGCTGGAAAAGTACCTTTGACGGCGTCAGGGATTGTTCTAGACGGCGTCATGGCTTGGCAAAAGAGGTGGATATGAAAAATATACATGATAAGCCAGGGAGTTTTACAAAGGAAGTCTGACGGCGTCACCCTTTAAGGTGATCAAGGCCATCACGGTTTAACTTAAAAGGAGACGGCGTCAAGCCCATTTCTGACGGCGTCAAGCCTTGATAAGCCAGAGCGGATTTTGGAGCACTAAAGAGGGACGGCGTCAGGAAGACCATCCGGGAACCCTAGACACGGCGAGGTGACGGCGTCAAGATCTACAACGTGACGCCGTCAGCCACTAAGTTCTATATATAGTTTTACAATTTTTTGTCATTAGTGTGCAACTTTGTGAGGAGAAACCCTAAGACGAATTTCTGCCATTTTTAAGGGTTTTCATACCCGTGGATCTCCCATGTTTAATTGAAGATAAGTATTCATTTAATCAATCAATATGTCTATGTGTTGTTTGATTATATCTTGTTCTTGTCTTTTGATTAACATGCTAGGCTAGATTTATCTTGTGTTTGCTTAGATCTAATGAAACCTAGCTATTGATTATTGGTTATTATTATGTTATTAATTGTATTGGATGATTGTTTATCGATGTTAGGCTTAAGAAAACTGGCTAACTTCCTATACGGTAACTTGCTTGAACGTCTTAAGAAACATGAACCAATGCGTACTAAGGTTTTTATGGTTGTATTTAATGCATGAGCGAATTCTAGTGATCCCATGTTAGGAGCTTCCTAGCCGGCTCGACATAGGAGTGAAGTAGGAGCTTGTAGAGGTGGGGAAGTACGTACGCCACCCCACGATTGGTATTAAGGAATACACCCGTCATCCATGCAATTAATACACACTAATCAACCGGTAAAAGATAGTTAGGGAGTAAGGAAATCTAAGTAAACACATTTCTCTCCATATAAGTTTCACAACCTTTTCATTTTCAGTTATTTTATTTTATTTGCAATTGTAGTTATTTGGGTTAGTTGACTAGCAACTAATTCCGCCCACTCTTTCAAACCCGAGATTTTACTTGCTTTCATAAAAATATAAAAATACAAAAAGAATCTTCCCTCACCCTTAGACCTATTAGAGTAGTTTTTCAATCCTAACGACACTATTCCCTGTGGAGAACGATCAATCCCCCGTACTTACCACTACACTATACTACATCGGTCAGGTACACTGCCTGGTGGGGTTGTAAGCCTCTTGAGATCCCTCGAGAGGTAAAACCTGTTGTAAGGTCGCAAAACCACGCATCACATACTCACACCACTCCAGTGTCTACCTCACCATATTTACCCTGACACACCACAGCTCACCGCTCATCCCCAGCCCAGCTATACACTTTCACCCAGCATGTTCAGGATACCCTACCTATCAGACGTCGGGCTTCGTATAGGCGAGTCCGTGGACATCGCCTCCAGCTTTCATCTGTGTTATTATCACCTAGGAGGAGGACCAGATCAGATTATGAGGGTACCCCTACTGCATCACCATCTCAATCACCCATATTATCTCCAGACCATTCCCCACTTAGCCAGAGACCTAGGAGATCTGTTGAGACTTATTTAGATGAGGATGAGGATCCAGAGCAGGTTCAGGATGAGCCTACTCCAGCTGTGACAACACCTACTGAGCACACTCCTATTTGTGCAGATGATGACAGGGACAGAGATGCACCTATGGATTTGGATCAGGTGATGATGCCGCGGGATGGTAAGGGCATCATGGAGGATGTTCAGGGTATATTTGAGTTTGGACAAAGTTCCAGGGATGCCCAGATTCTGGATGTGAGTGACAGTCAGTGGATGGATATTGCTTGTGATGTCAGCACGGGTGTACGTGCAGCAAGCCCAGAGTACACACCGTCATCTCCTTCGTTCATACTGCCTCCATCTCCGATGCCTACTCCACTTCCATAACCAGTGGTTTCTCCACTTGCAGAGCTCGAGGAACCCACTGAGATGGAGCAGATATAGATTCAGCTGGTGAATCAGGCCAGTTTACTTGATGTGCACTCAGACCAGATCGAGAGGTTGGAGCATTCTGACCGTATCCAGAGTGTGGAGAGGAGGATTGGGACTGTCGACAGGGCTGCTTGTGTGTTATTTGAGGAGATGTACTCTGATCGGAGGGTGATGATTGGATTGAGAGGTAGATTGGATGCTTTGGAGAGATTGCATGGTAGGGAGCTTAGGAACTTGGATTTTAGGGCTATTGGCTTAGGTAGAGGCCAGAGCAGGATGCAGGGAATGTTGAGAAGAGCTAGAGGTGTTGATCGTACTCAGTGGCAGAGGATTATGACTACAGAGTACACTATTAGAGCAGTGATGAGAGAGAATCAGGAGTTGAGAGATCGTATTGGCCAGTTGGAGACTACCATTGGAGGAATGACTTTAGCACTTGAGAAGTTACGCCTAGATAGTGACCGAGCCTAGAGTAGTTGTAGTTGATGATGTATTCGTTAGGTTGACTAGTATTTCTTTAGTATTCCAGCACTAACTTTTAACCATGCTTGTAATTTTGTAAACCTCTATCTTCTCGATATATATATATATATATATATATATATATATATATATATATATATATATATATATATATATATATATATATATATATATATATATATATATAACAAGCTTGTTTTTTCTATCCGATTATTTGTTTTTCCTCTGTGGTTGACTTTATTCTTGCATTCTGTTTGCACTATCCATATATTCATATGATCCTTTCCTTCCATAAACAAGATCTCATTTATCGCCATCTTTTTGTGATGCAGATAAATGGCACCCAAACGAAAGTCAACCAGAGTCACACGAGAACAAACTGCTAACACACCTACCCCAACAAGGACAGTAAGGGGAAGGACTGCTGAGAATGCCAGAGAGGCAAGAGCCACACAGAACCAAGTTGCTGGGAACGCCGCCCCAACTAGGGCCGCGGCAAATCCACTAGTGGTGAATCAAGCAATTCTGGATCAGCTCGTTGCTGATCGTGTGGCCGCCGCTCTCGCAGCCGCAAACAATTCAACCACCAACACCGGAACGTCTAGGCTAGTGACCAACAGCCGTGGTTGTACTTACTCTGAATTCCGAAAGATCATGGTTGGAGGATTCGGAGGAACAGAGGGAGCTGTTGGCCTGACTAGATGGATTGAGAAGCTAGAAACCGTGTTTCGCATAAGTGGTTGTAACGATGACGACAGGGTCAAGTATGCATCTTTCACTTTCATGGATGCCGCTTTGACCTAGTGGAACAACTACATGAAATCTGCTAACATGGATGTTGCTTATGCTATGCCATGGGAAGACTTTAAGGAATTAGTGCTTAGGAAATATTGCCCACGAAATGAGGTCAAGAAGTTGGAAATAGAGTTTTGGAATTCGAAGGTGCAGAACAACAATATGGCTGCTTACAACCAGAGATTTCAGGAGCTAGCTTTGCTATGTCCTGAAATGGTTCAGACTGAAACAAGGTTGATTGAGAGGTATATCGGTGGTTTACCGAAGACTATAAGAGGTGATGTGACTACCTCGAGAGCTGCAGATCTTCATGAAACCATGGAGACAACAAACAAGTTGATGGATCAAGAACTGGAGGATGTCCCAGAAAAGAGTGCTGACCACAAAAGGAAGTGGGACGACCACTCGAAGGGTAGTAACAGCAACTCTCAGAATAAAAGGTAGGATGTAGCTAAAGCATACGCAGCTGGTTCAAGTGATAAGAAGGGGTATGACCGGAACGCACCTCTTTGTAACCGCTGTAAGCTCATCATAAGGGATAGTGCACAGTGAAATGTAACAATTGCCAGAGAGTAGGACACTTGGCAAGGAACTGTAGGGCAAGATCCCTGGCCACCGCTCAAGCAACACCACCCCACAACGGTAGGGCGGAAGTCACCTGCTTTGGGTGCGGTGAAAAGGGTCATTACCGGAATGAGTGCAAAAAGCCCCGAAACCAGGGAAATGGTGGTGGACCAGGCAACCAAGTAGCAGTGGTCAACAATGGAAACCAGGGCAATGGAGGAGGAGCCCGTGGAAGAGTGTATGCTGTGGGCAGAAGGGAAGCCCAGGACGACCCGAATGTGGTGACGGGTACATTTCTTTTAAATAATCGTTATGCTTCAGTACTATTCGATACGGGAGCAGATAGAAGTTTTGTGTCGACTGCTTTTAGTTCTTTAATTGATATAGCCCCAACCACCTTAGAAAATGTCTTCGACGTAGAACTAGCTAACGGGAACCTAGAAAGAGTAGGTACCATTATAAGGGGTTGCACTCTAAACTTATTAAACCACCCATTCAACATTGACCTTATGCCAGTAGAGTTGGGTAGTTTTGATGTCATCATAGGGATGGATTGGCTATCGAAATATCATGCCATCATCATCTGTGATGAAAAGATCGTCAGAGTACCCTATGGGAACGAAGTTCAGATAATTGAAGGAGATCGGAGTGATCGTGCGCATTCATCGAGATTGAGCATCATCTCGTGTACGAAGGTGCAGAAGTACATTGAGAAAGGATGCCACCTCTTTCTAGCTCATGTTACTGAGAAAAGGGAAAAGGAGCCCGGAGAGAAAAGATTGGAAGATGTGCCAATCGTAAGGGATTACCCGAAAGTTTTTCCCGAAGACCTACCTGGACTCCCACCGGCCAGACAAATCGAATTTCAATTCGATTTGGTGCCAGGAGCCGGGCCTGTAGCGCGAGCACCCTATCGGTTAGCACCTACGGAGTTACAGGAGTTGTTTGATCAGTTAGCTGAACTGACCAGAAAAGGTTTTATCAGACCGAGTTCTTCGCCTTGGGGAGCTCCAGTCTTGTTTGTTAAGAAGAAGGATGGATCCTTCAGGATGTGTATTGACTATCGGGTGCTGAATAAGCTAACCATTAAGGATAGGTACCCACTCCCGAGAATTGACGATTTATTTGATCAGTTGCAAGGTTCATCGGTTTATTCTAAGATAGACCTGAGGTCAGGTTATCAACAACTCCGAGTCCGGGAAGGGGATATCCCGAAGACCGCGTTCCGAACCCGCTATGGCCATTACGAATTTCAAGTTATGCCATTCGGCTTGACTAATGCACCAGCTGTATTCATGGACCTCATGAATTGGATGTGTAAGCCGTATTTGGATAAATTCGTAATAGTATTCATTGATGATATCCTAATATATTCCAAGAATGAGAAAGAGCATAAGGAACATCTCAAGCTAATTCTTGAATTATTGAAAAAGGAGGAGTTATATGCCGGGTTTTCGAAGTGTGAATTCTAGATATCGACTGTGCAGTTTCTGGGTCATGTGATAGATAGACATGACATTCACGTGGATCCCGCCAAGATTGAGGCAATAAAGGATTGGGCAACGCCCACAACGCCTACTGAAATACGACAATTTTTAGGACTTGCCGGTTGTTACCGAAGGTTTGTCGAAGGTTTTTCTAAGATAGCTAAGTCGTTGACAAAACTGACGCAAAAGAATGTGAAATATGATTGGGGATATAAGGAGGAAGAAGCTTTTCAACTCCTTAAGGAAAGATTGTGTAGTGCACCTATTTTGGCCTTACCCGAGGATAGTGAAGATTTTGTTGTGTATTGTGACGCATCACACAAAGGTTTGGGAGCTGTGCTGATGCAGAGAGAGAAGGAGATAGCATACACTTCTCAATAGCTGAAAACCCATGAGAAAAACTACACAACACATGACCTAGAGTTAGGATCAGTCGTGTTTACACTGAGAATTTGGAGACACTATCTTTATGGCACTAAGTGCGTGGAGTATACCAACCACAAAAGTCTACAGCACATCTTGAACTAGAAGGAGCTGAACATGAGACAGCGCCGATGGTTGGAATTGCTTAGCGACTATGATTGTGAGATCCGTTACCACCTAGGCAAGGCAAATGTAGTTGCCGACGCCCTCAGCATAAAAGAGCAGATCAAATCTCTCAGAGTTAGATCATTAGGGATGACGATCAGTTCGCCGCTTCCAACGAAAATTATTGAGGCTCAGAGTGAGGCACTCAAGGATGAAAACAGACCACGTGAGAAAATTTACGGAATGCCAGAGAGTAAGAATGGCTTCGTAAAAAGATCCGATGGAGTTTTGTGTTATGGGGACAGGAGTTGGATCCCGCTGTATGGAGGAATTCGTGATTTGATTATGCATGAATCCCACAAATCCAAGCACTTCATCCATCCAGGATCTGGCACGATGTATTTAGATATGAAGAAGTTGTATTGCTGGCCAAACATGAAGGCCGATATAGCTGAGTACGTCAGTAAGTGTTTAACGTGCTCGAAGGTCAAGGTTGAACACCAGAGACTATCCGGTCTGCTTGTTCAACCTGAGATCCCAGAATGGAAATGTGAGCGTATCACTATGGATTTTATCACTAAGCTGCCTAAGACGTCGATCGGTTATGACACGATTTGGGTAATCGTTGACCGTCTCACAAAATCAGCTCATTTCCTTCCTATAAAGGAGAATGACAGCATGGACAAACTCGCGCGACTGTATGTGAAGGAAATTCTCGCAAGGCATGGTGTGCCTGTTTCTATAATCTCTGATCGAGACAGTCGATTCACTTCTAACTTCTGGAGGTCGCTTCAGGACGCAATGGGAACCGACCTTGACATGAGTACAACTTATCATCCTCAGACTGATGGTCAGAGTGAGAGGACCATTCAAACATTAGAGGACATGCTGAGAGCCTGTGTGATTGACTTCGGGAACGGCTGGGATAGGCATTTGCCTTTAGCCGAGTTTTCCTATAACAACAGCTATCACACCAGCATTAAGGCTGCACCGTATGAGGCACTTTATGGTCGTAAGTGCAGATCGCCAATTTGTTGGGCTGAGGTCAGAGAAAGCCAACTTACCGGACCAGACCTAGTCCACGAGACTACTGAGAAGATCGTGCAGATCAAGAGCCGAATGCAAACGGCTCGTGACCGTCAAAAGAGTTATGGCGACAAGAGGCGAAAACCCCTTGAGTTCCAAGTGGGTGGTAAGCTGAACCCTCGCTATATTGGACCTTTTGAAATTCATGCCAGGATCGGGCCGGTAGCCTACCGACTCGAACTGCCATCTGAGCTCAGCGCTGTGCATGACGTTTTTCATGTCAGCAACTTGAAAAAGTGCTTATCTGATGATAACGCCGTCATTCCTTTGGATGAGATTCAGCTTGACGAGAAACTAAATTTCATCGAGGAGCCGAATAAAATCATGGACCGGGAAGTTAAACGACTAAAGCAGAGTCGTATCCCAATTGTGAAGGTCCGTTGGAACTCTCGCAGAGGCCCCGAGTACACCTAGGAGCGAGAGGATGAAATCAAGCGAAAATATCCTCATCTCTTTTCAAACCCAACGAGTAACGTAAATTGAAATCCGGGACGGATTTCCCGATTAGCTGCGGAGACTGTGACAAATGGTAATTTTCACGTTGTTAATTAATATTGAATGGTTATTTATTATTTTTAAGCTGAGCATTTCTATGCGCGTTTGCTTGTCTCTTAGTATTTTTGAGCATTTTTGGGAGCTGTCCCACATACTGTAGTTTACAGTCACTGCAAAAAAAGGTTATTTTTGTCAGTAAACATAAATTATTCCATTCCTGATAGTTACTGACAAGTTTCGTAATTAACTGAGAGCTTTCTCACATTTTACTGAAACACAACCGCACACGCGTACCGACAGCACAGTATATATGGTAGCAGTCAAATAAATATATTTTTGAGTCAGTAATAATATTTTATTACATTTCCGACAAAAACGTGGATAAAAATTCTATTTTACGTATACGTGTCCAAAAATGTCAAACCTGGACTTTACGGTAACGTTTAAGCTCAAACCGACACACGATACACCAACGAGGGGTAAAAAATGTGTTCCCTCCCCCTCTAATTTGTCCAAAACCGGCCCCTAGTTAAAACTTCCCACTATATGCCAAAATCCTACCACTAACTCAATTAAATCTTATAAATATTAAGTAGTTGCCCTAAATGATACATAAACAAACTTGCTTATCCCTTTATATCATCCAACATTTCCTAGATCATTTTTCCTATTAAAACACATGGCTCAAACATAATTCTCAAGATCCATAAATTTTCTTTGAAGTTCATGTAAATTGGAGTGTACATTCAAGAGTTTCGGGTTAATTAGAATGTGGTTTGGGTAAATTTGGTAAAGTTTGGGTTGTTCTTGGTTCTCCTAGCTCACATTAAAACACAACCATTGTAAGGAATCATCAAAGCTTTTCTAATCTTGTTGATTTCATGTTCATTTGATGTCTAATGATGTTATAAAGTATTAAATGTGTATATTTTGTTAAAATGAAAAAACTAAGGGCTTGTTATTTAATATATAGTGCTCGACATATATGAAGTTTTTGTACAAATTAGAGTATTTCTTGCTTGTGTGGTAAATCTTGTTGAATATGGTACTAGTTTGATGATAAAAATATGATTAATGTTAATTACGCGGGATTAAGGAAATATATACACTTATATGGCTATATATATGGATCGGCCAAAATAAAATTACAAAACTATTGGGGTTTTGAAAAACATAAAATTTTGGCTCAAGTTGTGAAATGGTGAAATTAATGCTTAAAAGTGTATTTTGAATAGCTTATTGAATAAGCCATAACTAATTGTGTTTAGCTTATAAAAATATGAAAATGGGTCGTATGGTGTTATATGGGTCGAACCCATTTAATTTTGGTCATGTTTGACTTTTTGACTAAATGGCTTAATTATAAGTGCGTAATTGATATAATTAAAATTCGTTACGTAACTAATAAACATTAATATATATTGTGTATGCTTCCGCAATATTGCTATGGTCCATATGTGTTATTTACTTTAAACCTATGAACTCACCAGCGTTAGCTGAGTTTTAGCATGTTTTTCTCAGGAAACTGAGGTGTGTTTATTGTAGGCAGGATATGGCGATGGTCATAATAATTAATGGAAATGTTTTTATTGTTGCGTTAACTCTGAAATTTGGACTGCTTTGTTAAATGGGCTACATTTTTATTTGAAATGAATTTTATGTAAGACAACATGACTTTGAACATGTAATGTATTTTAAAATGGATTTTCAATCCGTTCTCTATATCTTGTGTTGTGATTATCGATTTAGTAGCACCCAAAGTGTATGCTTCCGCAATATTATGATTTTGGGGGTGTTATAGATACGCATCCACCCATTAATTTTGGAATTTTTGCGTTACTACAAAGTTCACATTTCTTGGTTGAATCCTTTTGGCCTAGCCAAATTAACCACCTACATTGTTCTGTACAAGGCGTACGGTTCTGAGCCCACACTAACTGTGCTTAGGGGCTTTGTGAACTTGTATCCTGGTGGTGATTGGATAACCATAGCAAAGAGAGGTGAACATGATGTGCCCTACCTAGTGACCAAACCCTTTTCGAATATCAGGAATTGGAAACGGCAATTTTTCTATGTTGAAAACACAATCATACCTCTGGAGTACCCTGCTTTATTGGATGAAGCATTTATGTTGGACGAAAAAAGGTTCAATGACCCCCTGCCTTATGACATAAGAAGCAGTCCCATGTATCAGCGTCTTGCACGCCATCCACTTGACGTGCAAACATTCCCTGAGCCAATCTTGTTTATGGCGGGCATTGTTGACCGCTGGGAAGGGTCTCCGTCAAAGCCTGAGATAGTTTGTGAAGGAAAAAGTATGTACATTCCCATTTAAATAAAACAAATATCTTATCTGCTGATATTTATCTCTTTTCTTTTGTTGTTGCAGGAATGACATTCAGGAACTTTGTTGTGTCAGGAGGTGCTAAGGAGGTCAGCTTCATTCCCAAAGACCCAAAAGACGTGAGCTACGGAGTTGGGTCTCCGTCTGTCTCTGTGAATAATAATGATGTTGATGCTTCAGCAGTTGAGCCACTTGAAGTAGTCCATCCTTCAAAACCTGTGAGTACTGAGGAAGCCCCCTAGTTTGTTGAAAATATTGCTGATTCTGATGATCCTCCCTCCAAGGGTGACCAACTAAAAATCGTGGGGTCCTCCGGCATCGCAGACAGGGTGCGAAGCAGGAAAGGCACGAGTGCAAGGCCGTCGAAGGCCACCCCCAAGAGGAAGCTAAACATCCCCACTCCTACATCAAGGACCACAAAACAAAAGACTTCTCATGGGAAGGTGATCATGCAGTCGACTGAGGAGGGTGTTTGTAACACCCCAACCCGACAAGGGCAAAGATGTCACAAATACATGGTTTCATATCAGATACAAGCATTCAAGGAATAAAATAGCGGAAGCCTTAACATTAAAATCCAAAGGAAAATAAGTCAACACGACTTATATCAAGTGCAAGACAGAAATAAAGAAGTACAAAACAGAATCCAAAATGCCCAAACAACGGCATAACAGAAATAATATCCAAATGGTCACACTAGAATGACAAGGTCTAAACTTCACACAAGTTGCTCTCATCCCAAGCTAAAACCCAGCTCCTAGCTTAAATGTACCTGCCGCAGGAAAAGAAATGCGGCTGAGCTACGAGAGCTCAGTGAACAGATATAACGGAAACAAAGCAGTAATAACGGGATAATAAAGTAAATGAAATAATACCAGGAGTAACAAGAGTCAGGAAAAGGAATACAAGAGTTATGCAGACATACCAGGAATTAAGAATGGTTACAATGGTGAAAGCGAATGAAACCAGAACCCACCAAAATCCCAAGTCGAATCAAGTCAAGTCCAGTATCAAGTCATAGGGTAACATAACCAGTAATCCACCACAAACCCAAGTCAAATCAAGTCAGGTCAAATGTCAGGTCAAGTATCAGGTCAAGTAACAGGTCATAAGGTTACAAGGTTTTAGGTAAACAGAAATCCACTACGAGCCCAAAACTCAAAGTCAATCTCAAAGTCAAACCATATCAAGTCACATATCAGGGTGTATGGAGGGGTGACCTCAGCATACCAAGTACAGGGTGAGGGGATACCTCCAGGGGTTGGAGTCGCGAACTCCCAGGGGTGTGAAAGGCGTGTATCGCACACACTCGCCAGTCACCAAGTAATACAAGTAACACGAACAAATCAAGACAGGTCTAGGATGCATCCATGCGCCCCCGCAGGCCACAGGGTTCTTCCTCTACGTAATAAATCAAGTCAAATCGGGGACGGCGTAACCAAATCACTAGGGCTACACACTAGTCATGCCGGCGGTGCATCACCGACATGGACATGAAACCCTCATGCCTAGTAGATGGCTCGTAGTCTCAAACTGTGGGTGAGGGTCAAGTATCAAGTCTCGGGTGTCAAGTGTCAGGTGTCAAGTCTCAGGTATCAAATGTCAGGTATCATATCAGGGTTCATATCAGGGTCAAATCAGGGTTCATATCAGGGTTCATATCAGGGTTCAAGACAGGAGATAGATACAGGAGTTCATTACCAGGAGGTCCATATCAGAAGGTCCAATACTAGAAGGTTCATAATAGTTTATTTTAAGAAATCCTTTTTACATGATTTTAATAAAATGATCGCTAGAACAGTTTCATAATAAAGTCTTTTAAGGAAATGTTCAAAACCTCTTCATATACAATTAAAAGTAGTTATAAAAATCCTATGAACCTTCAAGTACCCAAGGTCTTAATTATCCAGGTTATCAGGGGTGAACAAGTCATGTCAAGTGTCATAGCAGGGTTCAAGTCAAAGGTTCAAGTCAAATGGTTCATATCAAGAGTATCAAGGTTCAAGTTCAGGTTCATGACAAGGTTCAAAACAAGGTTAAAGCAAAGGTCCAAATCTATGGTTCACAATACAAGGGGAAACATAACAATGAAACAGGAATCAGAAATGAGACGAAGGCTCTTTACAAGAAGAGCAGAATATCTGTACCTTATTCAAATAGCAAGCAAAACACAAGAGTAGCTGACAGGGATCAAGATCACTCCCTCCTCGAACCTAAAGGAGTAGAAGACAGAAATACGAAAGGGGTTCAGTTATCTTCCCATTATAAGTAACTTCCATTTTTAGTAACTTTCTATTCTTAGCAGGTTTCCATAATTTACACGTTATACCCCTTTACTTATCAAAGTTACAAAATGAAATCCTAGATTTACATAGTTTACATCTTAACCCCTCTCATTAGTTTATTAACACATCAAGCATTTTATTTTCCAAGATTACAGAGTGTACCCTCAAATTAACCTATTATACGAATTATACCCTCAAGTTTCATGATTTACAACTTATAACCCTTAGTTTTGGAAAATAACAATTTACACCCCTTTTTACATGTCTTTATAGCTTTCAAATATTATCTGGACCCGTTTTAAATAATTTATAAACCATATTAAACCTTCGAAATAAAATCTATAAAAATTCACAGACGTTCCCCAGGGTCTTGAGTATTTTATGTAATTTTTCCAGATTTTATTAAGTCCCCTAGGTACGAATTAAAAATCCTTCTTTTCCAACCTGTTCCAGAACCGGATTAATTAAAAACACTCGACTATTTTTCACCTGATTTCCCAGTCTAGAAAATTTATAAAATTCTACAAAAATTCCAGTAATTAGCTAACATGTGGCATATTACTCAGATCAAAGGACACATCCTAATTCGTTATGGTTTGAAAATGATAAATGAAAAACCCGGACTGTTTTTCCAGACTTTACAAATCCGATCAGACATGTGATTTCCCAAAAATCAAAAAGTAGCCTTCTAGGCCTCCAAAAATTACAAAATAAATTTCACCAGGTAGCTATTTCGTTGAACTTACTTTTAGACTCAAAAACCATCCAAATACCCGTTCACATCACTGAGTTACATTCGATTAAAGTTGGTCCTTCTTCCAGATCAGTAGCAGTTTTATATACTCTTGCATATACTTAGGGTTTTGATATTCTAGTGGTTATATCTTGACATAAAATGTTTATGAATGATCCCAACACAGATTTAGGTCGAAAATATGAGGTGATAACATGAATATGTCGATCAACACAAAGCAGTACTATAATGCCGATTAGATAAGTTTTCATTCTAGGGTTTTCATGACCATCATTTTATGTACTTATTTATGGGATATTTCAATCGATTAAACACAAGAACATGAACAATGATTGAACAAGGTAGATGATACGTTACCCTTGAAGATCATACGAAGAACCAATAACACCTACACTTGAATCACCAACGAAAATCCTCTTCTTCTTCCTCTTGGTTCGATCGACAAACACAAGGAATACAAATTGTATATTTAGTTTTTTTTTTGGATTAGTAATTCAATGATTTAGATTATAATGAACGTATTTTTGATTACCTTATGAAGACAAGAACACAATCAAGGATTCTTGGGGTTTTCTTTGGATCGACAAAAGCAGCCAAGGAGAGAAGAACCGAAGATTTTTATGAGAACTTTTAGGGTTTTGTTTTTGGTGGCTTTGAATGTCACGGTTTGGATTTGGAAGGGAGAAAATGATAAGGGTGAGATATAATAGGAGATTGCCGAGTATGGGGGAGGAAAATGGTCAAGATTTCGGCCTAAACATGGACCAAATCAGAATATTTAATTTGATTACAAATTTCCTTATTTACATATTCTTAATAATTTTTAAAATGATTTTATAAACATTTAATTACTTAAATAAGTATTTCGGTATACCGAAGGTAATTTGGTCATTTTGTGACTTGTAAAAATGTTAATTGAGTTGTCAAAATTATTTGGTATCATAACTTGTTCGTTTCCAGAAGTTTGGGATCGATTCGGAACCTTAATTAAGCTTTAATTAAATTTTAAAGTTTCAGGGGCATTTTGGTAATTTTTGCATGTTTTAGATTTTCGGGTTTTACAGTGTTGATGATGAAATCCATGGTAAGTAAAAGATTGATTTAACTCCTCCTTTCTTAATGTGTTCTATTTCTGATCAGTATGTTTCACGCAGGATTGCCGAATACCAAAGAGCTTCCGAATGCCCTCACCTGTCATCTACTGGTTGACAATGTTACACCTGCTAGCTGGAGGAGAACCCTGAATGACATGTCCATTGAAAGGCTATGTGACTTGCACGACAAGAGTTATACAAGACAAGCCATGCTGGATAATCATCTCAACACCCGTACAAGGGAGTTGATTCATATGGTGAAGGATGCCAAGGAAGAAGTAGCTGTGATTATTGATAGGGAGAAGAACAGAGAAAAGCAGTATGCGGAGCTTGAGGCCAGATGTGATGCTGCTATGTTGGATTTCAAAAAGAATCCTTGGTATGAAGCCCTCCGAGCCAAGATTGACACTCTCGAAGAACAATTGAAAGAGGCTCAAGCGGAGTGTGGTAGGCTGCGGATGGAGGAGGCTAAAGTTTCTGGCTACAAGACACAAGTGACTACACTTGATTCTAAATGTGCAAGTATCGAAGCCGAAAGGGCTAGGTTGGTGGAGCAGGAGATCAAGCTACGCGAGGAGGTAGATGGGCTAAAACTCCTATGCAAAAGCTTGAAGAAGGACAGAGCTGAGGTGGTGTCGAAGGTTGTTCCTTATGTTGCAATGGAATTGTACCACAGTGATGAGGTGGGGGAGATAGTTAGGAAGCTGGTGAACACCGCCATATTCTATGGGAAATGCACGACGTTGGAGGAAATCGCAGAGACCAAGAAACCGGTGGTCTTGTCGGAGGTACCTTACTACCGCCCAACGTCCGAGCAAGAGTATAACGATGCCGGCAACGCGTACACTTCAGCAGAGTACCCTTTCCTCACCGAAGCAACCAAGGACCCCTCAGCCTCAATTGAAGATCTCCTGTCAAAGAAACCAAGGAAGATTCAGCCCCCCTCTCCAACCAAGAAGACTGTATCTGTGAAGCCTTCATCTCCATCACATCAAGAGGATCCAAATTCCCCAAAAAATGCTTGAAGGCTGCCGTGTTGGCAGTAATTTGGTCTTAAGGGTGGTATGTACCCTTTAAACAATGTCCCATTATGCTTGTTAGGCCTGTGCCTATATGTTTGAACAATTTATCTCTCTTTCTAGGCTTCGACCCGTACTTCGGATAATTGCTTGGAATTTTGTGGCTTTGACCAAGTTTAGTCTTATGAATGCCAATTAGAGGATAATATCCCGCTTTTAATATCATGGTTTTCTTCTCTTACGCTTATGCATAAACGTAAATATACAACCTAAGGTTATGACCTTATTGTGTGTATTTTGGACCAAGATTTTTAGCAATCGTATAATTTGACTGCGACAGAGGGTCGCGACCCACTCTGTCTTCATCCTTAAGATGCAAAGGGCTTAGAATACCCTAAGTCTTGTAGGAAAGTTAATGTGAATTGTGATGGATGTTATGTGTATACAAGACATGTGTCCTGAATCATCCTTCGACATTGAAACTTGTAAAATACTTGGCTGAAATATATCTTTGTTGTACAAAATGAAACAAGAGATTTGAGGGAAATACGTTATATCATTAATTGGGTAGGGAGAATTACATCATTTTAAGAAATGAACACTAGGACACCTACCATTAATGCTTCTTTCCCAAATGAGAAGAATGCGTTACATGAATTTGAAAAACAAACTAAGTGCTTTAAATATAGTAAGTTTTAGACGTAAAACTTACGAAGGTTGGTACCATTCCAAGTCCTATTGCATCTCTGCCCAGCGTTTCGAGCTTCTATGCGTTGTTGTCGCAGGCTTTCGACATGACGTAGGGTCCTGCCCTAACGTTCATTCATACTTGGCTTTACGCTTGTTGTTTATCCGAAGGACATATTCTTATATGCCCGCAGAATTTGGGGTAGTTCAGCTACCCACTCATGCTGGTGTCGCCCTAACCTTATCTCGATTTCATTCACAATGTCCTTATTGATGAGGTCAATGAAGGTGAACACTTGTTTTATATTTAAGCCCTCGCAGAAAGATGGGAATACCCCTTCGGCGAATTGCTTCTCATTGTCGGAGGTGATGGTGTGAGGGACTCCAAATCAGCAGATTATGTGTTCCCACACAAACCTTTCCACATGCCTTTCTGTCAATGATGCCAAAGGCTTGGATTCGACCCATTTGGTGAAGTAGTCTATGGCTACTACCAAGAATTGTACCCCTCCTGGAGCTACTGGTAGAGGTCTGACTATATCGACTCCCCATTGGCAAAAAGGCCTTGTTGATGTGACAGAGGTCACGTCATGCTCAGGTAGTCTTGGAAATTTTGAGTGTATCTGACATGCCTCACACATTTGTGTTATTTCAGTTGCGTCTTCTAGCATCGATGGCCAATAATATCCCAGCTTTGTTATTTTCGAGACAACTGAGCGAGGTCCTGCGTGCAATCCGCAAGCTTCTTCATGAACCTCATAGATGATGCTTGAAGCCTGTTTCAGTCCCGCACAACGAAGCCATGGGGATAAAAAGGACCTTCTGTAGAGATTAACCCCAATGAGTCTATATTGGGGAGCCTTGACCCCGACCCTTCGTGCAAGCTTAGGATCTTCTGGCAGAATACCACCAATCAAGTACTCCCTTATTGGAGTCATCCAATTGGAGCCTTCTTCAAGTATGACGTCAGACACTTCGCCTCATTTGATTGACCTATTGGCCAATACTTCCACTAAAACCTCCTTTGTTAGGTGAGCAAATGCCATCGAAGCCAGCTTGCTTAAGGCATATGCTTTCTTGTTTTGGTTTCTGCGAACATGTGCTATATCATAGGACTCGAACCCGTAAAGAAGTTCTTAAGCTTTATCCAAATATTATTTGATGGTGGGCTGCCTTGCTTCGTAAGAACACTTGATTTGGTTGGCAACAAGCTGCGAGTCCAAAAAAATGGAGAGGTCACGAACTTCCATGTCCTTTGCGAGTCGGAGGCCAGCTAGCAAAGCTTCGTACTCAGCTTCATTGTTTGTAGCCTCGAACTCAAAACGTAATGCATAAGTGTACTCCTTTCCCTTCGGACTGACCAGCATTAGACCTGCTCCCGAACCATCGGGGCTTGAGGCTCCCTTTGTATACAATTTCCACCCCTCCTTCGCCTTTGAGGGCTTTTCCTTTGGGATTTCTTTGCCCTGACTAGGTTCGGAAGGTGTTTCAGTGAGAAAGTCTGCAAGTATCTGACCTTTGACGGAGTTTCGACCCTTGTACTCTATATCATGTTCTCCCAGTTCGATAGCCCATTTGGCTACCCTGCCTGATTTCTCAGGCTTCAATAGTGTCTGCTTAATCGGCTTGTCAGTCAATACCGTAGTGAGATGAGCTTGAAAGTACCTTTGAAGGCGCCTTGGAGCATAAACCAAGGCTAGGATTAGCTTTTCCAACTCTGGATAATTTAATTCAGCCCCTTGCAGGACCCTGCTAACGAAGTAGATCGGGACTTGCTTCTTATCCCTTTCTGCCAAGAGAACAACACTGATGCTTTCGAAGGATGCCGCAATATACATGAATAACACTTCGCCTTTGATTGGGGCTGTAAGTGTTGGTAAAATTTCCATGAATTCTTTCAGCTTCTGAAAAGCGGCTTCTGCCTCAAAACTCCATTGGAAAGTCTTCTTATCTGTACACCCCTTGTGTGTTTTGAAGAATGGCTAAGATCGATCCTCACCTTTTGACAGGAACCTGCTAAGTGCTGCGAGCTTCCTGTTTAGGCTTTGGACTTCTTTCAATGACTTCGGAGCTTGTAGATCAGTGATGGCTTTGACCTTCGAAGGGTTAGCTTTAATCCCTTGCTTCGTTATAAGATGTCCTAAGAACTGTCCTTCTTCCATGCCAAAAGAACACTTCTTCGGGTTAAGCTTCAGGTTGATTGCCCTCAATTGATCGAAGGTTTCTTAAATGTCGGAGAGTAGGTCTTCCTCAGTCCTACTTTTTATTACCATATCATCAACGTAGGCTTCCAAGTTCCTCCCTATCTGCTTGTGGAAGGCTTTGTCTACCAACCGTTGATAAGTTGCCCCTGCATTCTTTAGACTGAAGGGCATTTTCTTGTAGCAATAGACATCCTTTCCTATGTAGAAGGCTGTCTTCTCCTCATCTTCCTCTGCCATTTATATTTGGTGATACCCTTTGTAGGCATCCAAAAAGCATTTCAAACGGAACCCCGAGAGGGATTCGACCTTCCAATCAATTCTGGCAGAGGGTAGCAATCTTTCGGGCAAGCTTTGTTGATGTCGGTGAAGTCAACTCACATTCGCCACCCTCCGTCACTCTTCTTTACCATAACTGGATTAGCTACCCAGGTTTGGTATTTTACTTCTCATAGAATTCCTGCTCGTACAAGTTCATCCACCTCTTTGCAAGCGGATGCGTTTCTTTCAGGTGCCAGGCTTCGTCGCTTCTGCTTAATTGGTTCAATGTGCTTGAACTCATTAAGCTTGTGCTCCATGCCGAAGGGCTTGCCATCGATCATAAGAGTCCTGGGGACCCCTGTCATGTCTGAGTACGTCTATACGATGACATCCTTGTTGGCTTTGAGTAGCTTCTCTAGATCTGCCTTGAAGTTGGTAGGGAGTTGCTTTCTGATTACCACCGTTCGCTCTGGATAGAGCTCATTTAACACAATGTGTTCTTCGACATCTGTACAACTTAGAATGGCCTTCGGAGGCTCCTCCGGACTTTCTTTGATCTTTTTGCCAGCGTCTCCTGCCTTTCCCTGGTTATAACTAGAAAATACGGTTCCTATCCCATAAGGTGTATGGAATTTTACCGCTGCGTGTATGGTGGAGACTACAATACCCATCTTTTGCATGGCGGTCCTTCCTATCAACAAATTGTAGGGAGAACCGGACCTTACGATAGCGAATGTGAGGGTTTCTGTCCTTGCGAGCTTGCCTTCTCCAATTGTTATGTCCAATGGTACTTCTCCTAGAGGCCACGAATGTTCGCCGGAGAATCCTACCAAAGGTATTTTCGAATCAACCCGTTGCGACCTGATCGAAGGCTTGAGCTTAAGGAAACAATTCTCGTAAATTATTTCGCAGGAGCTTCCGCAGTCCATATAGGCTCTGTTTACTTCTCAGTTAGAAATTAAGACTTTGATGACCACTGGGTCGTTCGAAGGGACTTGGCCTGTAATAGGGGGAAATGTCACCTCCCCTACTTCGTTTACCTCCTGCTCTGTCACCTTTCTTTTTAGATTGGCTTCGCCCCAATGAACCATGAGTATTGGGGCTTCGAGAGGAGTTGTATCTTTAGCCAATTGAGTGTCGGACATTTTTTCCTTGCCCTTCTTTATACCCTTCACCAAATGTGCCAATTGCTTGGACTTTACAGCTTCTTCTATCTATTTCTTTAGCTCCCTGCAACTGTTCGCATCATGACCGTAGTCTTCATGGAAGTGACAATACTTGCTAGTATCCCTATTTTTACCATTGCTTGTCATGCGAGGGGGTGCTTCGAAAGCTTTAGCAGCCCTCTCCGTTGCAAGTATTTCCATTGGAGACTTAATTAGGCTTCCTTGCAAACCGTGGTTGGGACCTTTATTGTACGGAGAAAACCTGTCTCTGTTTTTGTTCTTGTTCTTTGACCCTTCCCACGTAGAACGCTTCAAAAACTTTTCTTTGTCGATCGGAGCACCATTAGTAGACACTTCCTTTGCTTCAATCCAAGTATATGTCTTTTCCATTAACCCCTTGTAAGTTGTCGGAAGGTCAGTGGACAAGAATTCCACAAACTTCAATTTCACAGGCCATGTACGAAGCCAGAGATTCGCTGATCTTCATATAGACCCAAAATCTGCAGAGTTTCATTGGTGTACCTGGTGACGAAAGCCCTTGTGCTTTTGTTTTCCTTTTGTTTAATGTTGTGCACCGTCATATGGGTCCTTGTGAACTTCTTTTGCTGACTGAAGTGTGATCGAAATTTAGCCTTGAGATCGTCGAGGTTGACAATGCTGCCAGGCTTTTGCCTATTCCACCAAATACGGGCAGAATCCCGTAGGGTATATGTAAACATGTGACATGCTACAGGCATGACCCACTTTTGCATCTTAATGTCCCCTTCGAACAAATGCAAGAAATTTTCTGGATCTCCCATCTCATCATAAGTCCCAATATGCGAAGGCATTTTCAACCCATCAGGCAATGGGTAGTCTTCTATCCATCTAACAAAGGGTGTAGCCGAAACCATGGGGTCCGAATATCGGCAATTATAGGGTGGTGCATACGTAGGAACAACATTATATGGATTATGGTTTGGGGGTACTCCCATAGGAGTTTGGCTAGGGTAGGATTGATAAGATGTGTTCATGCCGAACGGATAACCGTTTCCCATGGCGTACGGAGGGTACACCTTAGGATGTCCATAGGGTATGCTCCCATAAGGTTGAGGGAGACTAGGGTTGTTAGGCTGCCCGTTTACTGGAGGATATAAACTTTGAGGGTAAGACTGAGTTTGGAACTAGGGGTACATACCATTGGGAGGAAGATTTCCTCCCATATTAATTGTAGGCGGATTGCCTTCTACGCCTGATGCGTGAGAAGGCTGCAACGGAACCCCTGCTTCAGTTATCCCAAGATGAGCTGCTAACAATAGAGGTAGATTCACCCCCGTCTCCTCCCTTCGTTGACTCATCCCGTTGAAACCTTTGGCAACTGCCCCTTCTCTCCTTGTCGGAGCCCTCTCCGGGACTCCTTCGAAACCAACGGATCTTCTACTTGGCCTTCGACCAACTGGTGACCCTATCCTTAGGGCCGAGAGTGTTGCTCCTTGCGTCGGAGGCCTAGGCTCCATTTCCATTTCTTCCTCATAGTCATCACTTGAGTATTCCAACTCCCTTCGCATCTCAGTATTTTGAACCTGCCTTGTACGAGCCCTTAAGAGGGATTCCAATGCTTCGTGCTTGGCTTCGACAAAGGCTGGGCTGATAACAGGTTCCGGATTGGCTGATGTCGATGCATGATGGTTGGGTGTTATTTCTGGGTGAGAACGTGTTGTGAACGTGGAAGCGGTTATTGAGGGAAGATTGTTGGATTCGTTAATTGGTATTGGCGCCAAGGTCGAGAAACTCGGAGTGGGAGTATCTTCTTTCCCTTGATCCATGCCGGATATATAGTGAAAGTAGTTGGTTGGTTATAAGCATGGAAATAACGAGACCAATTGTAGCGGTCCTATGGATGCCGCCACTGATTGTACAATAAATTGCACGACCAGGCCTTCGATGATGATCAAAGGATATATGGGGTGTTGAGGTTGCGCCAAGCTTGTTCTTAACCTGAAATAAGAAATAGTAAGACACTACGTTAAGTGATTACGCAGGGGTTGGACCCTGCGAACCACCTCTGGCGTGCGAATAAGTATGTGTTATGATAAGTTGGTAGTAAATTGAGAGAGTTGAGTTATCATACCATGGTTCTTGCCCGTCTAAGCTATTTATAGGGGAGAAATAGGCCTTAGAGAGCACTTGCACATAATTCGGAGATCATGGGGGCGTCCCATGATTTGTGGTAACCGCTAGGGCTTTGTGAACCACGATCTCATCCTTGGTGGGAAAGCCTAAGGGAAAAGGGAACGTGGGTGTGACCAGGTCAAGATAGGTCTCCATTCTAGTTCTTTCTAAGGAGATACCCCGAAGGGCTTAGGGCTTCGATTGGAGGATTCCCACTTGGTAACCACTTCATAGATGAATGGTTTTACGCCAATGAAACGTTTAGGAGATTGACCTGGGCCTTCAAAGAGAAGGCTTCGTACATGCTCGAAGGGGAGTCCTTCGACCCGTTCGGAGGGTACATCATCAGTACCTCTTCAGTATTAAGCACAGTTCCCTCAATCAATCCAATCACAGAAGATGAAACACTACTTTTTCCTTCATGTACTTCTCCCTCCTGATGGTTGCGAGTTATCAGAATCATCATAATGTTGTGTACACGCCGTAAATTACCTTTTACTTGATGCAATATTAACGCCATAGCTTGTTTAGGCATAATTCCGTGAGAATATGTCGAAAAATTACTCTCAATACTTCTCTCAAATCAACCTGTAATCAAACTTCCATTTAACTCACCGGCTAATAGTAATGACCACAAATGGAGACAACCTGATATGACCAACTTGAAAAACAAGTAAACACCCCAACTTTGTGACTTAATGCTTGTACTAATATTTGCCTTTGGAACAATCCTCAACTTTGTGTGACATTGAATACTACAACGTGACTCCTTAAAGTAATAGTTATACACTGTGAGCAGTACAACGTAACTCCTTGCATCAGTTATAACTAGATTGTCAAGTCTTGATCACTATGAAAAATGCCCAGACAAGTTATCTTGAGACCCACAACATATCTCAAAGAGAAATAAGTACCCGTGAAATGTCACTTCTAAATCAAATCAATAATACTGTACAAAAACTCCGTAGTCATTTTGTTAAATAAATAATAATGCAAGCCATGAAATATGTATCTTCGTGAAATTTATGTGACCAAAATACCAATTTTTAAGACCATAATTGACGGATGATAACACAAGCCCAGTTCACTTTTGTGTATACCCAGTCCGATTAAGTAAATGAATCAATTAAGCCCAATTTATCATTCTAGCCCAATCATTGATCCAATCCATAAAAGAAATAGAGAGGATCCAATCCAACCCATAATAAACGGTTATGTTATATAACCCTTTGACCTAACCCTAAAAACACATTTACTGATAAATACGCCTACCACAACCAATTTCCTCTCACGTAACTTTTCTCCATCTATCAAAACAGATCTGCAAAAGTAATGCTCCCATCAAATAACTCCCATCACCAAACTCAAACTAATATAACCTCATCTCCATCATCTTCAATCCGAAAAAAATAACCAATTGAACTACACAATCATAAGCGTAATCGTATTTGATGTCCTCGTTTTCTATACCATACAAATCAAGACGGCAATAATTATGGCTTCAAGATCCAATGGTGGGTCTTGGGTAGTGTTGTTTCTTAGATATATCACATAAGCTACCTTAATTCTAGAGAGAGAAAGTTAGAGAGAGAAAGAGTGGAAGGTTACTTAAAAATAATGAAAGATATTTATCACATTAACCAACCAACCCTCTCCCTACAAGGGAGGGGTATTTATAGTTTTCCTACAACAAGGAGCTTTTGCCCTAATTAACAATATTAAATAAACTAACTAAATAGACACAGCCCATGGGCCTTCTACATAGGCTGAGTCATAAAACTAACATAAAGGCCTAAGCAACCTATTACAATCTATGATCAATACTTGATAATTAATAACGTGTTCCCAACAATCTCCCCCTAAGTATTGGTCATCAAGGTTGCTTGACGTCATCTTTGCTTCTTTGGCTTCGACGTCATTTTGCATCTTTGTTCTTTTGTTCTTGAATTATGTGATATGGTAGTGTCTTGATCTGCCTTCCAGCAACATTCTTTGATGACAGTGTCTTTACGTCTTTTCCACCATGCTCATATGTCTTTTGACTTTTGTTCTTCAAGTGTTTCTCACTTCATAAGCTTCAATTTTAACTTGTGAAATTTTGCATCTTTGTTCTTTTGTTCTTGAATTATGTGAAATTTTGTTTCTCACTTCATATGTCTTTTGACTTTTCTTTAACTTCTTTGAACTTTTTTTATCTCTTAGTCTTCAGGATATGAGCATGATGGGATGGTGGTAGTGGTACTCTCGGTCTCCATGATTTCCTGAAGGTAAACAGTTAGCAATAAATCATCCGGCACTTACAGATTCGGACTTCGAGATCATCAACAGCATAGTGTGAAGACTTTCTCTAATCCTACCCAAAGCCGTTCCTGAACCAGAAGGTACACCGAAGTGTATCAATGATTCAGATGAGTCGCTGAAGTATACCGAAGTATCACTCCATGACTGTAGACCGTTTGGAACCACTAAGCGTAATCCACATGGGATTACCGAAGTGACCTGCTGTCAGGGCTGTTTGATGTTGACCCTGGAAGGATTTCCATTCAATCACTGAGAATCACAATTTGTGAATTCTCTCATGAATGTTCTTGGCAGATTACTAAGACCTGCGTAGGACACTCTTATAATTTACGACTGGTGTTCCTTTTTTTGAACAACCAGTGTAATAATGCTAAGTGTTCCTAAGAGATCTTTGATGTATCTCGTGGCTCTAGACTCAATCAAGTGCTTATATTTGGTCGTCGGAGGCATGGAGCAGAGTGCCTCCTTTTCAATATCAACACATATCGGAGTGAGAGGTCGATAGATAATGAAGGGTTCTCTGTGTGAAATGAAACAAGTGTCTTTTGAGAGACACCTGAGTGGCTAGAAGGTTTAGTGCAGTGCGTCACTGGGTCCATGACGGCTTAATCTTCAATACCGGTGTTACCGTAGTAACAACCAGTAGCATATGTATTGAACCCGGTGTCTGCCCTAAGCTTGATCAAATGGAGGGCTATTTCTTTTCACCATTTTCTTTACTTTTCTTTTTCATTCTTCAACCCCTTCTTTCCCCTTTCATTTCTTTACTCCTTTTTTCATCATACCTAGGACTTTTCTAGTACTAAACTATTGGTATTGTCCTTGGGTAGATCCCTCCGGCTCTGGCGGATCATAGGACAGTTTTTCCTAACCTTAGTCACCTTATATCTCCATGACTATCCTATTGTTGCCATAAACAAATCTATTTGAAAATCTCTCAAAGTGCTTATGATTGTAAAAACATATTTTGTTAGCACTTTGAGAGTTTTGTGATTTTCAGAAATACTCCCCCTTAGCAAGTGCTCATAAGTATTTAAGGTAAATTTGCACATGTCGGGTAGAGTTAGCACTTTTTGAATTGATTGATTTTCAATGAACATGATCATTGCGAGACACGTTTACATCACTATTAAAACTAGCTTGAAATTATTACCCGTCCTGATCATATTCAAGGAAAATCTCTCGAAATCGGTACATTCTACTCAGACACGTCCTTTGCGAGACACGTTTACATCACCGGATAAACTGGCTTGAAATTATTACCCGTCCCGGATATGTCTTTTCGATTACTGACTTTTGATATCGTCAATTCGAGGGTTCAATTCTGAGTCGAGCTCATACGAGATTTCAACTTTTGAATTACCATATTTTAATCACACATTCATTCTCCCCCTCAAAAATAGCATATTCATGTTGTTTTTGTTAAACTTTTGATTAAAATATGCTTTTTTAGGTTTACGGGAAGAATTTCAAGAACTTTTTGTTGTTAAGAACAAAGATTTTGTTTTTCAAGTAGTCTCCCTTAACAAGGGAATACTTGTTCTTTTGAGAAGAATTTTGAAAAACTTTGAAAAATTCTGGTTAATTCTACTCAAAAGTAAGAAGCTTTCGCTCCTTATATTAGGATTGAGGCACTGAAGCGTACCTCAGGGTCCTTTCTTTACAAGAACGGGTTCTGCACTGTGATGTGTGCACAAGCCATTGTCAAATATAACAAATGATGAATGATGTTGAAATGTTACAATGATACAAGTGATTATTGCTCAGGACGACGGAAAGTGAGAATGTTAGGAATTCTTGCTCGTCCACCCACGTAGCTTTCTAGCCATCTCATTTGCACCCGAAACTGAATCCTTCGGTCGATGAACTTGACTGCTTGTTTGACATCATTTCTCGTCCACGTCATATGCCTTAGCCACCCCTGCTTCCTCCCTTGTCTATGGTTCTCCAGAATATGCATAAGCTCAGACATCACTTGTACCAACGTTTCATCGCTAAACTTGTGAATTTCTTCATAGCCCATGAACTTTGGTGTGCTTCTTCTGACGAATACTACTCTAAACGGTCTATCACCGAAAGTATAAGGCCTCTTTTCTGCTATCCCCGGAGGTTTGAGATTAGGTTTGACCAGATTCAATTTCTTCTGGTAGCTTTCTACCCCAAGATGCCCGTCTTCAACTCTTGCTCGGATCACAATACTGCGGATGTAGATCAGAACAGAGTTGATGATGTCGTATTGGAGACGACCAGGTAGATGCTCGAGTTTGCCCTGAATATTAAGGAGATACATGTCTTCAATGTCGTTGATGTTCAAGTAGCGATAATCAGATTCATTGAAAGTGTATTCCTGGTCATCTTGTCTTCTCACGATGATCTTTGTCAGAAAATTATACCCATATTTTGATTCTGTTTCTGCGCTTGTGATGGAGAGAATCCTACTTTTGTGAAACACCTTAGTCTTCGACGTAAAAGTAAGCTTCCATTTATAGAACCATTTCTTCATATCCGGCCAGTGATAGATTCCTAGAACGGCTTCATCATTATATTCTTCAACTGATTTGATGAATAATTCGTTGATGTGTTCTTCAAAACCTTCTAACATGTATGATGCCGCCTGGAACTTGGTGAGGGATGTAGCATACCATTTTTCTGGATTCGTGTTACCATAGATCAGATACTCCAAGTCGTTGTTGAAGAAATACGCCTTGGGTATCTTCGGATTGTGAGAATGTCCGATAAGAGGTAGGGGTTGCGAATAATCCCGAAGTTGAAAGTTATCGTTCGGATGAGAAGAGCTAGCATCATCCTAATTTACATTCTCAGACAGAGCCCGCGCAACTTGTTCCAGATTGTATTCGAATTCCAGATGTGATGTTGTTGCAGTCTTGAACTCTGAGAATCCTGCTTTGCGGACTTTGATGTTATCAGGTAATTGTAACTTCTGAACTTTCATCAATCTTTTGGTGAAGTCTACAACAAATCCTTCGACTGGTACTTCATCTTCTGAGACATCTGGATACGCATCCACCATTGTTTCAAACCATTCAAACTTCGCGGCGTCAGGGTTGACCCATTCTGGTGCAGGTTTGAGTGGAGCATCGGCTGGTGGTGCTGGCACAGTTGCAGCTCTAGGTGGTGCAGCAGTAGTTTCTTGATCAATGCTTAAGTCTTCATGAGGTTTAGTCTCATCAAATGCTCCGGTTTCTAGAGGTACGAACTTGTCTTGACTTGTTTGTTGAATGCCGAAAGAAGGTGCTGTAGTAGAAGGGCCAGTCGATTTAGAACTTTTCTTTCTTTTCTTAGCTTGATCGTCTTTGTCGCGATCATCACGACGACGTTTGCTTGGCTTGTCCTTTTTGCATGCCTCACCTTTCTTTTCTGCTTTCGTGATTGAGTCAAGCAAGGCCTGACAAAGCTCTTCCTCTTCGGGATCATCGATGATAGCTTCTAGCAATTTTTCCTTGAGTTCAGCAGTAGAAGGCTTGGATGGTAAAGTTTGAATCGTGATTGGTGTGGTTTGCATTTGGTTAGCCACAATCCTATCCAGCTTTCGTTTGACATATTCCTTAAGGAAATCAGGAAGCGTCTCATTAAGGTGTCTGCTAACTTCTTGAGGCAGGTGAGTGTTAAGATATTGCTCTATTGCTCGTTCATGATCATAAGATTTAAGCTTATTGATGTCTGTTTGTTGCGCTGTCACTTGAGATTGTAAGGTGCTAAATTGCTCTGTCAAGGTGTTGAGCTCACTGTCGTCTGGTTGTTGAAGTGCGGTTACCTTATTTTGTAGTGCAATAAGCTGCTCTATTAAGTCTTTGAGCTCACTGGTGTCTGGTGTTGGAGCAATGATCTTGGAAGAATGACCCACATATGATGGTTGTGGAGAAGGTATAGGGTTGTCACCTTGGTTGTCATCTTGGTCGTCATCCTCCTCATCGCCTTCATTATCTTTATCATCATCATCCTCATCATCTTCATCCTCTTTGTCTTCTTCTTAATCATCCTTTTCTTCTTCATCTTTGTTGTCATTTTCATTTGATTCAGATCCTGATGGTGAGGGTGTGTGTACACATTCATCCGACTCTTCCGATTGACCCTCAGATTCACTAAGTGTGATAGATCTTGTGGCCTCTGAATCATCTTCAGATTGAGATAAAGGTTGTTCTTCTTCAACATGTGAAGCTGATCCTTCACCTCTCTTTATTCTTTCAAGTTTCTCCTGATCAGCCAGCTATTTAGCTTTGTTTTCCTTTGTAGCTTTCTCGAGCTGTGCAATCTCTTCTTCTCTGGTCATGGGTGGTTCAATGGGTTCAAAAGATTGGTCTGTCATTTTGATCGATTTTCCCTTGCCCTTGCCCAGTCCTTTATCTTGCTTTGCCAATTCTTTCTTGATTTTTATAAGCTCTTTCCTCCTTTCTTTCCTGAGATCTACTTCCTCTTCTTCATCTTCGTAAGTGGGCTCATCTCTGAGCTTCAGTTTCCTATTCTTGGTTTTTGTAACTTTCTTTGTTCTTGAAGAAGTTGCTGGGACAGTTGTGCCTCTTCCTCTACCTCTGCCTCTTGTTGAGCTTGTACCTTTTACTGTTATGCTGACCGTTCCTTCTTGTTCTGCCTTGTCATACCATCTGTAAGCTTCAGTTGCCACCACTGCTTCTGATGACATCCTTGGTGGAATTCTCAAACCTTGTTTAGTGGTGTTGGTCATGTGAACTTTAACCCTGGTGAGTGCATGATCCATCTGTTCTGTATGAGCTTTCTCGTTTAATCTTTTGTCAATTCCTGGATGGTTTTTCATGAAGTGTGAAATCAGCAGTTTTATGAATCGTGGGAAGGGTATCTTGTATCCCTTCTTCAGGTTGAACTGTTGAGCTTGGTAGATCATGTCTCTCCATATGTACTGAGCAAAGTCCATATGGAAGAAGTTGACGACACCCCAAAAGAACAGTAGATGTTCAAGTCTGGGGTGTTCAAGGCCAGTTTCTTTCCCGGTAATACAATGGTTGATGATGGAGTAAAGGGTTAACCAAGGTTGAGGAATATGCTTCCTATCCACCTTAGAATGAGAAGATAGCTCATCACCCGGATCATCATAACCGAGGCGTCTTAGTGTCCCGGCCATGGTTTCAAAATCAGGGTCTTTATAGAATGTGCCTTTAGGACCTGAAGCTTCTGAAGGAACATCAAGAACATCACGAAGAGTGTCAACATCAAACTGGATCTCTGTGCTATCAAGGGTAGCTGGCATTGTTTTGTTGTCTCTACTGATGAACAAGGTGTGCCATTCATGTAGACTTCAGGTACTCTTGCAGACTTGGTCATAACAGAACTGACGTAATGCCTCTTGAGTATTTCCACCATTATTTGGCACGAAGGATGACATGGTAATGTCTCAAAGTCTACTCTTGAGTTGGAGTCACTGATCTTTCGTTCATCTGTTTCTGGGATCATATCCTTTCTGGTAACGGATGCTTGAGACATGATTAACCTGTGAAGCACAAACACAAACAACACACAATGGAAATTGCATATCTATGTTAGTGTAAGTTTCTTATTGCATGATCTTAGCCTAACTGATATGATTCATCACATAGTGAGACTTAATCATGAATAACATTCACATATCAAACAAACAATCCATATGTAAGCAACTACACTCAACTTTACAGAATTCAACACTTAAAGAAGAAACAGAGGATTTTTTTTTCAAAAAGTTTGCAAATTCAGAGTTACTCGAAGAATTTTGTAGTTCATTTGTTACTCGAAGAATCCTTACAACTATTGCCTTACTCGGAGAGTTACAAACTCGAAAGATTTGAAAATCCATGACTTTCTCGAAGAAAAAGTTAACTTAGAAATTTTTAATAAGAATATCTAAGTCGAAGAATTTGTTCATTACTCGGAGGATAAAGAAGAAATACTAACTCGGAGGATTTTTATGAAGTTTTCTAACTATACCCCTTACTCGGAGAGTAAGTCGAAAGATGTAATCAAACTCCTAACTCGGAGGCAAAGTCGAAGACATCCAATTGAAACTGTTACTCGGAGACATTCATATCATTCAGATTTCTTGTAATTCAGATATAAGTCATAAGCAATGATCAATTAACATCCTAACCATGTTCTAATCAAATCCAAACACTCAAAAATCCAATTACAGCAACACATTAATCATCAGAGCTCAATTCAACCATATGTAATCATTAGACTAAGATTTTGAGTGAGATTCAAGTTATGATAGTTAAGGCGCATACTTTAGACACACATATAAGCATATCCCACCACTCAAACACTTAAACACATTACTCATTAAACACCATCACATAAAATCGACTATATAAACCTTAACAATCTCAATTTGCAATCCCTGATGTTGTTTATCTCAATTAAACTATTGCTAGACATTCTAGAACATATTGTTCTACTATTGTACTAACTTAATTAGATTAAATCACAACAACCAAGAAACTCCCAAACTGGGTTTATAAACCCTAATTCTACAATCATGAAATTTGACCACATAAAAGTTGAGCGAGTGATTACAAGACACAAATGATCATTATAAACACTTACAATTAAGTTTTCAGAGCAAAATCGAAAGAACTAGATGTATTGAGCTTTTGGCGGGTTTTTTGCAATTCTTCTGACTACTGTGTGTTTTATCAAAATAGTTTTGACTTATATTGTAATAAGTTTGAACATTTGACAATTTCAGTCCCTTAACTTGTTCTCTAGTTTACTCAAAGTCCTAAGGTGGTATGCTTTTGACAATCTTGGCAAAACTAGCCCTTGAGATTTATAATAGTTAAAACCTTGATCCAATTTTGATGAGAACCTTGAATTTTTATCAATTCTACCCCTTGAACTAAGGCATATTTTTGAAATTTTGACAAACTTGTAGTTCAAGAGATCATAGAAATATTGTTTGATGAAGATTTTGATAATGATGAAGAATTTAATGCAAAATGTGCAAAAGTTAGAAAAAATTTCTCCCCCTCAAAATATGTTCGAGATTAAAATGTTTAATTTTGTAATTACGAGAACATATTTTGATTCGTTTTGACTTTTGCACACTTAAAGAGGTTTTTTTTTTTTTCTTTTTTTTTTATTATAAAATTGGAAAATCTTTTTGTGTTTTTGGTAAATTATTTAAAAAGATAGTGTTGATGTTTGACTCACTTAATTTTGTTTAAGAAAATTGTTTAAATTGTCTGGAGTCAAACATCTCATACCAATCTGGTGAACTAATTCCACAAATCTTGCATGAGGCAAGGCTTTGGTGAATAAATCCGCCAGTTGGTATTCTATACCCACAAAGTAAAGTTCAATTGTACCTTGTTCCACGTGCTCTTTGATGAAGTGGTAACGAAGAGCAATATGCTTGGACTTTGATTGCTGAATGGTGTTGCACGAGATAACAATGGCGCTCTTGGAGTCACAATACATCGGAATCTTGTTGAAGACGTATCCATAGTCCATCAGCTGTGACCTCATCTAGATGACTTGAGCACAACAGGCTGACATAGCTACGTATTCTGATTCTGTAGATGACAGTGATGTACAGCCTTGCTTATTTGACTGCCAAGATACATGCTTGTCACCTAAGAATTGCACTCCCCCAGGTGTACTTTTCCTTGTGTCTAAGCATCCTGCATGATCAGCGTCTGAAAAGGAAATTAGTTCAAAACCAGAATCCTTCGAATACCAGATCCCAAATGAATGGTTCCCTTTATGTATCGAAGGATTCTCCTAACCTCAGAGAGGTGTCTTTCAGTTGGTCTAGACTGATAGCGGTAGCAAAGATATGTGGCAAATACTATATCTGGTCTATTGGCTATGAGATACATGAGTCACCCAATCATACTACGGTATTTGGTAGGGTCAATTGTTGTCCCATGTAAATCAGCATCTAGCTTAGGGGATGATGCATACATTGGTGTATTATAGGTGTCACAACTTGTCATACAATGCTTTTTCAAAATTTCTTGAGCATATTTGGACTGGTTATAAGAAAATACCACGGGGTGATTGATGAACTTGCAGTCCTAAGAAGAACTTCAGTTCACCCATCATGGACATCTCAAAGTTTTGTTTCATTAATTTAGCAAAAGCATTTGAGTATTTCTTATGGGTTGAACCAAAAATGATGTTATCCACATAAATTTGGACTATTAAGATGTCCTCCCCATGTTTTTTATAAACAATGTTGGGTCAACTGATCCTTTTGTGAAATGATTAGCAATTAGAAATGCAGATAGCTTATCGTACCATTCCCTCGGGGCTTGCTTAAGGCCATAGAGGGCTTTCTTGAGCCGGTATACATGATTCGGATGTTATGGATCGACGAAGCCCTCTAGTTGTGTAACGTACACCTCTTCACGTAGTTGTCCATTTAAGAATTCCATCTTCACGTCCATTTGGTAAACAGTGATATTCTTGTGAGCTGCATACGCCAAAAACATTCGAACGACCTCAAGTTTTGCCACTGGTGCGAAAGATTCCTCAAAGTCGATTCCTTCCTCTTGACTGAATCCTTTAGCAACCAACCGAGATTTGTTACGAATAACCGTGCCATTAGCATCCAACTTGTTCTTCCAGATCCATTTCAGTCCAACAACGTTTACTCCATCTGGTCTCTCTACCAATTCCCAAACTTCCAAACGCTTGAATTGATCAAGTTCCTCTTGCGTTGACTCAATCCAATTGTCGTAAGTAAGAGCTTCTTTAATGTTTTTTGGTTCTGCTTGACAAACGGAGAGTGCATAAATGCAAGTTTCACCATCTGTGTGGAGTCTTTTTTGTGTCATGACCGGGTTGTCTGGATTGCCAATCACGTTCACTAGAGGGTGATCCTTAGTCCACTTGTGGGTTGAAGGGTAGTGTTGAAAATTTTGATGCATATATGACGCATCCAAATTGCTCGTTGATGATTCTGCAATATCTGAAATGGTGGGAGCTGGAGCAAAAGGATTGAAAAATGCGTTTCCATCATAATTTGCGGGTGTGGGTACTTCAGAAAATAGAGGGGGATCTTCAGCTGCAGTCGCAGTATTAGAAGCTGTTTGTTCTACTGATGATGATGTTTCTGTTGGTGGTGCATCTTCAGTGACTACTGTTGTATCAGGTGCTTGAATGTTGACGGGTTGTGCAGCGGAACTGGTGGATACTTCAGAAGCATGACTAACGAGAGAATCATCAAATAGTGGAGCAAACAAATCTTCCAAGTCCTTGCGATTGAGAGAAAGAGGTGTAGCTGATTGATCAAGGAAGTTCAGACGGTTAGAATCGGGTCCTAAGCTGTTTTGCTCAGAGCCATATCCGTGAGTTCATCAAAATGAGTGTGTATGGTCTCTTGAATTTCTCGGGTTCGACGGTTCCAGATTCGAAATCCTTTCGAATTCTCACAGTATCCAACAAAAATCCCTATATCAGCTTTGGCTTTTAACTTTCCAAGGTTATCACGATCATTATTTGGGTAACAGAGAGCCCCAAATACATGAAAGTAATTTATGTTCGGTTTTCTTCAGTGAACAAGTTCATATGGGGTTTTATTGTGCATTTAACAACATCGTTCTTGCGGCTTCCACTAACGTTCGCTTTCATCTTTCGACCACTCCGTTCTATTCTGGGCTGCGTGCAATTGATGTTTGGTGTTCAATCCCTACTTTCTCAAAGAACTCACGAAGAGTGTGATTCTTAAATTCGGTTCCGTTGTCTGTTCGAACTTTTCTGACGGTGTTGCGGAGCTGAACCTGAATTTTGGTGAGAAAGGTGATGATCATTGAAGGAGCTTGATCTTTGGTGCGAAGAAAGTAGACCCAAGTCCATCTCGAAAAGTCATCTACGATTACCAATATATACCGCTTCCCACTGATTGTCTGAACACGCATTAGGCCACAAAGATCCATATGGAGAAGTTGGAGTACATGATCCGTACTATGCTCGGTTTTAGGAGGAAAGTAAGCACGAGTACTCTTCCCTTGTTCACAAGCTGGACAGAGTTGATCTTTGGCATACCGGAATTTGGGAAGACCATCTACTAACCTATGATGTGCAAGTTCCGTCATAGTTTTAAAGTTCAAGTGAGATAAACGTTTATGCCATAGCCATGCTTTTGTAGAGTGTGCCTTGGAGAGTAAGCAGATCGGAGAAGAAGCGGTCATATCTGACAAGGAAATGGTGTAAAGACTCGTTTCGCGTTTTCCTGTCATAAGGTCGTTCCCTTGTAGGTCTCGAACAAAGCAGGTTTTCTCCCTAAATGCAACTTCCAAGTCACCATCACAAAACTGCCCTACGGAGAAAAGATTATGTCCAAGGCCTTTAACGTAGTATACACGGCTGATTTCGATGTTCCCGTTGACGTAGTCCCCATAGCCCATGATAACGGCAAAGTGATCATTCCCGAACCTGACAGTTCCTATGAACTTTGCGACAAAGTTTACTAGAAGTTTTAAATTGCCTGTCATGTGTCGGGAACATCCGCTATCAACAATCCAAAGGACGATTTGAATCACCTGCATCACAAGAAGATGACACAGATGGAGAGTTGGTAACGGTGGAGCCCGTTGGGTTAGTAGCACAATTATTAAGCATCTTTGGTAACCAAGTAAAACTAGGTTTATGCTGTAACCAACGCTGCCATGTCCAACTAGATTCTGCTTTCTTCCTAGTGAATGCATTTGGTGATTGAATTGTTTTAGGGGCAACTAAGATTTTGTCTACAGTAGATTTAGAAACTAGTTTTGGCGGTTTTCCTAAGATTGACTTAGCTGCAGTAGTGGGCCTAGAGGAAATGCCATTAGTACGTTTCTGTTTACGAGATAAAAGGGTTCTTGCAACATACTTTTGATGATTACTAGACAAAACACTAGTACGACAAAACACACAATAAGCATCAACAATAACATCATTCAGAACATTCAGAGTTTTAGCATTCGTTACATCACATTTAGTATTACACTTCGTAAATTTTGATTCTACTTTAGACATAACATGCGTCTTATTCGAATTCCTAGCGTGAACTTCTACTTCTTCATCTTTAGGTGAGCCGCTCTTAGGTTTCCGGACACTAGTCGTCTTTTTACTCTTTTTGGTCTTGGATCTGCTAACCTTAGGAGGGTTGCCTAGTCCTGTAGAAGTTGAAGCATGCACATTAGAGGTCTGAGGAGATGCTTTCTTAGGTGTCTCATCTACTTTGTTCATGCCTGGTGCAATCACATTCTTTTGTACAAATTTCCCTTTTTCAAGTACTTTGAGTTTCTCTTTGAACTCAATGATGATGTGTTTTTGTTGTTGAATTTTTGAATACAATTCTCGGTTCAATCGAACAGTGTCATTTCTGTTTTGGCAAACTTCATCAATGTCCTTTTTATATTCAGAAATTTGATGTTTTAAAACAGCATTTTCTTTTTCAATATTCTGAATTTGAGAAGCTTTACTGTTTTGAAAGGATAATGACACTTTTTGATTTTGTAATTTTAACTCAAAGTTAATACTCTGAGTCTGACACCATTGCAATTTCTGGTTGAGTTGGAAAATTTCTTTTGAAAATTTGTTTTCCACATCACCATTGACTTGTCGAAGTCTCTCATTTTCTCTTTTCAAACTATCAATCTCAAATCTCAACATCTGAACATTAACAGAGTGATCATCAACAAGCATTTCATTACATGACAGATAAATGGAATTCATAATCACAGATATCACATCAGAACATAGAACATTCTCCAAGAGTCGATCTGCTTCTTTTTTCAAAGCTTTATTTTGACATTTTTGTTTTGAGATCTTTGTTTCTGTTGCTTCAAAAATGTTCATCATGGATGCAACCTCTGTTTGAAGTTCCTATTCCCAATGTGTAGCACAAAGTCGCGGGTGTTGAACATGTGGCAAAAATTTCTTTTGAAAAACTTTTCTCTTTTCTTTCTCATATGGAGAAAGAAAAGTAGAGACTTTTATCTCTGAATTTCGTTCAATTACATCTTCCAAAAGTTTTATGTCGTCCATGAATGTATTAAAATATCTAAGGACACGAAATTGTTTTGTCATTGGGGCAATAACACATGGATTTGATAAAGGGACATTAACTTGTGCTACTTTGGTCACAGGAGCAACTTCAGAAGTTTCATTCATTTCAATTAAAGACCATGTTTGTTCTGATTTATCTTTTTGAGGTATGAAAGTGTCACTAATATGAGGTACTCTTGAGTAGTCATATGATTTATTAAAGTGGACATTACTCATTTTAGATCGACTCTCATCCTCTTGTTCAATTTCCTCTTCATTATTATACACAACAACACGCATGAAAGAATCATCAAACAAATACACTGCACTGTATATAACTTCAGATTTTCCTTGAGTGCTTTATGTAAAAAACATGGTTTATCACTCCCAATAGCAAAGCCATATCCTTGAGGATTTGGTTTTATAGTTAATTTTTGAATGGTTGTTATTGATTCACCAGTTTTATACACAACGTTTTGAAATTCTTTAAGTTTGGATTCCAACGCAACAATTTCCTCAAGATATGAATCAACACGTTTCCTTGAAATTTTTTTTTGTTCAAAAAGATCATCTTTACAGGTTGACAAATCTGTTTTTGTTTTAGAAAGTTCAGAGTGTAAGATGTCAACTTGTTTTTGAAAATCTAATCTTTCTTGTTCTTTTTGAGAAATTAACTCATTTTTGGAAACGGTTAACTCACGTACTTGATGTTCTAAATCTTTTGTTTTCACATATGATTGATGGAATGCAACCTCAAAGCTTTTCTCCCATTTTTCTTTATTTTCAAAATTCGAAAGTTAAAGTTTGCAGCACTCAAGATCCTTTGTTAACAATGCAACTTTAACTTTTAGATTTCTATTTATTTCATTGCACTTATCAATTTGGGATTTCTGTGCATCTAATTGTGTTTGGGTGGTCAACAGCAAGGTCATGAGCTCTGGATCTGTATCATGCAAAAAATCATTTTGTTCAATGTGATCATGGTGATCATCATCAAGAGGATCATCAAATGAAACAACGGGGTTAATTTGATCTTCATCAAATGTAACTACGGTGTTTATTTGGTCATCGACTTGAGAGGATAACGATGAGTCATTTTGACCAATACTTTCTTGTGCAGATGCAGATGCAGAGGGTGATACAATTTCATGAATAAGACATTCAAATTCAGGTACCCGAGACAAGCTGTCAGTATCATAAACCGGGCCTGTTTCACCCATATGCATTTCTTGCATGTTAGCCATCAACATTACAACTGCATTTGCCTCTAGATCTTCCATGTCATCGTTCGAGTATGCATTGGCCATAAAGTTGTGCTCCTTCTCAGTCAGAGTGCCACCAGCTTCATCTTTCAGAGCCAGAAGAAGACCCTCTTTGTGATAAACACTGCCTTTGGTTTTTGGCTTGGGGCAAGCATTGGCTAAATGACTTTTCCCTGTAGAATTATAGCATTTGATCATGGTGTTTCCAATCTCAGTATTCCCTGTCTCAACAATTTCTGCCCTCCTCTGAGTGTTACCAACGTTGTTCCAACTATTCCCAACTGAGTTAAACCTCTGTCCACCTAAATTTCCCATATAACTGCCCGAACCATATCTCCCAGAAGCTCTGTTTTGAATTTCAACTCTGCCATCATGAACAACTGCCTGATTTCGTGTGTTGGATGAAGACCTTAGACGGTTGTTGGATTTGTTTGAAAATTTGCTGAAGGCTCTAGCAATCAAAGCAAATCCTTCGTTCAACGAATTGAAGGCATCGTCTTTATCATTGTTGTCATTTGAGTAGAACATAGAATCGGTGTTGTCATATGAAACCAGTTGATTATCAGTTTGTTGTGGTGATGCTTCATATGGAACGAGTTGACTGGATGAAGTTTGTGAGGGATAAGGTGAAGAATAACTTTGATTTGGTTGTGGTGCAAAGTGAGACTGAGCAATCAAAGCAAGTGAATTTGGAGTTGATGATGGTGAGTAACCTCCTCGTGTTGCTCTGTCTTTGTCAACTTCTGATTGGTGATTCTTCTAATAATCATACAGCAACTCATACGAGGCGTTGTGTAGATTCTTAGCTTGTCGAACAAAAGTTACATACTTCTGCCAATCGGGTCCAAGACAACTCATGAACTTTGTATTCACAGCAATCCTTGGGAGTACAATGTTGTGACGGTCCAAGTCAATGATGATATTGATAAACCTGTGGTAGTAAGACTCTAAAGATTCCCCGACCTCAATCGTAAACATAGTATATTCCAGATAAAGCTTAGATTCCATATCCTCTTGATTTAACTCTGTTCCTTCCATGAGAAGATGTACATGTTCCCACATGTCTTTTGCCGTCTTTTGTGCATCAATACTTCGAAAGATAGGATTTGGAATTCCTTGAAGTATGTAAGACATTGCTAATTCATTTGCTTCTTGCTAAAGGACTTGTTCTGTTCTGAGCTGAGCAATAGGAATAGGAGTTGTAGTTGCTTCTCTTGAAGGAATGTGATTTGGATCTGCAGGAATCATTGTAGTAGGAACTAGATATGGTCCTTCAATGATGACCTTCTTTAAGTACTTTCCATGGGGTTTCTTTGGTTCAATAAACCGAAGAAATCAACTTGACCACTGTATGTAATTACCCAGAGTAAGCATTGGTGGTGTATCTAAGGATCCTGCTTCGTATCTGGATTGTTGACTGCTGATTGCTTCGCACATTTGGTCAAACCAGTGAGGTTGTTTAGGAGGAAGTTGGTAAGACTGCATCGGTGGTTGTGAGTATGGTTGTTGTTGAGGGAATTGTTGTTGTGGAACAAATTGATGTTGCTGCATGAGAATGTGTTGTTGCTGATACTGTGGTTGAGGATACTGTTGCTGATATGGTTGTTGTTGACGATACTTTTGTTGTTGATTATAGAAGTAGTTATAGTTCGGTGGTTGAGACATCTTGAAGTAACTTGTGGATGTAGGATCTTTAAAGGATAACTAAGGTTGTTGTTGAAGATTAGGTTTGTAAGTAGAAGAACTTGAAGAAAATCCACGAAAATCGTAAGTCGAAAAATAAAGTCCTTACTCGAAGCCTATTTCGAAGAGATTAATCCTTTACTAAGTCGAAGAACTGTTACTCGGAGAAATCTTTACTAGAAGAAATTATCCCTAAGTCGAAGAAATCTTACTCGGAGAAATGCTTCTAACTCGAAGTATTCTTAGTCGAAGGAATATCTTCTAACTCGAAGATTTGATAGTCGAAGGATTATGTGCTTTCTCGAAGAATGCTTGCTCGGAGAAATGTTCTTCTAACTCGAAGATTCGTTACTCAGAGAGTTATTCTTCTAACTCGAAGAATAACTTATTCGAAGGATTTTCTTCTCGGAGCATGTTTACTCGGAGAACTCTTCTAACTCGAAGAGTCAAACTGACTGAGAAACTTTAACTCCAAACTCAAAGTTTAGTTACTCGAAGGATCAAACTAGTTAGCAATCTTAACTCCTAACTCGGAGAATCAAATATTACTAGAAGAGTTACTAGAAGTCTTCTAACTCGAAGATCTTGAACTCGAAGATTGCTCTTAACTCGGAGAAACACGCAAATGAACAGTACTGATCTCAAAAATTCTTCCTAAATCTAATCTAAAACAACCTAAATTACCCCTTGGCGATTGATACCACTTGTTGTTACTTAGATTTATCACACGAGCTACCTTAGTTCTAGAGAGAGAAAGTTAGAGAGAGAAAGAGTGGAATGTTACTTAAGAATAATGAAAGATAAATATCACATTAACCAACCAACCCTCTCCCTAAAAGGGAGGGGGTATTTATAGTTTTCCTACAACAAGGGGCTTTTTCCCTAATTAACAATATTAAATAAACTAACTAAATAGACACAGCCCATAGGCCTTCTACATAGGCTGAGTCATAAAACTAACATAAAGGCCTAAGCAACCTATTACAATCTATGATCAATACTTGATAATTAATAACGTGTTCCCAACAGGTAAGTGGTACTTATGTTGTTGTTCTTGTAGTTATTTTATTACCGAAAGAAAGACACGAGTATAACACAATTGTTATTCATCATTCTTTAATTATTTCGGATATTAAAGAAGCGAAGCTTCAACAAGGATCAATGATGATAATTAATTCGTGTGATTGATCTTTAAGGTCATATGAAGAAACTATTGTGACATACAAAAAGATCTGAGATCTCTTAATTCGTTGTTATTCAGTTTTGATGTTTGAATGAGTGTTGGAAATTAATGGTGAGGGTCCTTGATTGTGGCTAGTATTAGGATTCGATCTTAGGTTGTGCGTTTTGAATTAATCTAGACTGTGATGTCTTCTCTTTGATCTTTTTTCTTTTCATTTTGTTTTTGAATCTTGGACTGATGATCTTTAACTGAGGTCATGTAAAGTTGGTATAAAGGTTGTGGTCAATGGTCTTTCTTCATCTTCATCTTTATCTTTTTCATTTTGGTCACTTTTCGAGCAACTTGCTCGAAGCCATGTCAAGAGGCTTGCTCGAAAGTTTGCACGAAAGCTTGCTCGAAAGTTTGCATGAAAGCTTGCTCGAAAGTTTACTCGAAAGCTTGCTCAAAAGTTTGAGACTTGTTCGAAATATCTTTACCAGATACTCAAAAACTGGTATGAAGCTTGCTCGAAAATCTTGCTCGAAAACCTTGTTCGAAAAGCTTGTTCGAAAATTTAGGGTTTATGGCTTGTTCGAAAATTTCTTTACAAGAAATTCAAAACTTAAGGGTTTTGACTTATTGACCATCTATTCCGGCGTCATTTCCGACCACATTTTTCGACCATAAATTCCGACCTACTTTCAGACCAATATACAGACCATGTATTTTGACCACTTTTTCACGGTTTTTTAGGTACAAAAAGTCATAAAATTATCAGTTAACATGAAAAACTGATGGATGGACATAAAGACACAAAAGACAGTTTTTGAAAACTGTGAGAATAAAGCATTAAGACTTTTTACCATAGGATACATAAAATATGGCATAAAAAACTGTTTAGAAAACTATTACCCAAAAGATAAGAAAAAAAAAATCAGATCTACAAAAAGTGGGGTAATACAACCTCTAAAACACTGTACGAACCACCGTAAATAAATGACATAACACAACCATGGCTCTTATACCAATTGTAGGACCGAAAATATATGAGATTTATGTGGTTCGGGAGGTCAAGGTTGATCAAAGAATATCTTCATGTTTCTAGAGAGAGAGAGAGTAAAGAGAGGGTGAAATAAAACAATGTTTATTAGATTAGAAAAAATGAAAGTTAAAAAATGATTTCCCACACCCCTCATGGAGAGTCATGAGGGGTATTTATAGGCTCAATACAATATAACTATTCCTCATGTACAATAGTAGTCCCTGCGGGCACAACTAACTACGTATCTAGTCCAATTCACGTGTATGACGTTATCTTTACAAACTAGTGAGGCTAACAGGTACAACATGCACATGTGGTAGTGTGTCAAGTACCATTAAAAGCTTCTCTACCATACTATGTAAGTACTAAAAGTCACCAGTCAAACCAAAACAAGGTGACCACACAAGAAAACTGCAAGACGCAAAAACAAGATTAAATACACAAAAGAAAATAATTATAATAATAAAATAAAAAATCATAATAAACAGCAAAGGAGTCATCAGAGCTCACTGTGAAAGGTATGTAAAGTGATTTTTCTGTGTATAAAATCATCTTTAATCGTTAGTTTTTTTTTTTTTTTTTTTTTTTTTTTTTTTTTTTTTTTTTTTTTTTAATTATACATTTGTTGTTTAACTTGCAGGAAGAGCTATGCGTTGGACCTTATAAGAGGTATGGTGAAACTTAGTTATACATGTTCTTTACTTTTCTGTTGCTGATAAAACCTTTAACTTTAGTTTATATGTTTGGAACGTTTCCAGTTAAGGATGCATTTACCTTGCATGTGTATACTATTAATGATGCATGTGTGTCTTTTCTTTTAACAAAATCCATGGAAAATTGCTATATATAATGGTACAGATACGTTTCCATATGTTTGAAGCCATGCCTGCTGCCTTTTTAAACTTATAGCGATGTATTATGCATTGTATTTTCTATCAAATACTGCTTGATCTACTCTCCTGTATATGAAGACCCAAAAAAAGGCCATACATAGGGTTATTTCTGTTGGTTCTTTAGAATCTAGGGATATTTGCAATTCTGGCAAAGAATTAGAATCTCATAGTATAGATACAAAAGCATAGAGGTCATTAAGTGATGTAGGTAGTGCCGATCCATCTGTAAATTCCATGAGTAGGAAGATGTGTTGGTCTAAACCTGTTATTAGTAGAATCATCGACGGTGACTTACACCATCCTTTGAGTGGTGACAGTTCAGAGGCTTTCCTGGATTCTATATAACAGACAAAGGCACCAAAACTAAAATCACACGATGTTTCAAATGTAAATCATGAATACGGTCACACGAGTGACATGTCGTCCTATGAAAGATGTCAACGTATACCTAGTATTCTGAATAGAGAAAGGTATACAAGTGATGCTACCCACCTTCAATATGATATTGCTAATGTGTTAGCTAATTCGGCTACACAGAAAAAAGGTATGTATTATATTCCTTTTGCTTTTTCCTGTTTATCACAGTCAAAAGGATTTTAAACACAGTCTGCCTTTTAAAATCTTTTCCTCATGCTGTGTTTCAGTTAAATGTACAACAGAAGAGCCGCATGACAAACATCCATCTAACTTAGACGACTATGTTTCATGTCTTGCACAAACTACACGGTCAGTAGATAAAAGGAAAAGAAAGATGTATGAAGTTTGTAATGAAGGCCAGGCATTACCAGGAGGCTCTAATGTTACACCGGTTTCAAACAACACATGTCATCTTCCGCTAAATGGCAGGGATGATTACGATGAAACAGAACTGCTATGTAAGTTACAACGATTTTTTCCTTTCAGGTACTATTGTATATGTGCTTTCATACATTTATAACGGTTTTGATTTCCGTTCTTCTAGGTATAGATGATTTACCAATAACAGATGACACCCAACCAATAAGTGTATCTGAACATTCTGTGCATGACCTTTGCCATTTACCTTTCACAAACGCTTTCACTGATGCTGGCTCTACATCTAATGAAAGTACCTTCTAATATGATTACCACTTTTGTTATACAGTTCATGAATAACAAATCCTTTTCAATACTTGGAACCTTTTTGTAGTGCACCAACGACATTCTACTAATGGGAGGAACTTCTTCTATAATGAAACTCGACCTTCATCAACAGGCAACCAGCATCTACCTACACAAATGAATAATCGGGTACGCCGGTCACAAGGTTTTATTGCTTTTCTTTTTTGTTGTAGGTTTTTTTAATGGAAAGTATTAATTCGTGTTGTTACATAGCAGGGTAATTTTGTAGTTACTTACTAATTTTTTTTTCTCATGTCAGTGCGAATGCAACCTTCATTAAGAAGGTAACAACGTGTACGCACCACATCTAATAGGCCTCGCAAATCTAGGCAAGGTCTGCTGCATATTATCTATGTTCTCTTTTCTATTTAGAACCAACCAACTATCGTTATTATTTTCCATTTTTTGGGTTTAGAAAATCATTTTTTCGTTCCGAATGCAGGTCCACCAGATACATATATACATATGGGCCGATGCGATCAAATTTGCAGACATTGCAGTTCACTTTTCTGGTATGACGAAATACTTTCTTCTACCCCTAGAGGCCGTGCAGAGCATCATAAATGTTGCAATGCCGAGAAAGTCAGGTTGGATGGTCGCGGCGAATATCCAAAATATATAAAGTGACATTTCACTGAATGCCATTTTATGGAAAACATTCGAGCGTACAATCAGATGTTTGCGATGGCATCTTTAGGTGCGGAAATAGACGGGTCTGTTAACCGGGGCCGTGGTCCTTATGTGTTCAAAATTTTTGGCCAAATTTACCATTGGATAGGAAGTATGTGTTCTGAAGGAGATGCCCGGCCAAAGTTTCTCCAGCTGTATATCTACGAAACAGAAAACGCGGTTGCAAATTGTTTAGAAAACTTTTAAAGAACTGGCCACGGCCTAAGGCAGACATCGTTGAAAATATGATCGATTTTTTGGATCAGCATAACGAATTGGTCCAGCTGTTTAGAATAGTAAAGGATAAAATGGCTGAGGCTGATATACCACAATTTAAAGTCCATTTATTTGGTGTTGTTGGCTCAAGGCAACATGAATTGCCAGCTGGGGATTCTATTGGTGCAATTATTTTTGATGGTGGACCTGATGTACAGACTGACTTCGATGTAATCGTTGAAAAACACAGCGACCATCCGCAACAAATAAGCAAATTAAACCCTTCCTATATGTCGTTGCATTTTCCCCTCATCTTTATCTATGGTGAAGACGGATACCATTTGGGCCGTACATTATTAGGCAGGAGAGCTTCAGCATCGGACCCCCCAAAAAAGATGACAATGAAGATGTTCTATGCATATCAGCTTTACAATCATTCAGATCAATATAGCCTACTGACAAGAAGTGGCAGGTTATTTCAACAGTATGTTGTGACAACATACTGTAGTATTGAGCAATCACGCCTTTACTTTATTAGAGAGAATCAGAATAACATTCGCAATGAGTATATGGCGGGATTATATGATGCCATCTCACGTGGTGATCGTGATGGTTCAGATGTGGGTACACGCATAATACTTCCTTCGTCTTTTGTAGGAGGCCCTCACTACATGTATAGCCACTATTTAGATGCTCTGGCTATATGCCGTGTTCATGGTAACCCGTCATTCTTTATCACATTTACATCTAATGTAAATTGGCCTGAAATCTAAGAATATATGCAAGACATCCCACACGTCACACTTGCTGACAGGTCCAACGTTGTAGATCGTGTCTTTGAAAGGAAGATACATGATTTGGTAACATTCTTAAGAGATTCTAAACCTTTCGGCTATGTAGAAATAGGTACCATTTACATTATATATGTGCATAGCTTTTATGAAACCTGTATATTCATTAAACGGCTAACTCACCATCCTTTTATTGCAGTATTGTATACAGTTGAATTCCAAAAACGAGGTTTACCTCACTGTCATTTACTGCTATGGGTCAAAGAAAGTTCGAGGATACAAACGCACGAAGATATAGACATATATGTATCTGCAGAGTTACCGGACCTAGCAATTGATCCTGAAGGCCATAGAGTTATTGCAGAATTCATGATGCACGACACATCTGGCTTGGTAAACAAGTTGGCACCATGTATGCGGCATGGTGATGACTGCTCCAAGATCTTTCCTAAAGCCTTCTGTCCTGCCACGTTCATTGATAAAAAAGGCTATGTTCATTACCGTCGAAGGGATGCAGGTATAAAAACAGTAAAATAAAATGTTGAGCTTGACAATGGATATGTTGTGCCCCATAATCGTTCTTTATGCATGCGGTTCTATGCACACATCAATGTTGAATACTGCGAGTGGACAATGATGATAAAATACATGTTCAAGTACATTTCTAAAGGCACTGACCAAATAATTGCTTAAATTACAAGAACAATTGGAGCTGAAGGTCCAAACACAAGCCGTCGTCCATTGCCATTTAACGAGATCAAAAATTTCCAGGATGCTAGGTACATTGGTCCACACGAAGCATGCTGGAGGATTCTGGGATTAAGCATACATAGCAGAGATCCACCAGTTCAAATACTTGCAGTTCACCTAGAGAATATGCAACGAATCACTTTTAGAAGACAACAACAGCTGCAAACAATTGTTGACAATGAATACAACAAAAGAACAACACTAACTGAATGGTTAAACTACAATGCTTATAATACAGATGGGCGGCATCTAACGTATATAAGCTTTTCGAAGGAGTTTACATGGTATGCAGACGGAAAATATTGGCAATGTAGGCGCCGTACTACCAGCTCAGCAATTGGCCGTCTGACATACATACATCCTAGCTCCAGAGATGTATTATACTTAAGGCTGTTACTTTGTCATCAAAAAGGTAGAATGTCATTCAAGCATATCTGTACTGTCACAACTCGTAATTTCAGGTCATTTTCCAAACCCCGACAATTTACTATTCATGAGTTACTATTCATCAATAACTATTCACCAATCACTATTCATCATTTCACTATTCATCATTTTTTAAGTCAGTTTGAGACTTTGAGAATTCATCAAAAATTTTACTATTCACATGACACTATTCATTCCCACAGGGAAATTACTATTCATGGGCATCATTTATCATGTTGTAAACTTGGTTTACGGGTACTCAAATGCGCGTAACCAGTTAGGTTTAGCTGCGTATTCATGCATCATCAATAAAGACACATCATACAGACTAGAGTAGTCTGCATATCATCAGTAACATCATTATCATATCAGTTCATGCATGGGTTTGTGTGATTTTCATTAACGTATGCTTAATTGTTTAATTAACGTTACTACTCAGTTATTTCTGCTAACATTATACCCAATACTCCCGACTATGATCCTAACACATTTTCAAATTAATTATAATGATATAGAGATTATATTATTACTTTACCCGGTGTTTTTAAACCACTCGCTATATTTTTCGTTTGACGCTTATAACTCCGTCGGTTTACGAAATTTCAATCCGATAATCATTCTAACACCCGATTCTTGCAAGGAATATGGTTTTACAATTTTTACAACTTTGTTGTACTTTATTTTACCTTATCATGATTCATTTCTAGTTAACTCGGTACCCGGTAACACTCAATGTATACCTTAAACTAACTAACACATACAATAACTAGACAAGAGTTTTAATTAGACATCAAATCCATCCTTTTTCTCCACCATGTGCCGCCCCCCATGAGCCACCCTAAACCATAAGGTCACTTGATTTCAAGTACTCTTTCATTAATGTTTATGTCTACATGTTTCCTTATTTAATTTCTATAACACATCATTCTACAATTCACTAGCAAAATACACTACATATTCTATCTTTTCTCTTCTTGTTGGATCGGCCAAAGGAAGAACACCCAAGATCATTCACCAACTTTTGAAGTTCAAGTGTTAATCAAGCTCTAATTTCATTCCTAGTTAGGGTTTTGTGATAAAAACCCTAAGTTATTACACATTTTCTCATCAAAACTCTCCAATATTGCAAGTAAGCTTCAAGAACATCTCTTTGAGCATTTCATACTTTCATTTACTTCATATGATTATGTATTTTCAAGTTATACTAGTTAATCATGCAACATATTTATGTTTTAGATACCACTTTGCACATAAACTATCTTTAACACTAGATCTATAAGTTTCACTAGTGATCTCATGAAATCCACCAAGGTTGGTGATGTTTAGGACCCCATGACACCCTAAGAAGGTGTATGGTAGGATTTGCGAACTTGTGGAGTTGATTTGAAGTAGTATGATCAAGTTTAGAACCAAGAAAATGAGTTTTAACAAGTATAGATAAGGTTCTGTCCAAAAATGCAAAGTCTGGAAAACTCAGAAACTTTTGAACTAATTTGGCCTCCATATTCAGAAAGTTCTTTCAAAAACGAAACCGTGGCCGCAAGAATCACTAAAAACCGACTTATAACGAAGGAGATATGATTTTTCAAAGTTAGACGACGAAAACTAAAATTCTGAAAATTTAGTTGCTGATCGCCGAGATTCAAAGGACAAAACGAGGCATTAGACGTGATCTAGACGACCCGACCTACTGAGATTATGTTAGTTCATGTTTATAGAAAGCCGTGGATATAAAGAACTTAGAAAACAAGCTTATAACGGCCGAGTTATACATGTTTGAAGCCCGACGTGCCATGTTTATTTTGACAGCCACTAATAGAAAGTGTTTTAAGTATAAAAACTATTGTTTTTGCGAGACATAACATTGATAGCCGATTTTCTAATTGATCGAGGCGTGTAAAATCAAAGGTTAAATGAAACGACATTAATACATTGTTACAAGGTTTTCAAAAACGTCGAGTTTGATCACTAACACTTAACGTACAATATTTCGCGACTAGTTTCACGAAGCCATTTTGGACACATTTTCACAAGTTAAGGAAAATATTAAATTGCGATGAAAACGCTATATTTTTCCGATAGAACACCAAACGAGGATCGTGGACTACCGTTTCAACATATTTATACGAAAAGTAGTTTATAACTTAACGAGACGTCAAAAGTGTGTTTTTCGTCGATAAATGTTATTTTCAAAACTAAAAAGTGGTATCGTTAACATACCTATTTGCATTTGTTGCATTGTATCATTGCTTACATTGGATCATATCATTCATAATAGGTCGCGGTTAGAGGCCGAGCTTTATTTCATCATATCCATCATTGTCATTGTTGCTATATCATATCAGGTGAGTTTTCATAGCCCCGTTTTCAATTGTTTATTTGATTTCTAAACTCTCGGGGGAGAATACATTGCACCATTTTCATATGCGGACCAAAGTATACAAACTCATTTACATTGCTTAAGTTACATCATTGCCCAGATTAAAGTCTCCTTTATTATCATGAACAGTTAATTGTTAGCAAGCGAGAGTGAGTGAATAGATCTATTGAGGGTGACTCCTCCATTCGGGTTGGTAGCACCAACTGGTCAAACGAACGCATTTCATTTCTGTCATATTAGAGTGATTGGCAAACACTCAGTTGGGGCATTTCATTCAGTCTAGCTTCGGGGTCATGAGCTTAAGAGCTAATGTATCATTTTTATGTGGCAGGGTTTTGTCATACACTTTATACTTGTGGTATTCGTACAACATTTCATTTACATAAACCTATGATCTCACCAACATATTTGTTGACCATTTTTAGCAATGTATTTTTAGGTAATTAAGGTATCGCATGTTGGCTAGCATAAGGACATATCATGGAGTCGCGGAGTCGACGCGTCTCACTTTATATTTTATGCACTTATCCATCGTTTGAATTGTATGAACTTATTTTCCGCAACATGTTTCACCTTTTGGGACCTAGCTTTGTAACTCTGAATGTTTTTAAATAATCAAACGATGTATTTTCTAAACGACACTTTAGGTCATTCAATATAACTGCAACTCTGATGCTATGACCAGTCATGCCCTCGAATGCTTCATTCTGCTGCAAGTCACGAAATTTGGGGGTGTGACAGTACAGTTGATAGTCAGGTTTATCATACATACAGAGCTGCGTGTGAAGCGATGGGGCTGTTGGGAGGTGATCAAGAATGGAGTATAGCTTTACAGGAAGCTTCTTTCTCAGCCACTCCGTCTCAAATGAAATCTCTTTTTTTCCAAATGCTCATCTTTTGCGACGTTTCCAGCCCAAGCACATTGCTTCAGCCCAAGCACATTGCGACGTTACCAGATCTTTACGTTGATGCCGATGACTTACAAGCCGGCCTCATGTATGAGCTCCAAGCGATTCTTACTTTCTGTGGTAAATCACTGAAAGATTTTAGTCTTGACCTGCCTCCACCTCATTTACTACAGATCTTGAATAACAGGGCCATAATGGAGGAAAGAAGCTACGATTGTGAACTACTCAGAAGTGAAAGCAACACGTTAGCGAGCCAGTTAAATATTGAGCAACAAATAATCTTCGAGCAGGTCATACATGTTGTCATTAACCACCAACAGAAGCTCATATTTGATATTGGACATAGAGGGACATGCAAAACTTTCATTTAGAAGACTATAGTTTCTACATTAAGGTTAGATGGAAAAATTGTTTTGGTAGTCGCTTCTTCTAGTATAGCTTCCTTATTGCTCCCATTAGGATGAACGGCTCATTCAAGATTCAAGCTACCGATTGACTTAACTGACGAATCAGTGTGCAACATAAAAAAGAATTCACAAATGGCAGAGTTACTGAAGCAGACTGATCTTATCATTTGGGACGAAGCTCCTATGAACGATCATAGATGGTTTGAAGCACTTGACCGTAATTTGAGAGATATACTAAATGCTCCGAACCATCTATTTGGGAAAAAAACTGTTATCTTAGGTGGAGATTTCTGGCAGACACTTCCTGTCAAGAAAAATGCTACGAAACAAGAAATTATTGCTTTTTCCATAACACTCTCATACCTATGGCCACACTTCAAAGTCATTTGTCTTAAACAAAACATGTGTCTGCGACAAACATGCCTCTCAAATCAACAATATGAAGCGGCTGCCACATTTTCTCAATGGTTGCTATAAGTAGGTAATGGTACCATTGGAAAAGCAGATGAAAATGACCCAAAGAATACAGCTTGGATCCGAATACCAGATAAATACTGCATTCTCGAAAGTGAGACAGCTACCCAAGAACTCATAAATTTTATATATGACGAAGAAACATTGCAAAGGCCAACTGCAATGTCATTACAAGAAAAAGCTATAGTGTGTCCAAAGAACGAAACTGCCGACACTATAAATTCTATTGTTCTTGATATGCTACATGGGAGTGCTTATACTTTTACAAGTATCGACGAAGCTACACCTTAAACAAGCGACGGAGGAGCAACAGAGCTATTATATCCTACAAAATACCTAAACACACTTTCCTTTTCAAGGATGCCCCCACATAAGCTCACACTTAAAATAGGTGCACCTATAATGTTACTAAGAAACCTTAACCTACCCGGCGGGTTATGTAATGGTGCATGGATGATTGTCAATCAGATTTTTACGAAGCTTATTCAAGTAAAGATCATCACTGTTACTCGGATGTCTGAAAAAGTTTATGTCCCCCAGATTTTGTTAATCAACAAAGACGAAAAGCTGCCCTTTGTATTTAAAAGAAAACAGTACCCAGTGAAGCTATGATATGCAATGACAATCAACAAAAGCCAAGGCCAATCATTAAATAAAATTGGTGTATACCTACCAGAACCTGGTTTTGGCCATGGCCAACTGTATGTTGCGTTGTCTAGGGCGACATGTCCTGAAGGCTTAAAAATCCTAATCAAACAACACGCGAACAAGGATAAGAACACAACTAAGAATGTCGTTTACAAAGATTTTTTACACATGGTTACACTTGCACAGGTTCCTTATGCTTAGATTTATCCTTTAAATATACATTCCTACAATTGCCAAATACCTGTGCTCATAACCTGTTGCCTGTTATTATAAATGTTTGATTGTCGTTCTTTGTTTGCATATTCCATTATTATGTCTACTTTATACTCTACTTGCATTTCTAATTTTGCACATTAATAATTGCATTGTCACCTTTTTCTTCTATTAAACATAAATTGATATGCACCTGTCATTAATAATTTTTGTTTAATTTACAGGAAAATGGAACAGAGTTCTAGCATTGTGCCATCATGTAAGTCTATAGGAAAAGAGATCATTACACAGTCAGATTACATCGGGCTTGCCAACCTAAAGGAATCAGATACTGGCAAAGCTATATATGTAAAGGCATACCGAAAATGGAAACCAACAAACAAACACGGAAAACCGGTCGTGTTTTGTTGCATGCTAATTGATCAACAGGTACAATGCACTATTCTACTATCCAAACAAAGCACATGGAGACTTCCATAATCAATTAGAAAAGTGCAACAAACCACAGTAAATTTATGAGTTCCTATTTTATTTGCAAGGGACAGCCATACAGGAAAATGTTAACTTGCGAGAAAAAAATAAATTTAACGCTCTCCTACAGATCAACCAAACTTACAAGATAACTGGGTTTGACTTTCATCCTTCTAAAACATGGATGTAAGTAGTACCTCACTCGCTTTCATTGATTTTTGGAACATACACAGATATTAAGGACATACCAGATACGGGTTTCCCGAGCCATTATTTCAATTTCAACCAATATAGAGACCTATATTCAAAAGTAGACATCAAAGAAGGACTGCTAACAGGTATGTAAAACATGCATACATAAGATAAGCATAAAAAGTATACGTATAATTTGGTATTCCTATTTATAGATTATGTAGGCTGCGTCCAATATGTAACTGAAGTGCAGAGATCAGTAAAAGCAACAAAAGACACGGCGGTTTGGAGAGACATTGGTATCCAGAATTTAGAGTGAGTATCTACTTTTTATCATTAAAATTTAATATTTTTACTGATTCGTGCTAACAACTTCTCCTTACAATAGTGGCCACACAGTTAGATTTACTTTATGAAATGAAGATGCACATGCTTTTAACAAAGCAGAATACGAAAATGCCGAGAAACCAGCAATTATAGCAGTCAGCTCAAGTTTAGTCAAAAACTATGGAGGTAAACTGTCTACCTTATACTTATAATTCATAATCGTAAACTTATTGCCTAACATGTGGATAAAATGATATAGGCCTACAGCTTTCAAGCACAACTACAACATGTTACTACTTCTATTTAAACATACCAGAAACTGATGAAATCGGCAGCGTGTACTTAAACTATCAAATACAGTAATATTACTTTTGACATTATAAAAGCAGCTAAAATCACATCAAATAACGAGACAGGTATGACCAATTCATTGAACCGCCAACAATAGTAAATGTACAGAACCAAAGATGTGCAGATACAGAACAAGAAAAATAGAGAAACTGCGTGAGCCTAGCAGATTTGGTCAAAGAAAATCCACAGAACCAACAGGTGACCACCAATTTCAATAAAACCATTATCAAATGAAAATTAAATACCCAACTAAAATTTTAACAATACAGAATGTCCGCTTTACTGTGGTCGCTACTATTGACAAGATCAAAACAAAAAGGCCATGGTTTTTCAAGAAATGCCCAGACTGTAAAAGCAAGATCTCTGAACGATTTCCACATGCTCATTGCCAGCAACCAACTCCTGAAAACGACATCAGTTACAGGTAAACTAAAATATTGACACAGTCTCATACCAATATACATATGTGCCTTTTTATATATACTGCTTTCTATACAAAAACAATTTTGCTAAATAACATTTTCCTTCTTTTTAAACAGTTATTGCTTCAGAGTTCAATTGTCCGATGGCACTAGCAACGTAACAATGACATGCTTTAGTAACGAAGCAAATTCGATAGTGAAAGATTGCAAAGAATTAATGCAGAGCCTTCCTAACCCAGACCCCTACGAGTACCCAACAGAACTGCTTGATTTACAAAGAAAGACAAAAATATTCCAGGTGCACTTTGCATCAGAAAGTACAAAAGAAAAACAGCTTTTCATTCTAGATACCGCTTAGGATGACACACTATTAATAACAGCACCAATTCCTGCAACTGGCAAAAGTATCACAGTCTCTTCAAAAAAAATAAAGACACCGGAACCAACAGGTACGTCAGCAGACACTATCATTGCACCGCCTAGCACAGACACCAAACCTGTACCAGGTCTTTCACTAACCGTCACTACACCACCACACACAAGTGTAACAGTCAAAAACAAAGAATCTACAAGCACAACACAAGAACAACATACAACAATCGAAAACAAAGAAACTGCAACCGCACCCGCACCACAAGAAGAACACATCACTTTACCAAGTTTTTCCCCAACCATCACTACACCGCCACACACAAGTACAATTGTTGAAAGCAAACAGACTGCGACCACACCACAAGAAGAACACATCAGTTTACCACAAACATCCAAGCCAACAGATGAACCCACAAAAAGAAGTGCTCGAAAATCCCTTTTCTCAGAAGGCAAAGATGCAGGTGCAACAGGAACTCGAAAAAGATCCAAAAAAGAAGACTAATCGCCACAACTTGCAACACGTATATGCAAAACAGAAGTGGCAAGTACCTATGCATAATAATCTAGGTAGCTGCACATACTAAAGTGCAGCTTTAAGACAATAGTTTATTTAAATATCTAGCAGTACTAGGTAGCACCAATCATCTAGACAAAGCTTTTCCGTTGACAGGATATCTGTTTTTATATTTTGTGCAACGCCTAACAATAGTGATGTAGGCGTAACTTTCACATTCAATGGATACTAAGCTTGGTATTTGGTGCAACAACTATTAGTATAATCAAATTTGTCTCTATATTATTACACGGCTATTACTATACACTCTTACATCAAATAGATCCCAACAAAACAAAAGAAGATTAAAACACTTACAAATATTGAACAGGTAAAAACTAAAACCAAAAGAGTAACTTTTAATAATACTTATTTTTTATACATAAAACCTTAAAAGGTTGATTCATACATAAACCAGAGGCATATAGACTGTGCCAACAAAATTTGCCAACAGGCTTACAACATAACAGAGAGTGGACATACCTAAAAGATGATCATTAGCAATAAAACCCAACAACGCAACAAACCTAACCAAACTAAACATATGCATACCCTTATTACCACCTAACATTAAAGATCTACATACCTTTACTACGACAACATAGAAACATACAAAAGACTAACATAGAAAAGACCCCATCATCAACTAACTTATTTAAACTTTATAAGGTTCTTCATGATTCTAGATTTTTCACGAGCACGTAGAGCAGCAACATCACCCATCTGGATCAAACGGCCTAATTCAGCAAAATCTTCTTTCTCAGCAGCTTTAAGCACTGCCAAAGGCTCATCAAGCATAGGATGACTCCCAAACTGATTAAGCTCTAGAATAATTGCATGCCTATGCTCAATACGAGCTTCTACCTCCTCAATCCTATGACCATAGTCCCTTTCATCCAACTTATAAGCATCCCTCTCTCGTGAAAAGATAGTATGCAAGACCTTATCGATTCGCCTATTGCCAATCTGTTCTGCAATCTTCTTATAGATTGGAAAGCTAGAAGCCATGTGTTTTGAATAACTAAAAGTTTTGACCAACAGATATTGGTTGCTGAGTGTATGCACAAATAGGCTAAAAAGGATTTATATAGCCAAAGAAAAAAAAATATCTAAGGAAACTAAACTAGAACAGTTCCAAGTTAGATTATACTTCCTACACATCTAAGAAATATCTCATCTAAAAATGTACTAACCAAAGTAAAAAAATTCTGAAGACCACCTAACTTCCTATCCATCTAAAAAATATCTTACCTTAAAATGTACTAACAAAAGTAAAAAATTTACATACCCTTATGCCTATCAAACCTAAAAGCATTAAAAAATTAGTATAAACCAAAAACAATTCTAGCATATTTATTAGAAAACAAAATATGGCAAAATCAGCAATTCTAAAAGAAAAAGGATTACTATACTACATTAGATTTTGGACATTATGCTATTGCAGGTGGTATAGTGAGTAGTAACGCACGTCTTTCATAGTGCCTTAACTCAAAGAATAACAGTTATTGCTACTAACAAACCACATTATTTACACAACCTTTTCACAATATGAAAACATGGCCAAAGTAAGCAAACTTCAATGCAATAGGCATGCTCGAATATTACGTTATTAGCAATCAGTGAATGAATGCAATGTAAAAAGCAATTGTAAACTATTAATATCTAAAGATATCATAACAAATTGCAAGTAAAAATCTAGATACGCTTATCACTACCAAGCCTAAACACATTGAAAAATTGGTAGAAACAAAAAAAATTCCAGCACATTAGTTAGGCAAAAAAATATGGCAAAAAAAATGTTATAAAAAAAAGGGTTAGAATACCTTTCCTAAAAAACAGTCAAAACAAATAAAGACACTAATAGCCTACATTTAATATGCTTTAACAATGACTCAAAGTCATTGGTCAAGAATTACGACATGAGTTTACTACCTTAGATTCTTGGCACTATCTTATTGTAACTGGTATTCTCATTGGTATTACGCTTCTTTCATAGTACCTTAACTCAAAGAATAACACCTATTGCCTAAAACGATAACTACTTTGGACCACATTTTTTACCTGCAGCAATAGCTACTTTAGATAGATGACTGCTGCTACTTTATTAACTAACCACATTACCTCCAAAACTTTTTGACAATGTAAAAAAATAAACAAGCTGAGCTAACCAGAATACAAGAACCATGGTGCAACAACTATCCTACAATCAAACATCTTTCTACATTATCATACAACTATCGCCTTACACTCTTACATTAAGTAAAAGTAAATGTTAACAGAACAAAATCAAATCGCAATATTTGCAACCACAAAATACACAAAAAAAAAAAAAAAAAAGGAAAAGCAAAACTTCGAATACATACTAAAAGTTATTTTTATTCATAAATGCGTGTAAAGTTAGTTGATACATAAACCCGAGACATCTGAACTGCCAACACAAAATTTGCCCTCAAGCTAAGACCATAACATAATGTACATACACCTAGAAACCATACACGCGAGAGGATCCTAGCATGCGCTTAACACAAACTACATATGCGTACAAACTATTGCCAACAGACACAGAAACAGGTACCAAAACACAGTTCACCTAAACTGTTACATAGCTAACTACAACATATTTACTTAACAAGCGACATCATAACCTTAGTCTTTGTAGCCCGGCGTCGCTCACAGGCCCTTACTAGCAGATTCAGATAACCAATCTCTTCAATATCTTCTTCCTCATCTACCCTTAATCCTTCAAGAGTACGAACAAACACATCCCTTTGCCCAAAACATTCTAACTCCTTCATAATCCTTCGCCTAAAAGCCATACGATTTTGAATCATTAAAATCATGTCTTTATAATACATGATTGCATGAGTATTACCTTCCCATTCTTGATTAAGAAGCTCCCCCAAGATATCATCCAAGCACTTGGAACCAACCTTCTTATAAAGTAGAGTGCACATAGGAAATCGAGTTGCCATGATTGAAGAATCAAACACTATAAGTTGCAGTAACAATCAGTGCTAACTAGAAATAAAATCCACAAACGATTGGCCCCTAATTTTAAGCAATTGATTTTTCCCCAAACCCTAATCTATAATAGTGTTTTAGTGATATGTGTGTGAGAGAAAAAATACAGTGCATACCTACCAATAATTATATCCTATTTTTTACAATAACATAATATAAACAAATAAAAAATAAATAACACCTTTTAAATTATCAATATTAAAAATAAATAAAATTTCTAAAAACAATAAAAGTTTGATTAATGCTAAAAAGGCTGATCATGATCAGCCTCTTCCATTCATAAGATTATTATAATTACAACCAAAGTTTATACAAAAGCTTCACCAGAGAATGCATAAAACAACCACATCATAACATCAAAACACAAAATATAACCATGAAGACACCCTAATCATCTTATTGGTCATCATCATACTTCATCGGCTCAACATAGCCAGCCTTATCCTTTAGTCATTGACAGACCGCCACAAGAATTGCAGTCAACGCCTCCAGCTTTTGGCGATCCTTCATCTGCATTTCAAACAAGCAATCATGCCCATCCGTAGCAACCTCATAGAAAGGCCCAAAGGAATCGGCCTCATTCATAGTCTGCTCACTAGAATTCATAAACATCATCCAAAAGAGCAGATAATTGGTGATGTTCAATCTGCTGTTCAGACCAGAAGTAAAACAAAGGGGTTGAGTGATTTGCTTCATCAAGGATTATTTGCTCAATCACTACATCAAAGGAATAGCCACAAGGATCTACAAAATTGCAAGTTTGCTTGTTTTCTGTCACAAGTGGAACCCAAGACTACTCATAAAGCTATGCAAGATTCTAGTTGGGTTGAAGCTATGCAAGAGGAATTGTTGCAGTTCAAGCTTCAAGAAGTCTGGATATTAGTTGATTTGCCTAATGGGAAGAGGGCAATTGGAACAATATGGGTGTTCAGATGCAAGAGAGATGAAAGAGGAACTGTGGTCAGAAACAAAGCTAGATTGGTGGCTCAGGGATATACTCAGGAGTGTAGTATATTCACGATCAAAGAAACACACGTATGGTACTAGAATATGGATCGAATAGGAGAAGAACTAGAGAGAGAAGTAGAGATGTGGAACCTTTAGTGAGAGAAAGAAACGGAGGTTAGATTAAATGAGTGAAAGGTCCCACCCTCTCCTTTGGTGGAGAGGGCTTTATATACTACTATATATGGTGCCCCTAGTGGGCTGTGGAGCGAGCTGACAGTGGGTAAAGATGCGACCCACTCCACAATAATAATAATAACTAATCTACTACTAATATTATAAATAAACCTACGAGCTATTAAATGCTAATAAGTACTTGGGGTGACCGAGTCTTCAACTGAATATTTATATTCCTAACAATCTCCCCCTAAGGGAGGTTACCCCGGAAGTAATGTTCTGCATTCTAGCACTCTATCCTTGAATCTTGACTTCATTGCTCGTAGACCTTAATTCTTCAACGTCAAGGATCTTTGTGCCTTCAGCAGTGAACTTGCGATGACTGTTCTTTGTTTTGGATGATCTTTGAGTATTCTTTGAAGATATCATCCAACATATGTCTTCAAGTCATCTTGTGGCTTCGTCATCATGAGAAGTTGTGATCTTGGAGCCTTCTTTGAGATCATCAGCCACCGTAAATCTCTGAGCTCATCCATTGTAGTAATGCCTCCATGTGATATGTTGTGACCGTTGAACTCGCATGCTCACACTTTTCTGGATCATGATAATTATCATCAGAGTTGCGGAAGCCGTGTCGTAGGTCTTTTTGCTATCATGATGTTTTGATAATCAATTAGAAGTGTGAGCATGGAGTGTGGATTGACACGTCTCTGCTGGAATCAGGAACCACCATTGCCATCTTTATATGAATCTGAAATAAAACAGTTAGCAATAAAGTTGGAGAACGAATATGGCTTTGTCATTCGTTCGATGTGGTGGTTGGATTTAACCTTCGGTTCTGTGAAGACCGACCTGTGATCAGGTAGAATCCCCTTTAAAGAAGATTCTCCTTGACAGGAATTTCCAGCTTGTAGTAATGAGTCTTCCAACACATTAATGTCAGAATCATCATACTAAGCATGTTCTCATACCGGAACGTCTCAAAGCAGACAGCACGGTAGAGTGAATCAGTGAATTAAATACCCACTGATTGATGAGAAATTGATTAGAAAAATTACTTGCGTGTCACTGGATAAACATTTTGTGCAACACGACAAGGGTTTTATAAATTGAATCACATTTCTGTCAAAAATACTTTTGTTTGAAAATTTTCACAATCAATGTGCTCGAAACTTTGTTGGTGAGCACATTGAAAGGTTTTCCAAAAGTATCCGTCAATCCGTTTCCTGGAACAAGTTTGATTCAAATTTGAATCGCCCCATCGTTTCTTTCCAGTTGTCACAAGCTTGATCCATGAAGGATCTCACATGTCACCCACCAAGAGCTTGTTTGATGTTGGCTTTAGAAGGATTTCCATCTTCATTGTGAATACTTTACGTATCACTCGGATGTTCTGGCAATACCACAAGGATAATGCGTAGGACTCTTCATATATATTTTCTTGCTTTTCACGGTGTATGAAACAGCAAGCATATTGGAAATGTGTCCTAGTGAGATTAATGGATGATCTCTGGGCTCTAGACTCAATAGTGCATTTTGATTTAGTGATCGGAGGCTGGAGAGGACTGCCACCTTTTCAATATCATCTAACTCGGAGTGAGAAAGATGATAGCAATGTATTGATCTCCGTGACAAGTGAAACAAGAGTCCTTTGAGGGACCTTGAGTGGCTAGGGAGGGTTGTGCAGCGTATCACTGGGTCCTTGATACTTTGTCTTCAATGTCAGTAATCAACTACGTAATTCTGACAGCATATGCATTCACCCGGTTTCTGCCTAAGATGTAAGGAAGGCTTCTTTCTTTTCACCCTTTATCTTTACATTTCTTTTTCATTCTTCAACCCCTTCAGCACATACTGAGACTTCATTACTAGCACCTTGTTGGGTTTGTTCCAGCACTAGCTCCATCTCAGTCGGCACTCTTCCCTTATTCACTTTTTCTCCTTTTTTGTAATCATACCTAAGGACTTCTACACTAACTAGTGGATTGTCCCTGGGTAGATCCCTCCGGCTCTGGCGGGATCGTGGGAACTTATACCTAACCTTACCATCCTTATAACACCAGTACGTTAAATAAAATGGTCGGTCTTTGGTGTTCTTCCACAATTGCCATCATAAATCATCCGCTCCCCCTCAATATGTGCATCGATATACGAAAAGGTTTGGCACATATGGGAGAGCCTACACTTGAGTTTCAAAAGATCACATTTTTTTTCAGAATTCCATATTTAAATCACATTCTCTCCCCCGATCAAAAATTTCAAACCACTTGAGATTTGTGATCCCAATTGATTTAAATAAGTGAGAAATTTTGGGAGAAAATGTGGTCAGGTTATATTGTGTTCTGATTATGGAGCATACTATGCTCCCCCTTAAACTACGAGAGAGTGTCACTGCTGATGTTGCACAAATTTGGCAAGGTGTCAGAAATTTGAACAAATATTCTCCCCCTCAATTAATGACCCGTTTTCTATTTAAAGAGCTGTAGTCATTCAATTGAGCGACGAGTATTTGTGAAAATTTAATTCAATTTACCACCTTGTGTAACATCAAAACTCTCTTGTAGAATCAAAGAAGATAAAGAGTCTGATGTAAAGAAGACTTCTCTTCTTATACACGAAATGACGCACTAAAACGTACATCGGATCGGAAGAAAAACATGGATATAAAGTAATCCATGCCCAGGTGAACATCACCCGGTTGAGGGAACAACCGTCTTTTTGGCGACATGCTTTCCCCAGTGTATAGCGCGGGTTGCAGTATGAAGTAACTGCAAGCCATTAAGACATGTTTTAACCAATTATTGTAACTTCTGCTCGAGCTTCATTTAAAGACCCGTGTCATTATTGAATGACATTTCTAGGTCCGTAAATGTTATCGATAAACAGAAGACATGCCTAGGTGAAACTATTTTTGGTATTTTATGATTTTTTGATTTTTATGGTTTTTTATAGGTTTTATATTTTTCTATTTTCTTTTTGTTTTAAGATATATACAACTATATACAAGGATATGGGAAGTCAATCCTTTACTCCTCCTTTTCTTCTTGAAGACACTTGAGGGTTTCAGGTGTCAAGCTCTTCATTCCAAGACGTGGGAGAATAAATTGAAACCTTTCTCTCGGGAGAGCCTTGGTGAAGACGTCTGCTAACTGAAACTCTGTCCTGACGAAGTATAGCTCCATAATTCCTTTCTCAACTTGTTCCCTAATGAAGTGATGCCTGATGTCGATGTGTTTTGACTAGGAGTGTTGGACATTGTTACAACAAAGAGCGATAGCGCTTTTTTTGTCACAATATAGAGGAATCTTGTTGTATGAAAAGCCATAGTCTGAAAGTTGTGATCTCATCCATAGAATTTGTGCACAGCAACCAGACATAGCGATGTATTCGGCCTCTGTAGAAGATATCGACGTACTCATTTGTTTCTTAGAAGACCAACTCACCAACTTTTCCCCTAAAAACTGAGCTCCCCCCGAAGTACTTCGACGAGTGTCTTGACATCCCGCGTGATCAGCATCGGCGTACGCAGTTAACTCCATTGCTGTGTCCTTCGGATACCAGAGACCCATATGAACTGTGCCTTGAAGATATCTGAATACCCTTTTTACTGCTTCTAGATGCTTCTTAGTGGGCTTGGATTGATACCGAGCACACATGCATACGGCGAACAGAAGATCTGGTCTACTAGCAGTGATATACATCAAGGATCCAATCATGCTTCTATACTTTGTTTGGTCGACTGGAATCCCCGAAGGATCTTCATCTAGTCTTGATCTATCAACCATGGGAGTGTCAACAGGCTCACTTGAATCAAATCCAAACTTTTTCAAGATCTCATGAGCATATTTGGATTGATTTATGAAAATGCCTCCGAGACTTTGTGAGATTTGTAATCCTAGGAAGAATGACATTTGTCCCATCATTGACATTTGGAACTTGGAACTCATCTCCTTTGAAAATCTATCACATTCACTAGAATCAGATGAAGCAAAAATAATATCATCTACGTAAATCTGAACATGAAGCAGATGTTTGCCCGACTTCCTAGTGAATAATGTGGGATCAACAACACCCTTCGAGAACCCGTTTGCTAGAAGGAACTTGGAAAATGTATCATACCATGCCCTTGGTGCCTGCTTTAAGCCGTAGAGAGCCTTCTTCAAGCGGTAGACATGAGTAGGATGTTCAGCATCCACAAATCCTTCTGGTTGGCTCACATAGACTTCTTCCTTTAAATCACCATTCAGGAATGCTGTTTTGACATCCATCTGGTAGACTATCATATTCCGACTAGTAGCATTGGCAAGGAAGATTCTAATGGCTTCAATTCTAACAACTGGAGCAAACGATTCTTCAAAATCTATGCCCTCTTCTTTTCTATATCCTTTTGCAACTAACCGTGCCTTGTTCTTTAGAACATCACCATGCTCATCTAGTTTCACCTTGAAAATCCACTTGAGAGCAATAATCATAGCACACTCTGGATGAGGCACCAATTCCCATACTTCAAGTCGATCAAATTCATGGATTTCGTCTTGCATAGCCTCGAACCATCAATCTTTAGTCATTGCTTTTTTGGCATCTTTTGGTTCGACATTAGATAGTACGGAATTTAAGAAGCACCACAGTGCATCAGTGGCCAGTTGTTTACGTGTGGATACAGGACGAGCGGGATAGCCAATGATGTTGTCAATTGGATGATCGTTGGTCCATTTTCTGAGACGGTCATGAGGTTGAGGGTTTTGAACTGATGTTGCCGTGCTGTGTTCTTCGAAAGAGGATGTGTGAGTTGAAGATTCAGGAGCAAATATATTCTCAAAAGGAACATCATCTATAGGAGCAAACGGATTAACTTCCAAAGAATGGTCATCTGCAGAATCTTGTTGCACCGGGGAGGATTGAGTATTTGATGATGAGGGTGATTGACTGGCAGCTGGTGCATTGAAACTGATTGAGACTGATGCTGATGGGCCTTCAGAGCCTTGCGGAACTTGAGCATCAGCATTAGGAAGAACAGCTGCAGCATTTGAGTTCGTTTCATTTGTTGGCTCAAAATATTCGTCAAACATAGGATCAAATAACTTCTTCAACTCCTCACTAGTTGGTGGTACATAAGACTCTGCAGGCGTGGGATTCTATACAAGCCCTGAACTAATTGGTCCAGGTGTCAAAAGTTTAAGATCGGGTTCATAACTGGTTTGTCTTGAAGCAGGTTGCTCACTCAGCTCATCGAACGTAACATGAATGGTTACCATGATTTGTCAGGTTCTTTTGTTGTAGATTCTGTACCCCTTGCAATCTGGTGCGTATCCAACAAACATACCTACGTCTGCTTTGGCTCTTAACTTTCCCAAGTCTTGACCTTCATTAGTCGGATAGCAAAGTGCACCAAACACACAAAGAAAGGAAAGATCTGGATTTTTGTTATGAATTAGCTCATAGGGAGCCTTGTCATGAGTAGGATGGATCAGGGAACGGTTTTGGGTGTAACAAGCTGTTGCAATAGCCTCTGCCCAGAGAAACATCGGTGCCCCTGAAAATATAAGCATGGTTCTTGCAGCTTCCACCAGAGTACGGTTTCTTCGTTCAACTACTCCGTATTGTTGTGGAGTACGGGGGACACTTTTCTAGTGTGTGATGCCAATATTTTCATAGAAATTTCTGAGTTGATGGTTAACAAACTCAGTTCCATTGTCAGTGCGGATGATTCTGACAGTTTTGTCGAGCCTTACTTGCAGCTGTTTTATCAGTTTGGTGATAACCTCTGGAGTTTCATCCTTTGTTCTCAAAAACTTTACCCATGTAAACCGAGAGTAATCATCTACTATCACAAGAACATATTTCTTTCCATTTATGGTTTGTACTCTCATTGGGCCGCACAGATCCATGTGAAGGGTGTGAAGAACTTCCAAGTTGGTGTTGACGGTTTTGGGTTTGTGGGTTTGTTTCTTGCTTTTGCCCAGTTGACATGCGGAGCAGAGATGATCTTTCTCAAATTTTAGCCTGGGCATGCCTCGTACAAGATCTTTGTGGGAAAGATTATTTATGGTACCAACGTTTAGATGGTTCAGACGACGATGCCACATCCATGATTTTGTCTTGGAGGCTTTAGAAAGCAAGAAAATGGGAGAGGACCTCAACATTTCTTCAATCGATATGGTGTATAGATTTGTGCCCCGACTGCCTTTTAGAAGATCTACACCATCCAATTCCCTGACGAAACATGTGTGTTTTCTAAAAGCCACTTCTAGATCTGAATCACAAAATTGACCCACAGAAAACAGATTGTGCCCTAATCCTTCCACATAATATACCCGTGAGATTACACTGTCACCGAACACATAATCTCCATAACCCATAATCGCACCAAAATGGTCGTTCCCGAATCTAACTGTCCCGATAAACTTTTTCACGAAGTTCTTGAGCTGTGAGCGATCCCCAGTCATATGTTTTGAGCAGCCTGAATCCAAATACCATAGGACGATTTGTACGACCTGCATTTGAAGACATACAAAGATGGATAACTGAAATATGTAGATCCCCACGTGCAGCTGGGGTCCGTTTGGTTAGCATTCACAAATTCAGGAGCAACAAAGTTTGCTAATACTGAAGTCTCTACAGTGGGAACTATCCTAGAGTCAGGGGATGGCCTATTTGGAAGGCATTGCGTTCCTAGAGACAAAATTCGACCTGTTGGCCTCCATTCATTAACTTTCACAAACCTATGATCATTCAACTTAGGCAATGGACTTTTATTTCCTAAAATGAATTTTCTTCCAGTGGGTCTCCATTGATACCCAACAGTAGCAAAAGTTTTTCCTGTTGCCTTCCAAACTTTCTTACTTCTTTCAGTTTTCCTAACATACTTAACTTGGGGTGGTGCATGAGATATCAGAAATGACACAACACAATCATCATGATTAGCTGAAATTAAGCATTTTTCACATGTTTTACAGACCGCATTAGAATTCGAATTAATTACAGTACTTTTGATACTAGAATCAACACGATTCAATCTAGTCATTACAAACTTATTGTTCCTAGGTTGGGCTTCTACACTCTTCTTGTGATCACTATCAGCTGGCGCAGTCCTATCTTTCCTTGCATTGCCTCTAGGCTTTGACTCGCTAGCTTAGGTGTCACATTTCACTCCTGTAGAAGTAATGATAGGAACATTAGTTTCTTTCACTGTCACATGCTTTCCTGATTTTGATGTGCTGGGTTCTGATGTTCTTGATGGCAAATCAAAGGTTACATGCTTGTTTTTAATAGTGGATGATGATGCACCTAATCTATCTCTTTGGTTGCTAGACTTGGGACCCGTGCCAATGGCATATTCTAACTGATCCTGGATCCTTTTTGTGAGGACGCAGGCATAACCTACTGCCTTATCAATTGGTTTTTCTATTCTGTCCTCTTCCACAACCTCACGAAGAGTGTCAAGTCCATCCCTAAGGTGACAGAGATACATTTGATGGACATGTCTGTTGTTTCTCATGGGAAATGGAATAGGCCCCACATCAACATCGTACATTTTACAAGCAGAGACCTTTGATGCAACACAATTACAAGAGGTACTTGGCATTTTTCCTTTCACCTGAGTCTTAAGATTCTCAATTTCATTTAACAAAGAAGTTATCTTTTCATTATGACTATTTCTTGTAACTTTAATTGAGTCATATAACTCTTTGTAATGCTGTTTAATCTTAGAATTTTCTTCTCGAAAACACTCATTTTCATAATGTAACTTATTGATGGTGTCTTGATATTGAAAATTCTGAGAATCTAAAGACGAAGGTTTATTGGTGCCATACACATCACACTTGTTGTATTTCAATTGGGCAATTTGGGCCCTCAACAGTCGAATCATGTTTGTGTGAGCTTGAATCTTTTCATCTCGTTTGCTTAATTCAAAATATGTATCAAACTCAGGAGCATCCAAGGATGTCTTGTCATTTGATATTTTGCATTTTTCTTCTAAATGTTGATGTTTTAGTTGCAGATTTAGATAATCAACATCTAGTTTTGAAAAACGTTTAACCATGTTATCATGGTCATCATTTTGAATTTTGTCAAGCAATTTCACATTCTCCCCCTCAAGCTCAACAACACGATTCTGGGTAACATTTAAAGCAATAGCATACTCATGAAATTGACAAGCAGATAAAGCAGAATCAGTAGTAGTATAAAATACATCTTGTGCAATACATCTAGCAATCAAGTTGTCATTGGCGATGAGTATGTTTTTCCTTTCAATCTCACGACTCTTAAGTTCTATTGCATATTGAGTTACCTCATTTTCCATATCTTTAAACACTACTTTCATTTCATTTATTTCGGTATCAAGGGCAGTTTGCATCCCTTCAAAGTGTTCTTTAAGTAGTTTAAAGAATGGCATGACCTCAGTCAAGTAACACCTTTTTGTTTGTTCAAAACACCTTTCCCCCTCAGTAATTCCGGTTAGTGTGATTCTCTTCTTACATGTTTTATCAAAATCAGCAAATAGTTGCCAAAGCACGTATAAGCTAATTAAGGTTTTGCATTCAGTGGGAAGAGACAAAGGAACCAAATTCCAAGGTGTATTGGGAGGATACACCGTTATGGACGCAACTTTTCTAAGGGACGGGGTGTTGGCTTTAAGTTTATCTTCCTTTAGCTTTTCTATATCTTGTGACCAAAATATTTGTTAAGGTGTTAACTTCTTTTGAGGAGCAAACACAGTCAAACTATTCTCCTCATAATAATCATGGGGCTTGATTATTACTCGTTTGGCTATGCACATGGGATCCCTCATTTTCTCATTCATCTTTTCTCTTTTTCTCACTTCTATTTCATTACTCTCTTCTGACGATGAGTGGTCAGGTGGGGCATGATCAGGCATAATCATCACATTAGCATCATACAATGCGGGTTGGGCCAATTTTGTAATCCTAAGGTATGCAGACTTTGGTTCACCTATGGTTTTCTCACTATGCTTATCACTCAGCTTTCTGTGCTTGTAAATCATTTGAGCAGTCTGTCTGGTTTGATCTTGTGTGTACAACTTATCTTCAAGTTTATTCTTTAATGTTTTGAGTCTAGAGAAATCATCTAAGAGTTTAGATTCTTTTTCTTTGAATTCTAGCTTAAGCCTATTCACACAATTCTGTACTTCCTGTTTTTGTTTAACAGACATATCTAGCTGGCTTTTCAAAGAATTCAATTCATGTTTTAATGTTTCTTCTCTCACTCTAGAGTCTTTTATAAGTGTACGCAACTGACCTTCCATTTTCTGCTCACGTTCAGTTAGTTCAAACTTAGCACACTGTTCATACATGGCCACTTGTTCCTTATAGATGTTTAGTCTAGTGATCAAGTTATCATTAGGAGCAAGTACAGTGTTTTCATGCCACTCACATGCATTATCTACGTCACATGTATTTTCTATGGCACACACGTTATTAACAACACAAGCATTATTATCAACAGAAGATTCTCCATCTTGTACATCAGGCACGTTGTTGTGAGTCAAATATTGTTCATATGGAATCATATTGCTATTTTCCATGTCCACATTATTTGAGTCAGAAACATCTCCCTGTTGTACTTCGTTGGTAATATTTTGTTCATCAACTACTTCATATGTGTCATAAAGTTTTAGTACCTCAGAAATCACAGATGCATTTGAAGAACCAGCTTGTCGAGGTGATGAAGCCAAGGATGACAAGTTAACCATGAAGACTGTTTGAGCCGTTGGTTCATCATCCACATCAGAGTCAAATGCATCACAATCATCAGCTTTGAAGATGTTGGGATCGTTGACTGCTAGATCCTGAACTGGGTGCTCATCCACATCTTCATCAAAAGTATTTCCCCCATCAACCGCCAAAAACAACAATTCTTCCTCATCCAATACAGCTCCATTTTCTTGAGCCTGCATCAACAGCATCTTGTCCTTGAAGTAATCTGAATTCTGAGGATGTTTTGGTTGATTGCAATTCCTGGCAATGTGTCCCAGTCCTCCACAATTATAACACTTGAGCTGTTTCCCCTGCCCCTGATTGGCATTCCCCGCTCTTTTCTGCACATTACCTCGACCCATGTTTCTTCCTGCTCTCCCTTGCACATTCTGAACCACAATTTTCCCATCCTCCACCATTGCTAGATTGCGTGGGTTGGATGAGTTTCTTAACTGATTGTTGGTCTGAGGGAGAGATGCTTTAAATTGTTGAACCAGTAATGGTACTTGGTTGGTAAGGTTATCAATCATTTTGTCGGTCTGAGAATAGCCTGAGTCGAGTTGTGAGCTCATAGCAGAAGATGGTGAGTGAAGTTGATGATAACCTTGGTTAGGTGATGGTTGGGTGTTTGGTAGCGCACTTGCCATAAATGCCAGTGGGTCATTAGGAGTTGAAGGATTGAGCTTTTCTCTCAGTACCCGATCGTAGGCAGCATGCTTCTCATGTTGTTGCAGGTAGGCATACAACTGTTCATAGTTAGTATCTCTCAGACCTTTGTTGAGTTTGACAGCAGTAACAAATCTATCCCATTCTGGAGTCATGTTGTTCACAAACTTTGAGTTAAGTTGGATTTTGGGCATAGTCATTCTTATCATCCTCATGTCATTCACCAACTTATGGAATCTCACATAGTAGTCTGTGACATTTTCTCCTGGGTTCATTTTGAAGTGTTCAAACTCATCATACAATTGTGATTCACGGTCTTCTTTTGTGAGTTCTGACCCAGCTAGCAACATCTTTACATTGTCCCACACTGCTTTAGCTTCAGTGTTGAAATTGATGAGTTTGTAGACATCCTTTGGCAGACCCTGAATGACGATATTTGAGGCTCTAATGTCAGCATCATACCTCTTCTTTTCCTCCTCATTAAGGTCATTGTAAGTGCGAGGTCTGTCAATTCCAAATGTGACTGTGCCATCTTCACCAGTAGTAACAGCATCTCTGGTAGTACCCATCTGAAATGGTCCTTCATCAATGGACTTAAGGATGTTTGCTCCATTCTCTTTTCCCAAGCAATAAAGCTGTATTCTCTGTGCCCACGACTCATAGTCTGTCCTATCTAGCATAGGTGGACGGGTATCCGACCCTGCAGCTTGAATGTCATCTGATGCGGTGCTTGTCATGCTGGCCATAATGTATACGGGATTTTATAGTTCTTGTGATTTAACCGAGAAATCGAATCTTTCGCGGGACTTTCTAAAATCACCAAGAAACAAACCGTAAACTTAGAGTTACTTGCAAATTAGAATTTTAAGTTTTAACTCAAGGAAACTCAAATCTCAATTGATCAAATCGCAAAGTGTCAAGACACAGCTTGTCAAATCGCAGCAAGACAAATCGCAAGCTTATCAAATCGCAATAAGTCAAATCATAAGTGTTAGCTTGCAACGTCAAATCGCAATAAATCAACTCGCAAACTTATCAAATCGCAATAAGTCAAGTAGCAGCTTGTCAAATCGCATATAATCAAATCGCAATTAGGGAACTATGAGTCAAACCACAAAGTTCAACTCGCAAGTGCACAAGTCGCAACGCACTATATCAAAACGCAACAGACAAATCACAACCCTGAGAAACTGGTCAAACCGCAACTGTCAACTCGCAACTCTAACAAGTCGCAACCCTGACTGACACAAGTCGCAACTCACTATATCAAATCGCAACAGAAAAATCACAACCTTGAGAAACTGGTCAAACCACAACTGTCAACTCGCAACTCTAACAAGTCGAAACCCTGACTGACACAAGTCGCAACTCCCAAATCGCAAGTCACTACAAGACAGAACAGTCGCTATCTTTGACAAGTCGCAACTTGCAAAAACGCCAAACCTGTCCCTTTCCTAGCGATTTGTCTTTTTTACCAAAAACAGTAATAAGCCAAGTCGCAACTTCGAGAAACCTCAAATCGCAACTTTCACCTTCCCAACAATACACAAGTCACTACTAAGAAACTTTTACCGAGGGACAAATCGCTACTATGAACACTTTATCACTACCCCACGAATCGACCAAAAACCACCACACAAAGATGAAAATAATGATTCCAAACACCAAACACTACTTCAACACAAACCCTAAGCAAGAAAGTACAAGATTTAACAACTTCTAGCTACTAAACAAAGCGCAAAAGAGATATATTTAAGTAACTATCTATTCGAACCAAAAGTACCCCAAATCTACACAAATCCGTGAATATAACCATACATGAACCTAACCATGGCTCTTGATACCAATTGTAGTATATTCACGATCAAAGAAACACACGTATGGTACTAGAATATGGATCGAATAGGAGAAGAACTAGAGAGAGAAGTAGAGATGTGGAACCTTTAGTGAGAGAAAGAAAGGGAGGTTAGATTAAATGAGTGAAAGGTCCCACCCTCTCCTTTGGTGGAGAGGGCTTTATATACTACTACATAGGGTGCCGCTAGTGGGCTGTGGAGCGAGCTGACAGTGGGTAAAGATCCGACCCACTCCACAATAATAATAATAACTAATCTACTACTAATATTATAAATAAACCTACGAGCTATTAAGTGCTAATAAGTACTCGGGGTGACCGAGTCTTCAACTGAATATTTATATTCCTAACAAGGAGGAAGGCATTGATTATGATGAGGTGTTTGCTCCAGTAGCAAGAATAGAGGGAATCACAATATTCTTGGCTTATGCTTCATTCAAGAACTTCCCAGTGTATCAGATGGATGTGAAAAGTGCTTTCTTGTATGGAAAGATTGATGAAGAAGTATATGTAATGCAACCACTTGGTTTTGAAGACCCTAATTATCCTAATAGGGTTTATAGGGTGGAGAAAGCACTATATGGTTTACATCAGGCTCCAAGAGCTTGGTATGACACCTTGTCCAAATATTTGTTATCTAATGGCTTCAACAGAGGAACCATTGATAAGACATTGTTCATTAAGAAAGACAAAAATGATATTCTACTAGTCCAAGTTTATGTAGATGATATTATTTTTGGGTCTACAAACAAGGTGTTATGTGCAGAATTTGAGAAGCTCATGCATCATAGATTTGAGATGAGTTCTATGGGGGAACTCACATTCTTTCTTGGGCTTCAAGTTAAACAGAAGTCAGATGGGATTTTCATCAGCCAAGACAAGTATGTGGCTGATATCTTGAAGAAATTTAGTTTTACTGATGTGAAGCCTGCTAAGACAACAATAGAGACCAACAAACCTTTGCTCAAGGATGAAGATGGAGAAGAGGTTGATGTACATCTGTATAGATCAATGATTGGTTCATTGATGTATCTAATTTCTTCAAGGCCAGATATTATGTTTGCTGCGTGTGCTTGTGCCAGATTTCAAGTGTTCCCCAAAGTCTCAAACTTGAATGCTTTTAAGAGGATTTTTAGGTACTTGAGGAGTCAACCTAAGTTGGGCCTTTGGTATCCTAAGGATTCAACTTTTGATCTGGTGGCATACTCAGATAGTGATTATGCTGGAGCAAGTATGGATAGAAAGTCAACCACTGGAGGATGTCAATACCTTGGACATAGGTTGATCTCTTGGCAATGCAAGAAACAGACTGTGGTGGCAAATTCCACAACTAAAGCTGAGTATGTGGCTGCTTCTAGTTGATGTAGACAAGTGCTTTGGATCCAAAACCAATTGCTGGATTATGGGTACAATTTTATGAACACCAAAATTTACATTGATAATAACAGCACAATGTGTATCATCAAAAATCCTGTTTTTCACTCTAAAATAAAGCATATAGAGATAAGACACCATTTTATTAGAGATTGTTATGAGAAAAAGCTAATTCAAATAGTTAAAATACATACTGACAATAATGTTGCAGATTTACTCACAAAAGGCTTTGATGTGGGTAGATTTCAATTTTTAGTTGCTAGTATAGGTATGATCAATCTTTGAAAAACCTTATCTCTATGTGTTTTTGTAAAAGTTTGTAAGGATTTGTGCTATTATTGATCAAATAAGTTGTTTCTAGTCCTTGCTATGTCTGTGTGTTGTCTGCTGCTAAGTTGGTTATTCTGCTGCTATGTATAGCTATGCCTTGTGATTATTGTGGCATATTCTTGTTTGTGTTTTTGTGGTTTTGGACTAAACTTTTGCAGGATAAGTCACAAGGGAATGATTGATTGATGAGAAAAAGATGTTTAGTGTGTTCAGAGAACATTCTACTGCTGGTTCAAAAGTTTCTGCTGCTGGGCATACCATTCTGCTACTGAAGGTTATGCTGCTCAAGTTGAAACTATTGGGATTCTGCTGCTTGGTTTGAAAGTGTTGGGACCATTTTGCAAATTGGCGCGAATAAAGCCCTAATTGGATCTAAACGGCATAAAAACCCAATTCGATCTCACCAATAAATTTGTACGCCCAAAATTAAACCCCATTCAAACCCTAACACATCTTTATATCATCCGATCAAACACCCCCAAAATCAAAACCCTAATTCACGATGACGAGACGCGAATACTCTGCTGACCACAATCAAATTGCATTTCTTCAAAAGGTCCCTGAATCCGAGGGTTTTACTGAAGTCATTGACTTTCTTAATGCATCACAAATAAGGTATGCATTAACAGTGAATCCCACCATATATAAATCCCACATGAGAGTGTTTTGGTCTATTGTCAAGACCGAAACTTAACATGGGGAAGAAATGTTAATAGCCACAGTAGATAAAGAAAGAATAGTCGTTACTAAGACATCTGTAAGAAGAATACTTCGTCTTGCAGATGATGAGGCAATAACTTGTCTTCCTACTTCTACTATTTTTGAGGAACTTGAAAAAATTGGGTATGAGAGGAAAAATGATAAGTTAAAGTTTTTCAAAGGCCTTCTCTGCCCACACTGGAAATTCCTTCTTCACACCCTTTTACATTGTCTTAGCCCTAAAACAACTGGGTGGAATGAGTTCAGTACAACTCAAGCTTCAGCCTTGATTTGTCTGGCTACAGGCCAACCATTTAATTTTTCGGCTATGATTTTTGAAGGGTTGAAAAAGAATATTTCTGGAAAAGTTTTTGTTTACCCAAGATTTTTACAACTAATCATAAATAGTCAATTAAAAGAACCTTTGGAACATAGAGGGACTCAACCAAGTCCTAAATTAATCAGCAAAATGTTTTCTTATTTACGGAAAAATGGGACTGGTTTTTCTAGGAGAATAACTCCTTTGTCCCAACATATTTTAAACATTGCTGCTGCTCAGGGTGAAGAAGCTGAAAACACCACAGCTTCCCATCACACACCCACTCCTGAAAAATCCCAAAATGAATCTGAATCAACCCAAAAGACCCAATCCCCTAGGACTTCACAAAATGAGAACATTGTGCACCCTCAGGCCAATGTTAGTATGGAAGCAGATGAGGCTGCCATAGGGGATGTAGGTGGCATGATGGGAGAGGCTGGCACTACTGTTTCCAACTTAGTAGTTGAACAGGACAGTGCTAACATATCTAAGACCTCAAACATGACAACATCTAATGTTGAGAGTTCTTTAGAACTTGCAACAGGTGATTGAAACCCCAGTCACATGGCTAAAAAGGGGGACTCAGGTGATCAACCAAGGGTTGATACTGAGTTGAAGTCCAAAGATTCACCTCTCAGGGAAGGTTACACATCCCGAAGTGATAAGGACAGAGATGATACCAATGAATTGATGGATGATTATGTACACAATGACATTGCCCATGATACACCTCTCGGACCAGTTAACACAGGTCGAAGTGTTGAGACTAGACTTGAAACTAAACCAGAGATTTTGATGGAAAATGTACAAAAGGCCAAATCTTATGATCCACCTCTCGGGTCAGGTAATACAGACCGAAGTGGTGAAGATATTCTTAAACTTCTAAATGAATTGACGGATACATGTACAAAATTGTCAAAGGAGGTACTTGATCTCAGGAAGCAACTAAGGATGGTAAAATCTTCTCAGGGTGCTGAAATCAGAAGGCTCAAGCTAAGAGTTAGGCATCTTGAGGGGTTAAATAGATCAAGAACTTCCCATTTCAAACAGTCCAAACCTAGTTTGGGGGAGGATGCTCCCAAACAGGGGAGGAATGAAGACCATGGTTCAGGGAAAGAGAACAAGGGTCAAGGGGAGGTTGAGACATTATTGGATGAAAATGCTAATATGGACATGGACTCAGGAGAAAATGAGGAGTATGTGGTCAAGGATAAGTCAGGAAATGAAGTGGTTCTGGAAAATGTGGCTAGTGTTCAAGATGGAGATTCTACTGCTGGCTCAGGGAAACCTAATGCTAGTGTTGCTCATTCTGCTGCTGAGCCAGAGCAAGGTTCTACTGCTGTTGGAGTTGAGAAGTTGGACAAGGAAGTTGTGTTTATAGCTGGTGTTGAACATTCTGTTGCTGAGCAAGGAGATGAAGAGTCAGATGATGATGCTCTTAGTTTGGCTCAGGTTATGATTAATATGAAGAACAAAGTTCCCACACCAACAAAACAACAATCTAAACCAACACCAAAATCAACTACAACAAAGTCACTCCCAAAACCTACAAGAAAACCAGCAAAAGGAGTTGTCATTAAAGAGCCTGTACCAATCCCAAAACCTGCACAACCAACTATTGCATCAACAGACAAAGGCAAAGGTATCTTATTTGAAGAACCCAAGCAGAAGTTCAAGTTTCTAGATGCTGCTGCAAAGGAACAACAAAGTAAGTCTGATGCAGAAGTTGCAAGAGAAATGGAAGCCAAATGGAAAGCAGAAGAAGAAATGGAAAAGAAAAGGCAATTACAAGCAGATTGGGAGGTAGCCATGAAAGCTCAAAAGGAGGAAAGGGAAAGATATACTCCTGAAGAGCAACAAAATGCAATTGATGATCTGCTAGGAGAATTTAGAAAGAAGCAGAGTCAAAAGAAAGGTGAGTATAAGAAGAAGAAGCCTTCAAGAGCTGAGGAGATCAATTACATGAAAGCTTATCTAAGGAATCAAGCTTACTGGAAAGCTAGCTCATTCAGAGGGATGACTAGAGCTGCTATTGAGAAGGCATATTTTGAGACTCGTGCTAGAATAAATAAACCTGTTAAACCTTTGTCAGATGCTGAAATTGCAAAGCTCACAAGACAGATGCCTCCAAATTTTTATATGAATTCAGATGCTACTGAAGGTGTTAAAGAAAAGATGGATTATGAGAAAGTGACTGAGGTTGTTGATGCGCGTGATGTGTCGTTGCGGTTTAGCAGTTTTAATGCCTACTTAAGTTTTAAATTTATATTTAGCCGACTTATCAATAACACACACACTTAACGAGCAGTGTACCCGGTCAGTATGAATATAATGGTAAGTAGAGTGTCGATCACTAAGAGTGGAAGTATTATCTAGTTATTCTAATCAGTATTTTAATATCCTAACGCAAGCGGGTTTCAGCCTGAGAGACAGGCACGATTTATTTGCAATTAAATAATAAAATAAACCAATAGGCACGAATCAGCAAGTAGCACACACGTACACAGATAAATACTCGAGACAATAAGAGGGCTGTCCTTATGATTAAGTAGATTGTCACTTGTTTTATTGATAGCTTTATATGAAGTGTATGTAGTTAACCCTTTCTCGTTGGTCCTAATCTTATCGGCGAGTAAACCCTTAATGATTACTTATGTCTAAAAGTTATTCCTAAGTGATCAATTTAGTAATAACCGTGGGAGCCACATTATTTTCCGCAGTCAAATGCCCGCAAGCCACTAATAAACACAGAGGTTATCAATGCACTAATAAGTAGTAACCAAAGACATCAACATATAAACTTTAATTGATGGGAAAGCAAGTATTAAAGGGAGTGCAATCTTTCGTTGTCACATTACACAAGCCACCAATCCTGATGAATTAAAGTTTGCTAACACAATAAAACAAAACTACTTAATGAATTAAACACATGCAGCACCTTCTTACAGCTCTTGTATCTTTGTTTGGTGTGTCTTGTGCTGCCTCCTTTACTGAATTCGTCCTAAGGTTCTGCTGCTTCGGTCTTCGAATATAATATATTCCTCTTTCGAAATTCGTCTGGCCTTGGGGTATTTATAGTTTCTGTCTGAGGGAAGATGCGGCGCATCTATTAAGTAGATGCGGCGCATTGACTTAACTTCGCGTGGGGTCCAAGATTATAATATTCAGGAATATTCATACACCGCCAGAAGATGCGGCGTAACTCCATGATTAGATGCGGCGCATGTCCTCTTGTATCTTGGATCGTATCTGGTGGAATCTTAATAGAGATGCGCCGTATGTAATGAGTGAGATGCGGCGCATCTGGAGCAGATTAGTCTTGATCTTCTTCATTTCAGTAGACTATTAACTTCTTGCATGTTTTGCTCCATAATTAGTCCAAAATCGCTAAGTTTCACCAAATTGCTTGTTTTTACCTGAGAATTACAAAAGTAAACGATTAAGTATCAATCCTCATACATAATATAATAAAACAAGTCAAATTAATAGGATAAATGATAGTAATAAAATGTACTTATTTGAGTTCATCAAATATCCCCCCACTTGAACTTTACTTGTCCCCAAGTAAACCTTTGAATTTCTCTTATGAAAATGTATCCTAAAAGATGTTAGGATTTATTTTTATTTTTAAGCATGTATTCGTTTATTTCATAATCACATAACTAAACACTTAACGAATTAGAAGTAAAATAAAATAAGTTGATAAAAGCAAATCTAATCGTTTAACTGTCCAGTCGTGACGAATATTCTATCATAAGCTTGGCAAGTATACACATCTCCTCCACTAAAGCTAAGGAATAACAAGTCTAAAGCGGTAAAAAGGGTTTGTAGGCTTAAGGGTTAATTATTCTCTTTCACTATTGATCTCAAATTCCAGAAAAGGCGACAAAATCACAAATACATGATCGAATCCACGAACACGATACTTGCAATTGCTCAAATCCTTAACTCGAATAGGCTAAAGATAGGTCCAAACTTCACCAATAATAATATATCAAAAAGGGCGACAAAATCATAAATACATAGCCGAATCCACGACTACGATACTTAAGATTGCTCAAATCCCTAATCTCAATAAATCAAAGGTTTGGTTGGATAAAGAATAATAAAGGGTATGGATAATATTTGGGATATAAATTGGTGTAAAATGAAAAATAAACAAAACAAATAAATTAAAATCCTAAGTGTGGTTAATCACTATCCCAACCATCCCATGAATAAGACTCATATCATCGAATAACTCACGCTTTAACACTTGAAACACACGCTTTAGGTAGACACGAATTATACTCAACAAGATCTTAATCAAAGAATAAACCTTAATTGGCGTTCCCATAACTGCCAATTCCCATTCAATCCATAGATATAATATATAACAAATAGTGGTGATATCGACCACTTACATAACTTTACATCGTTGGTTTAATCAAACATCCAACTCTTTTTTTTTTTTTTTTTTTTTTTTTTTTTTTTTTTTTTTTTTTTTTTTTTTTAAGACATAGACATAGATGTGTAAAATTTCACCACATCACTATAATGATAATTCTAGATAATTTTTTCATACTTTTCATACTTCAGAAATAACGGTAATAGTGAAAGTAGTAAACACACGAAAAATAAACTCAAAGATATACAATATTTACTTTCACTCCAATTGCATTGTGCAATTTCCCGACCTAACCATAGATAATGAATTACGCACGCGAACACAGGTAATGTAAGGAAACACACTTTGCCTATAGCAATTAACCAAACACGGATTCTAATCTACAGGGTAGGCTAAGGTGTAAGGGTGTAACGAAACATTTTAAACATAGGTGTAAGAAACGAAAGGAATGGCTATGAGTGTTTTTCTAGGGGTATCTTACTCTAAAAATGAGAGTAACAAAAGGGTTTATACGGGGGTTAACTAACCAGTGTAGTTAGTTAATAACACATAACATATAATAGGCTATTTGGGTGTAATCCTAGAATTTTACCAATTTAGACAAGTCATTCCAATTATATAAATATAATACTTATTATGGTGGCCTCGAATAGTATACAAGCCAAGTTCTAAAGTTTACAAGTCACCGGCACACTCATAGATTTGTGAATTTTTGAAAAATCACAATTTTTGAAAATAACGTCATGTGTGCAGCTATGCAACTTAGATCTTAAACAAAAACATGCTAAAAATTTTTAAGTTTGATATATTAAGCACATTTTAAGCATAATTTTTTGAAAAAGTTTAGGACAAGTAATTGTTAAGTGTTCTAATTCTCCAATCCCCCTACTTAAGTTAAACAACGTCCTCGTTGTTTGTATAAAAGGTTAAAAACTGGAAAATAAAAGAATTAGAACAGAAAAACTCCCCTGAGATTTGCTCGGTATGATCCTCCATTAGTATAAGAGCAAAAATCAACTTTCTTGTGGATGAGAACGTTAAAGCTTCATACTTGATGTATCCACAGGAAATCCAGTAAACTATAATACCACCAACACTTTAAAACACACCTAAGATAAGAAAGGTTCAAACTTGCATAATACATTAGTAGTTAGGAAAAATAAAACTTAAAAATTAAAACTGAAAATCATCAGGTCAGTCGATGCGCCGTATCTTATGGAAGAAGATACGCCGTGTCGAGCCTGGAATTAATACGGATCAGAATAAAGATGCGCCGCATCCTTAACCAGGGATGCTCCGCATTAAAATAAACTGATAAAAAGTTTTAAAGTCGAAAATAAAAATGCAGAAAAATTAAAATAAGATATGACCATTGCAGGAGATGCGTCGCATCTCAGGATTGAGATGCGCAGTATCCTCATGCGGGCCTGACTGACTTGACACAGAAAACAGAATAATAAAAATTCTCCGGGTTGTCTCCCGGTAAGCACTTGTCTTTATTCCAGAGTCTTCAAGTTAGACTCACGTTCAGCTCTTCATTTAGTTCTTGTCACGGTCCATCCTTCTTCCTTCATCCGAAAGATTTTCCCGTATATTTCTGCGACGTTTTCTTCCGTTCGACTTAATCTAATATAACTCTTTGTCTTCGCCGCAGTATACTCTTCATCAGGACCTAAAGAATATTTGATGATTTTAATTTTTTCAGAAATAATCATGGGTGGCTCATTGTAAGGAATCCCAAGTAGTCGACACTTCCTTTTGGTAAACTCTTCATTGTCTTTATCAACGAACTCAAAATAAGGATCCTTAATCAAATAATCATCTAGTTCTTCAATTAATGACTTATTGTCTTGAATCGCCTCCCATTCTCTTTCCAAATCCCATTGTAACCGTCGACTAAGCTTCGTAAAATCATCAAATTGTTCATGCACCCATTCCCAGAAAGTAGTATTCGATGTTCCTTTGAGTCCTTTCAAGCGTTCAATTCTACCCTTTTCTTGCAAAGCCTCCGCTTTTTGTGGGCAGTCTTCAACATTATCATACCACTCATAATCTTCAAAGGTTACATCGTTTCCAACCCGTTTCATCCCAATTATACTTCCCCCATTACAGGTTCCGTCACTTTTATAATCACAGGTCGGCCAAACACTACTCCCGTCCTTGAAAACGAAGGGTGTACAAGTGTGATTAATGTGCTCAACATCCCATGGTTTATCCCAAACCCATGGTACTTGGTCATTCCATTCGTAGCACCAGGTGTTTTTGAAATCATCATAAGTCTTAAATCCTGGTAGATCTCCAGTTAGCACATCATCGTCGACTCGAAGAAGGTAGTTAAATTCTTTGAACTGCTTGCACAAGGGTGTCTCATAATCGAACACATCAATGTCTATTCTGAATAACTCTTCAATGCCTTCATTGATTGTTGAATCATGAAGTGACGACCCATAATCGCTTTCTACTTCTTCATCTTCTCCTCTCATCCAATATACCCATAATACATCCTTAGTAGCTCGATCCATACTCTTATGGTTATTAAACTTACTAGCCAACCATTCTGAAAAATCAACATCGTTAGGATCGTGGTTAACGTCAAAGCAAACCTTCCCAATCATATTCCTTCTTATCTCCATGAACTCGTTAAATTGCTTCTTAAAACTCCGAGTCAACCATGAAGTCATAATCTGCTTGACTTCATTTGCAGGGGCAAATTCCGGACTACCATATTTGAGTTCTAGCCAATCATTGAGGGAGAGGTCTATCAATCTTACCAATCTGCCATGAAATAGTAATTCCGCCAAAGCATAATTTCTGTCATTATCCAGATAGTTCTCATTTAATCCCCAGTACTGTTCAGAATAAGGCATGTAAGAGATTTGGGTGTTGCCTCTACCACAGCTGTTGTTGCTTGAGTCCATGTATGCAAGATAGAATTTCCCATCATCTTCTTCGATAGTAGTCCAGTTCAATCCTTCGGCTTCAATGATAGGCCATAAGAGCGACAATTCTTCTCCAGTGTACCTCACAAATACATCATAAGAGAATACCTCTTTGTCAATGTTGCATAAACGCATGAATTCCTTAAAAGCAGCTTCAAGAGGAGTCTCCCAAGAGAATAAATCTGCATCGATCATGAGCACATTGAATGAATCTGAAAACAAGCATTCCTTAGCAAGATATCCGTTAACTGACATGTCTTCCATAGCAAAATCTGTCATCCAAGGTAAAATCATCAGTAGGATTTGTTCGCTAGAAGAGAAATTAATGAATATAGAAACGGATATATGAATACAAATAGCTGATATCTGCGGACGATGCGCCGTATCCAAAAAGTTGGATACGCCGTATCTTATAATCGTTAAAATTTAATCAGACTTTATCCAGAAAATAGATACGCCGCTTAGAATTTATGAATGCGCCGTATCGAATTAATTAATCAAAAATCGATATTTATTTAAAATTAAATACGTCGTATTAACGAAAGTTAATGCGCCGTATTTTTGTTACGTTTAAAAATACAAGATTTTTGATTCAGAAGATGCGCCGTATCGATAGAGATCGATGCGCCGTATCTGTTTAATAATTCGAAAACTGTTTTTAATTAAAATAATAGATACGCCGTATCTGAGAAAGTAGATGCGTCGTATGGCGTTAATGTTTAGAAAATTTTTTTTATCAAAAACAGATACGCCGTATCTGCTAAAGCAGATGCGTCGTATTACTTTATCGCTTAGAAAAAATTTTCTTATTAAAAACAGATACGCCGTATCTTGGGGAAAAGATGCGTCGTATCGAATTAATTAAACGCGTTGTATTTAAAAAAATTAAACGCAATACGCCATATCTGAGAGATCAGATGCGCCGTATCGTTTGATTTAGCACAGTACAACGATAGCAGAACAGAAAAAAAATACGAAAAAAAAAAACAAAAATTAAAACACACAAACAAAAATAAACACAAAAACAAAAATAAAGGCAAACAAATAACACACAAAACAACAAATATGCAAAATAATACAATGATGCAATTAATCTAATAAAAAGAAAAACCTAATTAAAATACTAATCAAATTAACAGATAATAACAATTCACTCCCCGGCAGCGGCGCCAAAAACTTGATGCGCGTGATGTGTCGTTGCGGTTTAGCAGTTTTAATGCCTACTCAAGTTTTAAATTTATATTTAGCCGACTTATCAATAACACACACACTTAACGAGCAGTGTACCCGGTCAGTATGAATATAATGGTAAGTAGAGTGTCGATCACTAAGAGTGGAACGTATTATCTAGTTATTCTAATCAGTATTTTAATATCCTAACGCAAGGGGGTTTCAGCCTGAGAGACTGGCACGATTTGTTTGCAATTAAATAATAAAATAAACCAATAGACACGAATCAGCAAGTAGCACACATGTACACAGATAAATACTCGAGACAATAAGAGGGCTGTCCTTATGATTAAGTAGATTGTCACTTGTTTTATTGATAGCTTTATATGAAGTGTATGTAGTTAACCCTTTCTCGTTGGTCCTAATCTTATCGGCGAGTAAACCCTTAATGATTACTTATGTCTAAAAGTTATTCCTAAGTGATCAATTTAGTAATAACCGTGGGAGCCACATTATTTTCCGCAGTCAAATGCCCGCAAGCCACTAATAAACACAGAGGTTATCAATGCACTAATAAGTAGTAACCAAAGACATCAACATATAAACTTTAATTGATGGGAAAGCAAGTATTAAAGGGAGTGCAATCTTTCGTTGTCACATTACACAAGCCACCAATCCTGATGAATTAAAGTTTGCTAACACAATAAAACAAAACTACTTAATGAATTAAACACATGCACACCTTCTTACAGCTCTTGTATCTTCGTTTGGTGTGTCTTGTGCTGCCTCCTTTATTGAATTCGTCCTAAGGTTCTGCTGCTTCGGTCTTCGAATCTAATATATTCCCCTTTCGAAATTCGTCTGGCCTTGGGGTATTTATAGTTTCTGTCTGAGGGAAGATGCGGCGCATCTATTAAGTAGATGCGGCGCATTGACTTAACTTCGCGTGGGGTCCAAGATTATAATATTCAGGAATATTCGTACACCGCCAGAAGATGCGGCGTAACTCCATGATTAGATGGCGCATGTCCTCTTGTATCTTGGATCGTATCTGGTGGAATCTTAATAGAGATGCGCCGTATGTAATGAGTGAGATGCGGCGCATCTGGAGCAGATTAGTCTTGATCTTCTTCATTTCAGTAGACTATTAACTTCTTGCATGTTTTGCTCCATAATTAGTCCAAAATCGCTAAGTTTCACCAAATGCTTGTTTTTACCTGAGAATTACAAAAGTAAACGATTAAGTATCAATCCTCATACATAATATAATAAAACAAGTCAAATTAATAGGATAGATGATAGTAATAAAATGTACTTATTTGAGTTCATCAGTTGTGAAAGAAGAGGAAAAAGAAAGACCCAGTGTTGGTATTAAGAGAACTGGAGTTTGGAGAAAGTCTATTGGAAGGAAAAAGAAGAGAAAGGTAGTTGTGACAAGTTCTGATTCTGAAAGTGAGGGTACAAAGAAGAAAATAACTAAGGTTGAGAAAGAACCATATGTTGGTGAGCATGAATCTGAAGGGGAAACTGGGGAGGATAAAGCAAGAGTAATGTCTCTCACAGTTTTTGCTCCACAAAAAGAACCTGAGAGTATCTAATGCAGTTCCCTTAGACACCAAATATCCAATCATTTCTTATTCACACACAGTAAGAGATGGAAGTGAAACATACTGGGAATTCAAGAGAACAAATGGCTTATATTATGGATTTGTTAGGTTTTCTCAGATGTTACATTATATGGATAGAGATGATGTGGTACAACTATGGAAGCTGTATAAGGGAAACTATGGTGATAAGAGACCAGAGGTGATATATGAAAGGATCAACTATTACTTTTTGAAGAATATGTTTAAGCCACATGGTAGTGATCTTGAATGGAAAGAATTGTTTAATACCAAAATTCACAGATGGTATTTGTATCAATCTTGTGGAGTACATGAACTGGTTGGTCAAGGTGTGATGGTCTACATGCTTGTGGAAAAAGATTATCCCTTGAACAACAACACAGCTGTCCTTACTCAGATGGTACAACCTGGAAATTTAAAGTTACAAAGAGATTTCAATTCAGATAAACAAGCATATGAGCTAATAAGGAAGTATGAAAAAGTGCTGAAATCTAAGACTTCAGAGCAGAAGTAAGTGTTTGGAAGCATCCTCCTGGTGTTAGTCTGTGATTAGAAGAAACTTGATGATTTTTGAAGAAAAATATCAAGTTTAGGGGAGGATTGTTGGGTTTAAAGATACTGCTGCTTTGTATGTTATGCTGCTGCTCATAGAACTTAAGGAAAATACACAAAGTATGATTCTGCTGCTAAGGCTAAATCATTCTACTGCTAGTGTATACATTCTACTGCTGGAGTTTATCTGATGAATGGTGAAAAAAGCTATGTGTCATTCTACTGCTAGTCTAAGAAGATTCTGCTGCTAGAGTAATGATTCGGCTGTTTATTAGATATGTATGGTTTGTTAAGATAATTATGGTAAAGATACGATTTGTTATTATCTTGTATAGAATATTTTTGTAACCGACTAGGACTCTTTAAGACTATAAAAGGAGGATCTAGGGTTAGGGTTTAGTACACGATTGTTAGCATACGTATTGTTTAGATCGCTTCAAGGTTATTTTGTATCCCTGTTACTTTTGAGTAACCGTATTGAATATATTGAAGTGTTTTGTGATAATTCATTGTGTTCGTTTATAATTCTTCTTAAGACCAAGTATTAGTTTCCGCATAATATTTGATAAATCGTTCAAGAACAGTTTCTATACCTATTGTCTTAGATCCACATTTAAGATAATTAACAAGATCGTTAAGCTCATCTGGGATCAACATGCATCTGCAAGATCATCTGAGCCACATGTGTCTTTAATATCATTGATGTTGGGTGTAGCAGCCATTGATGAAAGAGTGTGAGTGGGCGAAGTTATAAATTAGGGTTAGGCAAATGATATGCCCTAAAAAGCGATTATTGATAACGCTCAAATTGTGCATGTTTTCAGTAGCGTTATTCATGCTTTTGTATGTGTTATTTGGTTATCTTTATATGCTCTTGTTACTAAATCGTACCAAAGTATGTTTGCAAAGTATATGTAGCCAAGTATAGGAAAAGGAAGAAAAGATAAAAGAATGAGGAAAAAGAAATATATTATAAATCGTACGAAGGAAAAAGGAAGAAAAAGATGAACGAATGAGGAAGAAGGAAATATTTATGATCGTACGAAGATTTTTGTGTCAAGTTCCACACCAAAAAGGCATTTCAAAGAATGAAAGTCCAAGTACTCAAATTGACAAGTTCTAAGAAAATGATCAAGTTTGGATGAAGAACCAAGAACCAAAAGAAAGAAACACGCTAAACGCCAAAAGTCCAAAATTGAGTATACAGCAACACTCCATCCGATCGAATGCAGCCCGCAACCGATTCGGATGGAGGCCATTTCTGAAGACCAACCGATCGGTTGGAGCCAATACCGATCGGTTGGAGGTGACCTGTAATCCCAAACTTCATCATTAAGTATTGCTTCTTCATACCAACGATTCTAGACCTTTCCCAAGTGTATTCTAGGCCATTCCACTCTGCTTGGAGGCCAAGTGAAGCATTAAAGACCCTAGGGCTTGAGAGTAGTATAAATAGAAGCCTTTTTGCAACAATTTGAGTGTGACACAATTACCAATTGACTCTTTAACCATCAACCATTCTCACAATACTCTCAAATTCGTCCTTAGAAGTCCAGGAAACTTTGGAGGTTCAAGAAGTCAACATTTTGAGGTCAAAACATCAAGAAGTCAACACCAATACTTTGGGTATCACTACCTTATCATTTGTAATCTTATTTCAATTATTGTAAGACTTTCAATCATGATTTCTAATGTTCAAAGTTTAGAGTTTATGTTCATGTTTGCTATGAGTGGCTAGTGCTTTTGAGCACTTGCTTAGATGATGTGTATTGCTTATTGATTTGCGTATGATTGTGATAACATGTTTTAATTCAATTTCAAGTTGATTCTAAGATCCAATTGTGATTAAGTTTCATAGTGACATTTGTTAATCAAGTTTGACTAGTTGTTAATAATTCTAAAGGTCAAAGATTTGTTGTTATTCAACTAGTTATAATCATTTGTCTATGAATGATTGTTTTTACCCAATATTCTTGGTTAAACAAAGAAACTTAATTTTGGTTGTAATAAGAATGCTTTTGTCTATCAAATTGGATTGATTGTAAGCCACCTTAAAGGTCGAAAGATTAGTAGTTTGCAATCAATTGTGACCTATTTGTCTATGAATCGGTTACCTTTTGTATTGACCATTTCCTAAGCGTATTTGATAAAACAAGAGATTATTTTTGTGTTTAAGTTTGTTACCCCAAACTTATGAACCTTGAATTGATCTTGAATTGATTGGTTAAACGTAATGCTTGTTTTTATGAACTAAAATCTTTACGAAGGTTTAACTTGTAGAAACAATAGATTAGTTCACCAAACTAATTATCATAACCAACATGTTTACAAGAGTTATCACAATCATGCTTATCAAGAGTAGTATATTAGTCTAAGCAAGTGTAGTTTTAATCATCTGAATTATCATTTTATCATCATTGCTTGTTTTAGAGATTTACTTTTATTAGCTTACAATCTGATTCACTCACAAATCCCTGCGAACGATCCCGACTTACCATCATAATCTTGCTATAACGGACGAGTTCACTTGCTCGTATGTGTTATTTCTAGATTCGGTAATTCGACCTTTATAAATTTAAAAATTGTACACACACGTAACACATCAAGTTTTTGGCGCCGTTTCCAGGGATTTTGATTGTGTTTCTGTAAGTTTTAGAAGTCCATTTCTTTCGAAGTTCATTTCTAAAAAAAAAGGGAAAATTGTCTAAAAATACTATCAACTTGCCACTTTTTCCTTTTGTATGCTATGAACTTTTTTTTTTCCTATTGTATATACAAACTTTACTAATATTACTATTGTATCTATAAAACGCGTTTTTGTTGACGTGGCATGGATTAACCTCACTAATTACGTTTCTTAATTCAAATGCCGGTTTTTTTTGTTTTGGGTCTGTGTTGACATGCTAACAAAACAATGGGGGTATGTTTTAACAATTTCTCTTAAATAAAAATACACCACCCATTTTATCCCCAATATACCTTATCCCTAATTTCACTCACAAACCCTAACTTCACCAACGACATAATTTTATAACAGAGGCTAAAATTGATGTGTGTTGTGATAATTCAGGATGATACCTGGTACCAATTTGCACCAATTTGATGTTTGGAATGATGGGTATTTTAAACATTTACCTTTAAGATATGAAGATGGTATTATTCTTAATATGGCTGTTGAGAGGATGCCTTATGAAAAGTTTGCTGAATTCTTGGAACAAAAATGTGGTAACTACTTCCAAGGTTTGTATTACAAAGTTCCAAATGTTGCTGAGTTAGATAAAGGTTTAGTTAGAGTAAGTGATGATAAGGAAATAGCATACATGTTTGATGTTGCTGAGTTATATGGTAGGCTAGACCTTTATCTTGATCACTTAGATTTGGATTTGTCAGAGTACTTAGGAAAAGCAGATACCTCTGTTATGGATGAGTCAGTTTCTAAAGCTAAAGGCTCCCCCCAAAAGAGGTATTGCAATGCATTTTCAGTAGATGAGATGATTGGTTGGGCTGAGATGGAGGCTGAATATGAGGGTTCATCTTCTCACCATCCTAGAAACTTAGATGGTGAGCATAGTAGGACTAGTGTAAATGGTGATAAGGGCAAAGAGAAGGTTGCAGTAGATGAAGAAGAGAGTGATTATGATTCTGATTTTGATAGTGACTATGATTCAGATAAGTCAATTGACTATCTCAGTCCTGGTGAAGAGGAGTTGATTGAACTTAGAAAGAGGATCAAAGCTAGGAGAGGGAAGGAACATGAGTCTTTGCCAGAAATGATTAAATCCAAATGATGAAAACTCAATGCCTACGGAAAACACAGTTAGTCATAGAAGTGAGACTTTCATAGAACATGATGTGTTCATGGCTAATTTGATGACAAGGCTTCAGTCACCAGATGAGAATGGAATTCATCATGATCCATTTGTATGTGTGGAAAAACATAATGACAGTTATCCAGTGTATGATGAAAGTACCCATTGGAGACTGAGGCATCCAAAGGTATGCTTTAACTATATTGGAGTTGTGATATTGTTTTATAAATGTTGTTTATAAACATGTGTTATGTTTGAAATGCAGGTTGGTGAAAAGTATCCGACTATCCAAAAGTTTAAAGAGGGTCTAACATTCTATGCATTGGCTAATGGATTTTCAGTCTATTATGAGAAGAGTGGAATTAAGTTTGTTGTGGCAAAATGTGGACAGAGAACACCAAGGCTAGTTGATCCTGACAAAGGTAAACAAAGGAAGAATAAAAGGTATCCAAAATTTTGAATTTGGGTCTTTAGTGAACTTTAGGTGGATAGGAACAGTCTTTGGTGATAAGATTAGGGCTCATCCTGAGATTAAGTTGTCTGCCATAGCTGACCTAGTCATGAAGAAATATAAGTGTAAAGTAACCCCAAATCAGTGTACAAAAGCCAAGAGGTTTGCATTGACGGAGTATGAAAAATCTGTTGATGAACATTATGCCTTGCTGAGGTCATATGGAAGAGCAATCTTAGATTCCAATCCTGGGTCCACTGTGAAGTTAGGAGTCACTAACAATCCTGATGGGAAAACTTACTTTGATAGGTTTTATGTTTGTTTTGCTGGACTAGTAAATGGTTGGAAGGCTGGGTGTAGGAGAGTAATTGCCTTAGATGGTTGTTTTCTGAAAAAGCCAAACCATGGAGAAATTCTTACTGCTATAGGAAGAGATGGAAACAACCACATCTACCCAGTGGCTTGGGCAGTGGTTAATGTTGAAAACAAGGACAACTGGAGCTGGTTTTTGGAATTGCTTGAAGGAGACTTGGATTGCACAAAAGGAAAGGGTTTAACTCTTATGTCAGACCAACATAAGGTATGATTGTATCTACATTACAAGTGTTAATGTCTTATATATATTGAAGTTGTCTTATTGAATCTTATGGTTTTGTGAAGGGTCTCATTGAAGCTGTAAAGAATGTTATGCCATATGCCAAACACAGGCAATGTGCAAGACATATTTATGAAGGGTTTAGGAAACAGTTCAGTGGCTTGGAGTTTAAGGAGCTGTTTTGGGCTGCATCTAAAGCCTCATATCCACAACTCTTCAACAAGATCATGGACAAGATTAAAAAGGCTAATCCAAAGGCTCATCAATATCTTATGGATAAGAATCCATCAACCTGGTCAAGAGCCTTTTTTGAAGTGGGTAGAGGATGCGAAGCAGTTGAGAATGGGTTCAGTGAATGCTTTAATAGTGTTATTCTAAGTGTAAGGGACAAGCCATTACTGACTATGCTAGAATCAATGAGAGTGATAGTACTAGAAAGGATGCACAGAATGAGGGAAATCAGTAAGAAATGGAACCCTGGAGTTTGTCCCAACCTTCAAAAGAGATTGGAATTAATGAAAGACCAACAAAGGTATGTTTGTTGTACATGTTATTGTAATTTCATTTATCCAAAAGTTTGCATTGACACTAATATGTATTTTATATCCTAGGTTCTGGCATGTTATCCCTGCTGGTGGGAATGTGTTTGAGGTGAGATCAGGGAGTCAGGCATTCACAGTTGATGAACCAAAACACACTTGCACCTGTAGAATGTGGCAGTTATCAGGTATACCTTGTGTACATGCAACAAAGGTAATATTATATATAAGGAAGATGCCTGAGAGCTATGTTCCAGATTGGTTTAAAACAGACATGTATCATGTCACATATACCAATTTTATGAAACCAGTTGATGGGATTGACTTCTGGCCTGACCAGAGTATGTACACACTTGTTTTACCACCCAAACCAAAAAAAAATGCCTGGTAGGCCTAGAAAGAAAAGAATTAGATCACATGGTGAGGGGGGTAGCTCAAAAAGAGTTTCCAAGGTAGGTACTGAGTTGACTTGTAGCATATGCCATCAACCTGGACATAACAAAAAAAGTTGCAAAAATGAACCAGTTGCACAGGAACCTAAAGAGAAAAAACCTAGAGGTAGGCCTAGAAAGAAAAAGGGAAGTGAGGATGAAAATATTGTTGAAGATGTTATGGAAGTAAGGCAAACAACTGCAGAGCATGTAGAAGTGAGGGCTGCAAATGTTGTTAGATCAAATATGAGGTCAGGTTCCAAAAGTGGGCCAAAAAAGAAGATGGGTGCGAAAAGTGGGCCAAATAAGATGACAACTGCCACAAGTGGGCTAAATAAAAAGACAGTTGGCACTAGTGGGTCAAATAGTAAGTCTGGGTCAAAAAGGAATGGTTTAAAAAGATCTTGCATCTCAGCTTTTGCAAGATGGTTTGGTGAACCACAAGAAGAACAAACTAATGCATTTGATGCTGGTTAAAGTGTGGAACCTGAAGTAATTGTAGAAGATCAACATCAACCTGTTCAGAATGAAGATCAAGTAGAGTTTGAGTTGACAGGTACTCAGGAAATCATGCATGAGACTCAAAGTGATGAACCTGAAGTGCAAGCAGAACAACAACAACAAATTGAACATGAAGTTCACAGAGGGCAAAATCCATTTGTACAGGTAAGGTTGAGGAGGCCAAGTGAAAGGATCATGAAGAACAAGTTGGCAAAAAAGATTGATGGCCAGGGAAGCACTCCTCAGTCTGCCCTGGATCTAGATGATGCTTGAACAAAGATAGTTTCAATAGCCCATTTTGTACATCTTTTGAGGGCAAACTAATGTAAACTGTTAGTAACTAATTATGGGTCTGTAATATGACTTACTATAACCTCTAATGTAAACTTTAAGTAACTAATGTTTAGTTGATGAAATGACCATCACACAATAGCCCATTTTGTACATCACAGAGGGCACTTTTGATGGTCATTGTTCAACTCTTAAATGAAATGAAATATGCAACATTTTAGTAATCTTTTATCTATGTTAAGTTTTCAAGTATATGTTACTTTATTGTTTTTACATTGCAACAAAAACAAAAATCCAAGTACCAACATGCTATGATACAGGCCTATAGGGGGTCTCTTGATGGTATTCCACTGTTTTTTTCAAACTGGAAAAGTGCCTGCATGCTATCTTAGCCTTCACTAGAATCTTTACTATTATACTTGTGATCATAAATACTTGTGATCCTCATTTATAGCCTTCAAGCTTAGTCCATTTCCACCAAACTTTGACTCTTAACCATATGCAAATAGGAAGAACATGCATGTAAAAACAAAACAGAAGCAAACATTTCATAAACTTACATAACATTCAACATTTGAAAACACTACATTACAGGGATCATAAACTAACTTACCAAGTTCTTCTACCATAGCATAAACAACCTAACATGACCAACCCCAACACAGATTACACTACTTGCCTAGTGACATACCTATCCCAACACATATTACACACAGACAACCTAACATGACCATAAACAACTTGTCATACAATTCCAACTTTGCCTTTCTAGTCTTCAACTCATCTTCCAACCTTAACTTTGTAACCTTCAACTCTTCTTCCAACCTAGACTTCTCCAAAGCAAGTGCCTCAATCATAGGTCCATTATCCATTCCTCTTTGCCTTTGAAAGAACCCATATACCAAGTCTTTGTAGTATTGACTCGGAAGGTCATCATCAAGAAACTCATACACACGACAAAGGTCACATTTAACATACCTCTTTCCTGGATTAGCCCTTGAGGTTGATGTTTGCACCCTTAATTGACGATCACAGTTGCAAAAGAACTCAATCTTACCTCCAATTAAGCGAGATTAGGCTGAACTCGAAGTACTCATTTTTAGGGTTCTTGTTTGATTTTGTGACCGTTTGGGACTAAAGGGGAAAGAGGGAAATGGTGGTGTATTTTTATTTAAGAGAAATTGTTAAAACATACCCCCATTGTTTTGTTAGCATGTCAACACAGACCCAAAACAAAAAAAATGGGCATTTGAATTAAGAAACGTAATTAGTGAGGTTAATCCATGCCACGTCAACAAAAACGCGTTTTATAGATACAATAGTAATATTAGTAAAGTTTGTGTATGCAATAGGAAAAAAAAAGTTCATAGCATACAAAAGGAAAAAGTGGCAAGTTGATAGTATTTTTAGACAATTTTCCCTAAAAAAAATAAATAAAAGGTTTTCCGAGCTGTCCATCCGATCGGTTTCACATCCATCCGATCGGTTGCTCAGTTTCACTTTTTACCGAGACTCCCATCCGATCGGTATCACATCCATCCAATCGGATCACTTCAAAACCAATTTTACCGAGACTCCTATCCGATCGGTATTACATCCATCCGATCGGATCACCAACACTGATTTTCCAAATTGTTTTCATTCTTCGCTCGTGTGGTTAGACATTGCCTCAATTCTCTTGGGAATTGTATGAACACTCGTTCAGCTGGAGTAGAACCAATTTCACCTCTTTCCAATCCCGAGAGTTTAATTCGAACAAGAAGAAGAAGAACACCCTTTGTTCCATTAAGCAACCGTGTACCAAGAGTACCAAACCAACCATTTGATAACCTTTTTGAAACCAAAGTCGTTTATAACCCATTCACTGATCAACCTTTTCCCATGGCTGACGATCAACCCATGTGGGCCGCCAACCGAGCCGTAGCACCCACTCCTAGATCTGCTATTGTTCCTGTTAACCTTGGTAACAATTTCACCGTAAAAGGTCACCACCTTTCTATGATCAAAGACCGTCAATTCGATGGCCGTTCGAGGGCCGAACCTCACAAACCCATTGCCGAATTCATCAAAATTTGTAGCATGTTCCGATATGGCGAAACCGATGTCGACGCCATTAAACTCAAACTTTTTCCATCATCACTAACTGGAGATGAAAAAGTGTGGTATAACGAATTAACCCCAGGAACTATCAATACTTGGGAGGAGATGAGGCAAGCTTTTATAAGCCGATTCTTTCCACCTGCCATGTTTGACCGACTCATGGGAGAAATTCGTGCTTTCACACAAAACCCTAACGAATCACTTGTTGAAGCCTGGCTTCGTATGAAAGATTTGCTTCATAGTTGTCATGGACATGGTTTAGGACGAGGAACCATTATCCAAATCTTCTACCATGGACTTGATGAAGCATCTCAAGGAATTCTTGATGCTGGAGGAATTTTTCTCTATAAGACTCCTAATCAAGCATATCAATTGCTTGAAGACCGAGTACTTCTCAAACTCGATTGGTCAAAAGATTCCAAAACCAAACCTTTACGAAAAACCATTGCTTTTGCTGAAAGTTCCGATACATCTAAACTCATGGAGAAAATGGAAGCCTTGACTTCCAAAATCGACTCGCAATACAAAGATCTTAAAGGAGAAATGAAAGAAATGCGAGATGGTTGTAACAACTGTGGAGGTAATCACACATCATCAGAATGTGACGATCAACCAATGGATAGACCCAAAGAAGGAGAAGCTAATTATGTCCAAGGAGGATACCGTGGAGGCGGTTATCGTGGTAATTATTACGGAAGAAATTCTATAAATTGGCAAGATCACCAACAAAGGGATAACAACCGTGATTCTCAACCTCGAGCGGACAATCAAACTCCACAAACCTCAGATAAAAAACCAGAAGAGACTGATTTTGAAAAAATGATGAGAGAATTCGTGACTGCTCAAAAATCAACCAATGAGTTCGTCAAGAACCAATTTTTCAATTTCAAAACCAAATTTGAGCAAGGTCAGAAAAATCATCAAGCATCTATTCAAGATCTTGAAAACAAATTTGGTAGACTTTCTGATCAATTTTCTTCCCGACCATCTGGTTCGTTACCAAGTAATACCCAATCCAACCACAAACGAACATCATCTAGATCAAACGATAAAACTTATCGTCCACCACAGACTAGAAACGAGCATATCAATGCTGTATTCACAAGAAGTGGTCTCTCTTATGATCCACCACCCAATCCGAATAATACCACGATCATCCATGATGAAAGTTAGGATGAAGCTGTAGAAGATGAGAAGGAAAATGCTCCAAATATACCCACCAAAGAAAAACCCATCCCGCCAGTCAAGGCGTACACACCAAAGATTCCATATCCTCAACACCTTAAGAAAGAAAAGATGGAAGAGCGTTATAAGAAGTTTGTTGAAATGATCAAAGAGGTTAGACTCAATGTACCCCTCGTTGATGTTCTAGCTGGAATGCCCAATTATGGGAAATTTTTAAATGAACTTCTTAATAACAAAAATAAGTTGGAACAAATATCTGCTACCTTTCTCAATGAAGAATGTTAAGCCATTGTTCAGAACAAAATTCCACCAAAACTTGGAGATCCCGGAAGTTTTCTGATTCCATGCACGTTAGGAAACAACATCACATGCGATGCTTTAGCCGATCTAGGTGCAAGTATCGATTTGATTCCCTATTCGTTGTATTCTAAACTTTCCATCAATACCTTAAAACCTACAAAGATGAGTATTTGATTAGCCAATCATTTTTACCAATATCCTGTTGGGATAGCTGAGAATATGCTTGTCCAAGTTGGGAAATTTGTTTTTCCTGTGGATTTTGTAATTTTAGAAATGGAGGAAGATAGTAGAGTACCTCTTATTTTAGGAAGACCTTTCCTAAACACAGCTGATGCTATCATCAAAGTAAAAGGTAAAGAACTTAATCTTGGAGTTGGAGAAGATAGAATTACCTTTCTAATCGATAAAGCAATGTAATATCCATATTCCAGTGATGACACTTGTTTTAACATTGATGTAATCGATGAAGTCACTGATGAAGAAGTGGATGCATTACTTGACGATTTTGATACATTCATGACTACTTCGGAGAAAATTAGTGAAACAGACTTTGATAAAGAATTCACTGATTTTATGGAAGTAAAATTTGAAGAAGATGAAGAAGAAGAAGGAGAAATAGTGGAAGAGATTTTTGAGGAAATCACTTTTAATGATCAATTGAGGATCAAAACATCTCTTCAAGAACCACCAACCGATCTTCAGCTAAAACCACTTGCCGATCATCTTGAATATGCTTACTTGGAAGATAATTCACTTCTTCCATTAGTCATATCTTCGTTGCTCAATGAAGATGAAAAAGAATGTCTCATCTCTGTTCTAAAGAGGCATAAAGGAGCTTTCGCTTGGAAAACCTCTGATATCCCAGGAATTAGCCTTGATTTTTGTAAACACAAAATCAATTTCGAAGAAGATGTTAAACCCGTTGTAGAAAGACAACGTCGACTCAATCCCAACATGAAAGAAGTTGTTAAGAAAAAAATCATCAAACTTCTCGATGCCGGTATTATTTACCCCATCGAGGATAGGCCTTGGGTGAGTCCAGTTCACTGTGTTCCAAAAAAAGGAGGAATGACCGTTGTGACCAATGAACGGAATGAATTAGTTCCTACTAGAACTGTCACTGGATGGAGAGTATGTATTGATTACAGAAAATTAAACAAAGCCACCCGAAAAGATCACTTTCCTATACCCTTCATGGATCAAATGATTGAGAGATTAGCAGGGAACGATTACTTTTGTTTCCTTGATGGTTTTTAAGGATATTTCCAAATTCCTATTGACCCTGCCGATCAAGAAAAGACAACGTTCACATGCCCCTTTGGAACCTACACTTACCGGCGTATGCCTTTTGGTCTTTCTAATGCACTTGCGACTTTTCAAAGGTGTATGATTGCTATATTCCAAGATATGCTTGAAACATCTATGGAAGTTTTCATGGATGACTTTTCACTTTTTGGAAGCTCATTTGAAGCTTGTCTTTCTAATCTCGATAAAATGCTAGAAAGATACGAAGCTGCACATCTTGTTCTCAACTGGGAAAAATGTAATTTTATGGTGACTGAAGGAATTGTGCTTGGACACAAAATTTCCAGTGCAGGAATGGAGGTTCATAAAGCGAAAATCAATGTTATCATAAAATTACCACCTCCAACAAATGTTAAAGCCGTTAGAAGTTTTCTAGGACATGCAGGTTTCTACCGTCGTTTTATTAAGGATTTTTCTAAGATATCTCGTCCCATGATGAAACATCTTGAAAAAGATTCTGTTGTTGACTTCAATGCAGTTTGCATGAAGGCATTCGAAACATTGAAAAACCAACTGACTAGTGCACCCATTATGGTTTCACCTAATTGGTCACTACCATTCGAGCTCATGTGCGATGCTAATGATTTTGCTGTTGGAGCTGTGTTAGGACAACGAGAAGGGAAACATTTCCGTCCTATATACTTCGCTAGTAAAACACTTAACAATGCTCAACAAAATTACACGGTTACGGAGAAGGAATTGTTAGCCGTTGTTTTTGCTTTTGACAAATTCAGATCTTATCTTGTGCTTTCAAAAACAATCGTGTTTACTGATCACTCAGCGCTCAAATATCTATTTACCAAACCAGAAGCAAAACCGCGTCTTATCCGATGGATTTTGCTACTCCAAGAATTCGATACAGTAATCAAAGATAAGAAAGGAGCAGAAAATCTAGCAGCTGATCATTTGTCTCGTCTTGAGAATCCAAATTTGGAAGAGTTAAAGGAAGATGAAATCGATGATTATTTCCCTGATGAAACTCTCATGACTGTTGATACAGTTGATGAAAAAGAAATTCCGTGGTTTGCAGATTATGCAAATTATCTCATTGGAGGAATTCTCAGAAAAGGATTAACTCATGCCCAACGAAGTAAATTCTTTTCAGAACTGAAATACTATTATTGGGAAGAGCCCTATCTTTTCAAAATGTGTCCCGATGGGATGATCAGAAGATGTGTTTATGGTTCCGAAACAAGAAGAATTCTTGATGAATGCCATTATGGCCCAACTGGGGGACACTATGGTCCTTCCATCACAGCTAAAAAAGTTTTTGATGCTGGATTCCATTGGCCAACAATTTTCAAAGAAGCTCATACTCTTGTTCAAAACTGCGATGCGTGCCAAAGATCCGGTAGTCTTTCTCGTAGAGATGAAATGCCTCAAAAGAGCATTCAAGTATGTGAAATATTCGATATTTGGGGAATCGATTTCATGGGACCATTTCCTAAATCGCACAAATACGAATACATTCTCGTTGCTATTGATTATGTTTCCAAATGGGCTGAAGCCGAAGCTCTACCCACAAATGATGCACGAGTTATTGTTAATTTTCTCAAAAAGCTTTTCGCTCGTTATGGAATTCCTAAAGCTTTAAAAAGTAATCGAGGATCCCATTTCTGTAACAGACAAATGGAGAAAATTATGAAACGACATGGAGTTCATCATCGTTTTGCTACAGCTTATCACCCACGGACCAGTGGTCAAGTCGAAAATACCAACAGAGCCTTAAAAAGGATACTCGAAAAAACGGTCAAAGACAATCCTGCCATTTGGTCGAGAAAACTAGATGATGCTCTGTGGGCATTTCGTACGGCTTATAAAACGCCAATTGGTACAACACCATACAGACTTTTGTATGGGAAAACATGTCATTTGTCATTCGAAATCGAACATCACGCCTACTGGGCACTCAGAAACTGTAACCCTGATCTCAAAATAGTTGGAGAGAAGAGATTCTTGCAATTGCATGAACTCGATGAACTAAGACTCCAAGCTTATGAGAACTCCAAGCTTTACAAAGCTAGAACCAAAGCTTACCATGACAGAAAGCTGAGAATTAGGAAAGAATTCAAAGCTGGAGACAAAGTTCTGCTTTTCAATATGAAATACAAGTTCAAATCTCCTAAGCTAAGACCAAAATGGTTCGGACCATATATAGTGAAACATGGATTTCCATCTGGATATGTAGAGTTATACGACAAACAAGGTGGAAGTTTCATTGTCAATGGTCACCGAATTAAATTGTACTATGATAAGGAGCAAATGAACGAGATTTCTACCAAAGAGATTCTGCCTGAATCAGAATATGAATGTATCACATTCCTGACACCGTTCCCAACCGACTACAAGGAAAATGCTGAATTTATCTATGATATTCTTCCTAAAGCTTGGGAAAACGCAAAGTTGTACAACATAGGTAAAATGGGAGAGGAAATAGTAATAGGAAACGTGGTGTATGTTCCCAAATCTTCAAAGAAGAAATCAAAAATTACACCAACGTAGGCCAAAGGAAGTTTGAGTCAGGCTGACGACTCGTTAATAGAACAAGCGCTTCTCGGGAGGCAACCCATGTGTTTGCTATTTTTAGTTCTTATTTATTTTCAAAGTGATTACACCCCAAAGTTTCTCTAAGATCTTATTTTAACTTAAGTGTGGGGGTGTATCGCTAATTTTTAATAAAACATATTTTCGTGTGTTTGTTTTGTTTGTTTTAAGATTACTGCAGGTAATGTTTATAGAGCATGGACACTTGGATCAAATAATCATCTGCAGATGGAAAATGTGGTTTCTTCTCTTATTTCCCAATTTTCATTCCTTGAAGTTTGTTTATCACATTGAGGACAATGCTTAACTTAAGTGTTGGGGTGGGGGGGGGGGGCGGTGAATAAGGAAAGTAAGGATAAATTGTAAATTTTGAGCTAATTTTAAATTTTGTTTGCCCTTGTGATCTCGTTATTTGTCATTTTTAGGATAATATATTAGAATAACTGGATCAATCCACTGGTAAAACCTGTAATTTTTGAAAAATTGAGATGTGTCCCGATTAATATTGCAATGCATTCTGGGATCGATAACATTAGCTAGCACATATTATAGCCCTTCCACCAAAATGTGAGGATTTAAGCATGTTTCGTATCTAGCATACATCTTTTATGCTTTGATTCTTTTGCTATGAGTGTGCCGGTGATTTTATTTATTCTAGAACTTGTGCTTATAAAACATTACGAGACCGTTGTGAGATCATATTTCATGTGTGATATAAGTGTATATGCGTGATAAGAGGCAACCTTAGGATTTAACCCAAATAGCCTTTCGTATTGATATTTAGATAGTTACACTGACTAGTTAACCACCGATATAAACCCTATTGTTAGCGTTTATCTTTAACGCTAGATACCCCTAGTTATACCGTCTGAGCCAATCCTTTCTTTTGATAAAATCAATAAAAATACAAAAAGATTTTACACTTTTTAGCATAGCCTTACCCTTAGTCAAGTCTTGGTTGGTTGCTAGCTATATGGCAAGATGGATGTTATGTGGGAAATCATGAAAATTCGAAGAAAGTTGCAAACTCTAAGAGCAGTTATCGAAGTAAAGTGAAAGAAAAGTCATCGCAACTATATGATGACAAGTGAAAGTTTAAATTCAAAAAAAAAAAAAATAATAAAAAAAAAATAAAATAAAAAAAAAAAAGAAAAAGAAAAGTCATCGCAACTATAAGGTGACAAGAATAGCCAATGAGCTATGGAATAATGTATTGAACGATCAAGTATGGAGTTTCTGAAGATTGCATGATAGTGGTTCGAAAGTAGCTAGCAACATTCGGTTAGTAGACTTGGACTATTTTGTATATTCTTTATTATCACCCTTTCTAAAATATATCCCATGCCTTATCCTTACCTTTTGGCTTTGTGAAATTATCAAGTGTATTAACATGTAGTGACCATCCGATTTCTTGAGGAATTAGATAACGTTGCTAGCAATGTTATCCTTAGTGACCATCCGTTATTTGGTGATGCAAGAATTCATGCTAGCGAGCTATTATGTTTTGCATAAGATATTTGCACATAAGTCTGATATAACCCTTGAAGCCTTAAACCCGAATAAATGACCTCTTTGATATGTATACTTGGTGCTCATGCCATTTCGGTGAAGTATTGTTTCTTGTACAAGCTTATGGTAATATTTAGATCATGACTGAGGAATGAGTGTGATTTCTCTTATATACTCCACCAACCATAGAAATGAGTGATTTGAGTGAATTATATTCCATTTCCTTTTCGTGAGGTGATTAGTAATGTTTATCAAGTAAGAAAATCATTTGGGTATTGTCAAACATCTCGATGCTTCAACCATAAAAGCTTAAAATGATGAATCTAACTTGTACTCGTACTTGATAGGTTTGCATCACATTTTTCTAATCATACTTGTATACCATGTGGATAATTGTTTTTACTTCTAGATTTGCTTGAGGGCAAGCAAAGTTTAAGTGTGGGGGAATTTGATAACGCTCAAATTGTGCATGTTTTCAGTAGCGTTATTCGTGCTTTTGTATGTGTTATTTGGTTATATTTATACGCTTTTGTTACTAAATCGTACCAAAGTATATGTAGCCAAGTACAGGAAAAAGGACGAAAAAGATGAAAGAATGAGGAAGAAGGAAATATTTATGATCGTACGAATATTTTTGTGTCAAGTTCCACACCAAAAAGGCATTTCAAAGAATGAAAGTCCAAGTACTCAAATTGACAAGTTCCAAGACAAAGAAATAATCAAGTTTGAATGAAGAACCAATAACCAAAAGAGAGAAACAAGCTAAACGCCAAAAGTCCAAAATTGAGTATACAACAGCACTCCATCCGATCGAATGCAGCCCATAACCGATTCGGATGGAGGCCATTTCTGAAGACCAACCGATCGGTTGGAGCCAATACCGATCGGTTGGAGGTGACCTGTAATCCCAAACTTCATCATTAAGTATTGCTTCTTCATACCAACGATTCTAGACCTTTTCCAAGTGTATTCTAGGCCCTTCCACTCTGCTTGGAGGCCAAGTGAAGCATTAAAGACCCTAAGGCTTGAGAGTAGTATAAATAGAAGCCTTTTTGCAACCATTTGAGTGTGACACAATTACCAATTGACTCTTTAACCATCAACCACTCTCACAATACTCTCAAATTCGTCCTTAGAAGTCCAGGAAACTTTGGAGGTTCAAGAAGTCAACATTTGGAGGTCAAAACATCAAGAAGTCAACACCAATACTTTGGGTATCACTACCTTATCATTTTTAATCTTATTTCAATTATTGTAAGACTTTCAATCATGATTTCTAATGTTCAAAGTTTATAGTTTTTGTTCATGTTTGCTATGAGTGGCTAGTGCCTTTGAGCACTTGCTTAGATGATGTGTATTGCTTATTGATTTGCGTTTGATTGTGATAAGATGTTTTAATTCAATTTCAGGTTGATTCTAAGATCCAATTATGATTAAGTTTCGTAGTGATATTTGTTAATCAAGTTTGACTAGTTGTTAAAAATTCTAAAGGTCGAAAGATTTGTTGTTATTCAACTAGTTATAATCATTTGTGTATGAATGATTGTTTTTACCCAATATTCTTGGTTAAACAAAGAAAATTAATTTTGGTTGTAATAAGAATGCTTTTGTCCATCAAATTAGATTGATTGTAAGCCACCTTAAAGGTCGAAAGATTAGTAGTTTGCAATCAATTGTGAACTATTTGGTACAACACCATACGGACTTTTGTATGGGAAAACATGTCATTTGCCATTCGAAATCGAACATCACGCCTACTGGGCACTCAGAAACTGTAACCCTGAGCTCAAAATAGTTGAAAAGAAGAAATTCTTGCAATTGCATGAACTCGATGAACTAAGACTCCAAGCTTATGAGAACTCCAAGCTTTACAAAGCTAGAACCAAAGCTTACCATGACAGAAAGCTGAGAATTACGAAAGAATTCAAAGCTGGAGACAAAGTTCTGCTTTTCAATATGATATACAAGTTCAAATCTCCTAAGCTAAGAACAAAATGGTTCGGACCATATATAGTGAAACATGGATTTCCATCTCGATATGTAGAGTTATACGACAAACAAGGTGGAAGTTTCATTGTCAATGGTCACCGAATTAAATTGTACTATGATAAGGAGCAAATGAACGAGATTTCTACCAAAGAGATTCTGCCTGAATCAGAATATGAATGTATCACATTCTGACACCGTTCCCAACCGACTACAAGGAAAATGCTGAATTTATCTATGATATTCTTCCTAAAGCTTGAGAAAACGCAAAGTTGTACAACATAGATGAAACGGGAGAGGAAATAGTGATAGGAAACTGGTATATGTTCCCAAATCTTCAAAGAAGAAATAAAAAATTACACCAACGTAGGCCAAAGGAAGTTTGAGTCTGGCTGACGACTCGTTAATAGAACAAGCGCTTCTCAGGAGGCAACCCATGTGTTTGCTATTTTTAGTTCTTATTTATTTTCAAAGTGATTACACCCCAAAGTTTCTCTAAGATCTTATTTTAACTTAAGTGTGGGGGTGTATCGCTAAATTTTAATAAAACATATTTTCGTGTGTTTGTTTAGTTTGTTTTAAGATTACTGCAGGTAATGATTATAGAGCATGGACACTTGGATCAAATAATCATCTGGAGCTGGAAAATGTGGTTTATTCTCTTATTTCCCAATTTTCATTCCTTGAAGTTTGTTTATCACATTGAGGACAATGCTTAACTTAAGTGTTGTGGGGGGGGGGGGGGTGAATAAGGAAAGTAAGGATAAATTGTAAATTTTGAGCTAATTTTAAATTTTGTTTGCCCTTGTGATCTCGTTATCTGTCATTTTTAGTATAATATATTAGAATAACTGGATCAATCCACTGGTAGAACCTGTAATTTTTGAAAAATTGAGATGTGTCCCGATTAATATTGCAATGCATTCTGGGATCGATAACATTAGCTAGCACATATTATAGCCCTTCCACCAAAATGTGAGGATTTAAGCATGTTTTGTATCTAGCATACATCTTTTATGCTTTGATTCTTTTGCTATGAGTGTGCCGGTGATTTTATTTATTCTAGAACTTGTGCTTATAAAACATTACGAGACCGTTGTGAGATCATATTTCATGTGTGATATAAGTGTATATGCGTGATAAGAGGCAACCTTAGGATTTAACCCAAATAGCCTTTCGTATTGATATTTAGCTAGTTACACTGACTAGTTAACCACCGATATAAACCCTATTGTTAGCGTTTATCTTCAACGCTAGATACCCCTAGTTATACCATCTGAGCCAATCCTTTCTTTTGATAAAATCAAGAAAAATACAAAAAGATTTTACACTTTTTAGCCTAGCCTTACCCTTAGTCAAGTCTTGGTTGGTTGCTAGCTATATGGCAAGATGGATGTTATGTGGGAAATCATGAAAATTCGAAGAAAGTTGCAAACTCTTAGAGCAGTTATCGAAGTAAAGTGAAAGAAAAGTCATCGCAACTATATGATGACAAGTGAAAGTTTAAATTCAAAAAAAAAAAAATAATAATAAATAAAAAAAAAAAAAAAAAAAAAAAAAAAAAAAGTCATCGCAACTATAAGGTGACAAGAATAGCCAATGTGCTATGGAATAATGTATTGAATGATCAAGTATGGAGTTTCTGAAGATTGCATGATAGTGGTTCGAAAGTAGCTAGCAACATTCGGTTAGTAGACTTGGACTATTTTGTATATTCTTTATTATCACCCTTTCTAAAATATATCCCATGCCTTATCCTTACCTTTTGGCTTTGTGAAATTATCAAGTGTATTAACATGTAGTGACCATCCGATTTCTTGAGGAATTAGATAACGTTGCTAGCAATGTTATCCTTAGTGACCATCCGTTATTTGGTGATGCAAGAATTCATGCTAGCGAGCTATTATGTTTTGCATAAGATATTTGCACATAAGTCTGATATAACCCTTGAAGCCTTAAACCCGAATAAATGACCTCTTTGATATGTATACTTGGTGCTCATGCCATTTTGGTGAAGTATTGTTTCTTGTACAAGCTTATGGTAATATTTAGATCATGACTGAGGAATGAGTGTGATTTCTCTTATATACTCCACCAACCATAGAAATGAGTGATTTGAGTGAATTATATTCCATTTCCTTTTCGTGAGGTGATTAGTAATGTTTATCAAGTAAGAAAATCATTTGGGTATTGTCAAACATCTCGATGCTTCAACCATAAAAGCTTAAAATGATGAATCTAACTTGTACTCGTACTTGATAGGTTTGCATCACATTTTTCTAATCATACTTGTATACCATGTGGATAATTGTTTTTACTTCTAGATTTGTTTGAGGGCAAGCAAAGTTTAAGTGTGGGGGAATTTGATAACGCTCAAATTGTGCATGTTTTCAGTAGCGTTATTCGTGCTTTTGTATGTGTTATTTGGTTATATTTATACGTTTTTGTTACTAAATCGTACCAAAGTATATGTAGCCAAGTACAGGAAAAAGGACGAAAAAGATGAAAGAATGAGGAAGAAGGAAATATTTACGATCGTACGAATATTTTTGTGTCAAGTTCCACACCAAAAAGGCATTTCAAAGAATGAAAGTCCAAGTACTCAAATTGACAAGTTCCAAGACAAAGAAATAATCAAGTTTGAATGAAGAACCAATAACCAAAGGAAAGAAACAAGCTAAACGCCAAAAGTCCAAAATTGAGTATACAACAGCACTCCATCCGATCGAATGCAGCCCACAACCGATTCGGATGGAGGCCATTTCTGAAGACCAACCGATCGGTTGGAGCCAATACCGATCGGTTGGAGGTGACCTGTAATCCCAAACTTCATCATTAAGTATTGCTTCTTCATACCAACGATTCTAGACCTTTTCCAAGTGTATTCTAGGCCCTTCCACTCTGCTTGGAGGCCAAGTGAAGCATTAAAGACCCTAGGGCTTGAGAGTAGTATAAATAGAAGCCTTTTTGCAACCATTTGAGTGTGACACAATTACCAATTGACTCTTTAACCATCAACCACTCTCACAATACTCTCAAATTCGTCCTTAGAAGTCCAGGAAACTTTGAGGTTCAAGAAGTCAACATTTGGAGGTCAAAACATCAAGAAGTCAACACCAATACTTTAGGTATCACTACCTTATCATTTTTAATCTTATTTCAATTATTGTAAGACTTTCAATCATGATTTCTAATGTTCAAAGTTTATAGTTTTTGTTCATGTTTGCTATGAGTGGCTAGTGCCTTTGAGCACTTGCTTAGATGATGTGTATTGCTTATTGATTTGCGTATGATTGTGATAAGATGTTTTAATTCAATTTCAGGTTGATTCTAAGATCCAATTGTGATTAAGTTTTGTAGTGACATTTGTTAATCAAGTTTGACTAGTTGTTAATAATTCTTAAGATCGAAAGATTTGTTGTTATTCAACTAGTTATAATCATTTGTCTATGAATGATTGTTTTTACCCAATATTCTTGGTTAAACAAAGAAACTTAATTTTGGTTGTAATAAGAATGCTTTTTTCTATCAAATTGGATTCATTGTAAGCCACCTTAAAGTTCACAAGATTAGTAGTTTGCAATTAATTGTGACCTATTTGTCTATGAATTGGTTACCTTTTGTATTGACCATTTCCTAAGCGTATTTGATAAAACAAGAGATTATTTTTGTGTTTAAGTTTGTTACCCCAAACTTATGAACCTTGAATTGATCTTGAATTGATTGGTTAAACGTAATGCTTGTTTTTATGAACTAAAATCTTGACGAAGGTTTAACTTGTAGAAACAATAGATTAGTTCACCAAACTAATTATCATAACCAACATGTTATACAAGAGTTATCACAATCATGCTTATCAAGAGTAGTATATTAGCTTACAATCTGATTCACTCACAAATCCCTGCGAACGATCCTGACTTACCATCATAATATTGCTATAACGGACGAGTTTACTTGCTCGTATGTGTTATTTCTAGATTCGGTCATTCGACCTTTATAAATTTAAAACTTGTACACACACGTAACACATCAATTATGCAATAATATAAATAGGCAAACCAATTGCCTTATGAGAATACTAAAGGTTAATTAGAAGGAATGATTGCAAAGCATAACTAAACTAAAGTGCAATTAAAGGAGGCACTTCTTCATCTTCCCATGCAAAACTATCCTATTAGAGTATTAGTATTTAAAATTACATTTCCAAATATGATAGAAAAACCCCCACGCTTTACCTTTTATGTAATAAACCCAGCAGCTACACAATGCATACCATTACCATCCTAAAACATTATAATACTATGACAGAAAAACCCTCACGCTTACCTTTTATGTAATAAACCCATCAAATACACAATTCCTACCATTACCATCCTAAAACATCATAATAGTAAAAATAATAACTCAATATCTAAAAAGTAAAATACCCTTTCTATTACGAATAAATTGTATGTTGGGAATTAAACTAACAGTTAATATTGTCAGGTATGAAGTTACAACTGCTGGAGATTAACACTAGCTGTACTAACCTAGTTAGTACTGTTAGCATAAGATAGTTAGTACTACTTATGTTCTGAATAGGTTTAATGTGATAAGTATAGAAACGATTTAGTGAATATCTTCTAGTTATAGATTGATACGAATATTGTACTTTACTTGTACAGGACTCCTTGTGATATAAAAGGAGGTCCTAGGTTAGGTTTTGATATACATAGAAGAATATCGAATATATTGTTCATAGAGATTCTAGGTTTTGTAACCCTAGTGATAGCTAAAGACCACTCGTATTATTCTTAATAATATTGAATCTTTTGGTGTTACCCATTGTCTTCATTGTTGATACATATAAATTCTGTTCCATCATTCAAACAAATATTCTTATAAGTATAATCAAGTAGATTCCGCATACTTGGTTATATTAACTCATAGTATCATATACACGTTAAAAGGATTAACATCCTAAGTGTATCAAAATCCTCTCAAGTGGTATCAGAGACAGGTTGATACTATTGAATTTTAGAAGAAGCAATGGACATGGAAACTACTCAGACTAATGTGGCTGCAAAGTTACCTATGCTTAAGCAGAATGAGTTTGACATGTGGAGGCTACGTATTGAACAATACTTCCAAGTGCAGGACTATGCACTTTGGGAAATCATTGAAGAGGGGAACTCCTTCAAGCCTACAACCACAACATCAACTGTAGATGGTAAGGTTCAGACTATTGTGAAGACAAAACCAGTGACTGCAGAGGAGAAGATTCAGATGAAGAATGACCTCAAGGCAAGGAGTATGCTCATGATGACAATACCTAATGATCAACTATTGAACTTCATCAAGTTCAAGGATGCTAAGTCATTGTTTGAGGCCATTGTTGCTAGGTATGGTGGGAATGAAGCCACCAAGAAGACACAGAAGACACTCCTCAAGCAAAATTTTGAGAACTTTTCTACAACAAGCAATGAATCATTGGATCACATGTTCAACAGACTTCAGAAGCTTGTGAGCCAACTTGCTATTCTTGGAATTGATATACCTCAGGAAGACCTCAACTCAAAATTCCTGAGATGTTTACCATCAGAGTGGGCTATGCATGTTGTTGTCTGGAAAAACAAGTCAGACATTGATTCTATGAGCTTGATGGACTTGTATAGCAACTTCAAGATTGTGGAGCAAGATGTAAAGAAGATTGCAGGAACAAGCTCAAGCACTGGGAATATGGCATTTGTGTCATCTCCTAGTAACTCAAGTCCTGAAGAAGTGAAGGTTGCTGCAGCAGTTGGTACTGCTAGCTCAAATATTGGTACTGCTAGTACATCAAGCAGTACTAAAGGCATTATGGATGAGACAACTTGTTGTGCATTCCTGACAACCCAGCATAATAGATCCATGTTGATTTTGGTATGTGCTTAAACACATACTTTTTCTTGACCAAATTAAGACCAAAATGACAAAAAAACTAACCAAAATGCCAAAGATATTTGTGCTTTTGTGTTTGTTTATATGCAGGTACAGATATTCAGAAATATGGACAAAAATCAAAGAAAACCTGGAAAAACCCGAGCATGAGAAACGGAAGAGAATTTAAAGCTAAAGAGAGGAAGCATTTTCAAGACTAGAACTCAATATTTCAGAAACAACCCTTGGATCTTACCACATTTGCAAAATCAGTCCCTTGGAAGCAGTTTACAAATTTGGCAGAAATAGTCCCTCATAATTAAATCCCATTCCAAATCAAATCCCAACTTTAAATCTAAACCTTATCACTAAAACCCAATCCAAATTATAAACCCATCCCAAGCCCACATCACCCTAACACCCCACTTAACCAAACCTTTAACCCAACAAGCAAACCCGGATCCCCTTTACCCCAACCCGAAAATTAATAACCCAAGTCAATACCCAACCTGGTCAACAATTCACTAAACAATAAAAAAAACCCACCCCGCCCTTTTTACCTTTATTGTACATCTTCTCCCCCAATTCAACCCAACCCCATTTACCCGTACTCTAAAAAATGCTTCTAGAAGACTGACAACATGCCAGATGATACTGACACACGGATTGCCAAGGCGGACGAATGGGAGCATTTGATTGGACGGGACACTTCACATATTTAATCCAATGGCTATGATTGATTATGATGACAAGATGATGATTGAAGGGTGGAGATTAAAGGTTCTGGGACCTTCCCAAACCCTAGGTTCCCTCTCCTCAGCTTCCTATAAATACCCCCTTGTATTCACAGATTTGTGGTGTTAGTTAGATTCAAGGTCATAGGGTAGCTTAGGGCAGCTTTTAGAATTTTAGCTTAATTTAGGTTACGGTTTCATTGTAATCTCTCTTTAAGATTCTGTAAACGTTTTTAGTTTAATGAATTTTACATTACCCTTTTAAAATTCAAAGTTCAACTTGCTTATAATTTCTTTTAATAGTGTTTACATTTGGTTGATAAGCTCTAGTTACTGTTTCATTAAGCTCAAATCAACTTATTATAGTTATTTGTTAAAGTTACTTCGATTTAATTCAGTTTAATTACAAATTTCCAAAAAAGTCATAGAAAAGTCAAACTGCTTATTAGCTTATTTCAAGTGTTTAAGTTCTGATGAAAACTGCTTTTCTCGCCTTAATATAGTTATTTGCACCTTTGTCTTTTCTAGTCTCAGCTTAATTTGGTACAGTTCTTTGAAAATTGCTTTTCAGTATGATTTAAGGAGATTTAGACCATTTCTGTCAACTGTTACATCAGATTATGACTTAGCTATGTCTTCCTGTTTAGTGCCATTCTATACAGCTGATTATCTGCTTATTTATTGGAGTTCCAGGTTTGGTTTTTGGCTTATAAATAGTTCATAATATGAGCTTAATCTGCCTTAAGTTTTAGAGTTAGAGCTTATTGTTTCAGCGCTTATTTTTAGAGTTCGAAAATCACCTCAGTTAGCCCATCTAGACCTGCACTCAGTCCCTTTTATTGCTTTTTGATGATTGATCAGAGCTTATTTGCCTTTAGTCATTGTTGTTTCTGCTTCCCATAGCTTATAAAGACTCACTTTAGGTGCCCTTAGCTTATTTCAGTTTATAGTTAGTTTATTATAGCTTATTAGTCTTTTGCTTGGTAGCCTATTGCCCAAACTGTTTTTGCTTACTGCTAATTTCTAGCTTATTTTTAAGTTTAAAAATTTTTCCCTTTTTTAAAAGTTGCTTATTTTACTGCTTTTTACATGTTTTAAAAAGAAAAATAAAATAAAAAAAAAAATGTTTACCAAGAAGCAAAGGGCAAGGGTCGAACCCTGGACCTCCAGCCTTCCCAAGCCTCACACACACGCTCCCTAACCAAAAATGTCCTTGGGTCTTTTTTGTTCGATACCTCTTCATTAATTCTTTTAATCTATTTTCCTACTTTTTGCTTATAACCTGTTTTTAGCTTATTTCAGCTTATTTGCTTCTGCTTTTTGTGCCTTATTATTTTTCCTTTATTCCTTATCATTTTTAGTAGTTTATGTAAAAATTTCATAATTTTCCTTTAGGTTTTAATATTTTTAATCATTTAATTATTTAAATTTAGTTTTGAAATCATAAAAAATTAAATAAAAGTCAAAAATATATAATTATTTTTTCTAAAATTTTATTTTATTAATTAGGACTTAGAAAAATTAATTCGGCATCCCTAGGATTAGTATTTCTTAGATTTCACTTTTATTCTCGGGATTAGCTCGGGAATTCGCGTTTTTAGGTTTTCCTTTACGTTTTCACTTACATATACCTTAGATTAGCATTTAGCTTGCCTTATTAATCGTTTTTAGTTCATATTTCATTTCTTTAGTTTAAAAATCCAATAACCCTTATTTTTCACTATTCACTGCACGTTTCACGATCCCGAAATCACAAATTCTATTCACACCTTCGTCGGGACAACGAACTCGGGGTTTTCACATTATTTCCCTTTTTTGATTCCCTTTTGAGATATAAATTGTATCGAATGCAACCGAAGCTCGACAGGTTAGTGTGCTACTCTATAACACATAAATAATAGTCAATGGGCCCTTTGCGAATGGTTAACCCAATACATTCGAAGTCCGACTTGCTATACATCCGCTTTGACCTGTTTGGACAACCGAATGGGGGAGTCACCCCAATAGATCTATCTAAATCAATCACGCTTCCTAAAGGGAAATAACGACTCATGAAAGTGGGTTCTAGGGCTTAGGCTATCTACGCAATAGTTTTGAGAAAAAGAGTTATAATATTATGGTCCATAAAAAGATTTGCATGTTTCTTACCCCATATTTGTAAAACAAGTATAAATAAAATGGGGCTATAAACTCACCTTTAATGGCATGAACAGTGAATGCTGTGAAATTAAGGGGTGCACGGCACCAACACGCAACCTAGATTAAATAACCATGTCTTAGTTTCAAGTATTAAATTCAAATCCTTTCATAATTTAGTTTCAATGTTTTAGAGTATTTATGTTGTTGTCACTTGTGTGGCGGCAAGTGTGGTTACTAAGGAATTTCCTAAGTAAGTAAGGTTTAGCTCTACGAATGACCTATATGTACGGAAATGAGGAAATGAGGATACTATAGGAAATGGAGTTACGGGGTTGGGAAGAAGGGAAATGAACGCTTTAAAACACGAGTGGATAAGATCGGAATGTGTTACTTTTATTAAAATCGTGTTGTTGGGTCGTTATATCTAATTATGTTGATTTTAGAAGTAACACTTAGCGTAAGTGACGTTTATTATCTATTAGTTAAATGTTTCGAGGAAATGTAATATAAAGTTAATTTTAACAAAACTTGGTTGATTAAGATTGAACTAAGTTCACATTGTTATTAATAATTTATTATGACTCATTTTTACAAATTATTAGTTTAGAACAATATATTTCGTCAAATTTGTTTAAGTAGGGTTCAAGTTTAATATACCATTTTCTAGTGTTTGCTAGTGACATTATTATCGGTTGATTAATAATAAACTCCAAATTGTATATCCATAGTGTATATTCTAGTCCATTCTCAATATGAATTTATTTTATCGTCAATTTCTCGAGTCTTATACCTTTAACGACAAGTGTGTATATATATGAAGCTTTGTACCTCTTTTACCAATTTTTATGTTTTACTATATATATGAAATCGTGAGTCGATATATAGTGACAAGTATAACTAAATGGTTCAATTATGGTTGTCGAGTTTTTAAGTCACGGCTATACAAGTTTTAAGTATATATATGTTAGCTCAATATGAAAATATTTGCGTGAATGGCTATACAAATTTTATTTCGCGACTAGTATATATATATAAATATATATATGTGTTTTAACAGTTTACTAAGAATGGCATTTGTTGGGCTGCGGCCCAACTGGGTTAGAGGAGGAGGGAGTGTGTTGCTAATGGGTTGGGTCAATTTCACTAGTGGCCACAATGGGCCTGGTGGGCCGAGGTACTACTACTCCAACAGACTAGAACAATTGAGGTCCTAGTTTGGGCTTGAGATCTAATCCTAAGTGGGCTATTTCTTGGGTTCGGTCTGGTACAAACACAACACAACACAACACCTTTAACACTTCAAGTCTTCACAAACTTGGTGTTTCTGGGAATTCTTTGACCACTATTTCGACATCACAAGCACTTGGGGTACCCATGTCTTGGTAGGAGTTTTGGTTTAGTCTTGGCATCATTGTCACGTCTTAACAAGGTCAAGAACTAGCTCGAGTGAGATTTAGTTCTAGTGTCTAAGGGTGTCCTTAACCATAAAAACATCCGAATATTACTAATAGTCTTGTGGTTTTGTTTTGGAGCGAACGTGGTACTACTCTATTGGGGTCTGGTCTTGAGTTTGAGAGGGCACATCCAGGACTCGAACTGAGGGTACAACCCTCAAGTCTTGGGTTTAACTTGACAAGAAATCTTGGTCAGTATCTCCCCTACGCAGGGTGATCTTTCCCAGCCTAAGGTTATCACCAAACACCTCGTTTTGGGTGGTTATCTATTCAACTAAAGATAGTCTTGGTGCCTATTCGAGTCATTAACATTAACCTAACGGGAATACATCATTCTTGAAGGGTTCCTTTACTCAAATCCTATTGTCTACTATCACAAATCCTAATTCAATACTTGAATCCATGGTTCCTGGGAGTCATTCGAATCACCATATAGCCACAACGACCAACGAATTATCAACCTATTAATCGAATTCTAGACTTCCTAAATTCCTACGCCACACGAATATAATAACAACAACATTTAACAAGATTTTCTTCAATACAATCCTCACTTCTGGGAATTTTAACAATCAAAATTAAATATAAACAACACCTAAATTAACCTTTATTTGGCCTAAGAGAATCAAGAAAGATCTAACATAAATGGATTTGAAAAACAAAAGAATCCGAATATAACTTAATTCTTACAATGATTTTGAGAAGTGATGGACTCGAATGAAAACTCCAATCCGAAAAACCCAACTGCTCTAAATCGAACCATAATCACTACAACCCTTATTCTTTCTTGAGTGATTCTCAGAATCTTTGTATTGATTTGTTGAGATGTGGTTCGATCTCCCTTGGAGCGTTTGTTTAAAAGGACGATTTTGGAGAGTAACTCCATGGTTACTTTTGGATTTGGCAGGGATAAAATTGCCATTCGAGTGTTCCTTCTATTTCTATGGTGTTATCCTAGGTTTGACTTGGGTGGTATTTTAATATCCGTGAAGATGATAGGGCTTCTAGGTCAAAGGAAAATGTAACAGAGAGAAGGAGATGGGGATAAATCGACTGAGGTTTGGGGAAGAAGGAGGGGCGGACAAAAATGAGATAGGGTGCCTAGGGCTGAAGACAAAACCGACTTTGGGATAAGTGTGAGTGGGTGATTTTTATTTTAAGTATTTTAGAGATAGATTAAATTAAAGAGTGGGTATATTATACCCACGTCTTCGCTAAACTGAGTTAAACTGGGGTCCTCCCCAGAACCCTCATAAATATGGAAGGCTGTACTTTCATGGACGTTTCTATAATACTTGAATGTATTTTGAGTTTTATGAGTTCATAATAATTCATGAGTTTTAGATTTATTTCTGTTTAGATTTTGGTATGCGTGTGGTGTAATTTGAGTAAAACTAGGATAACCTCCCGTTTTTACTACAATATAGTGGGTAAAATGTGAGATGTGATTATTTCATTATTCTTTGGTAAGATTTTTGGGTGACACAGTGTGCATGACTGTTATCCGTGTTAAACATATAATGGTCTAATCAGGTAATTTAGTCACAAATAATGAACTGTCATGAATTTAATATTGGGGAAAATTACCATTTGTCACATCCTCCCCGTCTTAGGAACGAAAACCGTCCTCGGTTTTCACTTAGGGTTACCCGATGGATTTGAGAAAAGGTGTGGGTATCTTCGTTTGATCTCGTCCTCCCATTCCCAAGTGTATTCAAGGCCTCTTCGGGAGTTCCAATGAACTTTGAAGATAGGGATACGGCTTTGCTTCAGTCGTTTGATCTCTCGATCCATTATTTCAATGGGTTCCTCAACGAAATTTAACCTTTTGTCAACCTGAATTTCTTCTAGGGGGACGGCTTGGGTCTTGTCGGAAAGACATTTCTTTAGATTGCTCACATGAAACACGTTGTGTACTGAACTGAGTTCTTGAGGTAACTCAAGTCGGTAAGCTACTTGTCTAATTCTCGTGAGAATTTTGAAGGGTCCTATATATCGGGGGTTCAGCTTTCCACATTTCCCAAAATGGATCACGCCTTTCCATGGCGATACCTTCAGCATGACATAATGTCCAACTTGAAATTCAAGTGGTTTTCGTCTTTTGTCAGCATAGCTTTTATGACGGTCTCGAGCCGCTTGCATCCGGCTCTTGATTTGCAAGATCTTTTCCGTAGTCTCTTGTACTAACTCGGGACCGGTGAGTTGACTTTCTCCGACTTCAGCCCAGCAGATTGGGGATCTGCACTTTCTGCCATATAGTGCCTTATATGGTGCAGCCTTGATGCTGGTGTGATAACTATTGTCGCAAGAAAATTCGACCAACGGTAGATGTCTATCCCAGCCGTTACCAAAATATATCACACAGGCTCTCAGTATATCTTCTAATGTTTGGATGGTCCTTTCACTTTGACCATCTGTCTGTGGATGATATGCTGTGCTCATATCTAGGTCGGTTCCGAAGGCATCTTGTAGAGATCTCCAAAAATTTGACATAAAATGACTATCTCTGTCGGATATGATTAAAAGTGGGACTCCATGTCGAGCAACTATTTCCTTAACATATAGTCGCGCAAGCTTGTCCATGCTGTCATTTTCCTTAATGGGTAGGAAGTGAGCGGATTTTGTAAGGAGGTCGATGATCACCCAGATGGTGTCATAACCACTTGACGTTCTTGGCAATTTGGTGATGAAATCCATGGTTATAAGTTCCCATTTCCACTCAGGGATTTCAGGTTGTACGAGTAAACCTGACGGTCTCTGGTGTTCAGCCTTGACATTGGAACACGTTAGCCATTTACTGACATATGTCGCAATGTTAGCTTTCATATTGGGCCACCAAGACAGCTTTTTCAAGTCAAGATACATCTTGTCAGCTCCTGGGTGGATGGAATATTTTGAATTATGGGATTCGTGCATGATGAGTTCTCGTATACCCCCGTAGAGTGGATCCAACTCCTGTCCTTGTAACAAAAAGTTCCATCTGCTTTCTTCACAAACCCATTTTCGCTCTTAGGCATTCCATAAATCTTCTCATTAGGTATATTTTCTTCCTTAAGAGCCTCAACCTGGGCTTCACGAATTCTCGATAGGAGTGGTGAGACAATGGTCATACCTAACGATCTTACTCTTAGAGGTTTCGGTCTCTCTTTTTGGCTAAGTGCATCCGCTACCACGTTTCCTTTGCCCTGGTGGTATCGAATCTCATAGTCATAGTCTTTGAGTAATTCTAACCATCGGCGTTGCCTCATATTAAGCTCCTTCTGATCTAGGATATGTTGCAAACTTTTGTGGTCAGTGTATAATACGCACTTGGTGCCGTAAAGATAGTGTCTCCAGATTCTGAGGGCAAACACTAATGACCCTAGCTCTAGATCATGGGTAGTGTAGTTCTTCTCGTGGGTTTTCAAATGTCGTGAGGTGTAAGCTATCACCTTTTCTCGCTGCATCAGTACAACTCCTAACCCTTTGTGAGAGGCATCACAGTAGACTAAAAAGTCCTCACTGCCTTCAGTTAGGGCTAAGATAGGTGCGCTACACAACTTATCTTTGAGAAGTTGAAAAGCTTCTTCCGCTTTCTCTTCCCAGTCGAATTTCTCATTCTTCTGGGTCAACCTAGTCAAAGGCTTCGCTATTTTTGAGAATCCCTCAATGAATCTTCGGTAGTACCCTGCGAGTCCTAAGAATTGGCGTATTTCTGTGGGAGTTGTTGGTTTCGCCCAATCCTTTATCGACTCAATCTTTGCAGGATCTACATGAATACCCTGTTTATCAATCACGTGACCTAAGAATTGGACTGTTGGTATCCAAAACTCACACTTGGAAAACTTGGCATATAACTCCTCTTTCTTCAACAATTCTAGAATCAGCCTAAGATGTTCTTCGTGCTCCTTTTCACTCCTAGAATATATCAATATTTCGTCGATGAAGACGATCACAAAATTGTCTAAGTACGGCTTACACACCCGATTCATGAGGTCTATGAATACTGTTGGTGCGTTGGTCAAGCCAAAAGGCATAACCTGAAACTCATAGTGGCCATATCGATTTCTAAATGCCGTCTTCGGGATATCTTCTTCCCGAACTCTTAGCTGGTGATAACCGGATCTTAAGTCGATTTTTGAATAGACGCACGATCCTTGAAGTTGATCAAACAGGTCATCGATTCTAGGAAGTGGGTATCGGTTTTTGATAGTTAATTTGTTGAGTTCTCTATAGTCGATGCACATCCGGAAAGATCCATCTTTCTTCTTGACGAACAGAACTGGAGCTCCCCAGGGCGATGAACTTGGTCTGATGAATCCTTTTTCAGGGAGTTCTGACAACAGTTTAGACAACTCCTGTAGTTCTGTTGGGGCTAATCGGTAAGGCGCTCGTGCTATAGGTGCGGCACCTGGCACTAGATCGATCTAAAACTCAACCTGTCGTTTCGGCGAAAGTCCTGGTAAGTCTTCAGGGAAGACTTCTGGAAAATCTCTAACTATCGGCACCTCTTCCAATCGCTTTCCCTCCGGCTCCTTTTCTTCCTTTCCAGAAACCTGAGCTAAAAAGAGAAGACATCCTTTCTCAAGATGTCTCTGGACCTTCGCGTATGAGATAACGTTTAATCTCGAGGTACTTCGTCAGTCTTTCCTATCGCCTTCAATGATTAGGACCTCATTCCCGTAAGGTAGTCGGACGATCTTTTTGTCGCAGAGAATAGTGGCATGATGTTTTGACAACCAATCCATGCCGATGATGGCATGAAAACTACCTAGTTCTACAAGCATCAGGTCAATATTGAATGGGTGGTTTAATAGGTTTAAGGTGCAACCTCTTACAATGGGGTCTACTCTTTCTACTTTTTCATTAGCCAGCTCTACATTAAACACGTTGCCTAAGGTGGTCGGGGTAATACTAAGCAACGGACTAAAGGCAGTAGAGACAAAACTTCTATCTACTCCCGTATCAAATAGTATAGATGCATAGCGGTTATTTAAAAGAAATGTACCCGTCACCACATTCGGGTCTTCTTGGGCTTCCACTTTTCCCACCGCGTAAACCCTGCCACGGGCTCCTGCATCATTTCCCCGATTCTCTTGGGGCACAACAGCTACTTGGTTCATACCAGCTTCTGGGTTTCTCTGATTTCCCTAATTTCCTTGTTGGCCTTTGTTGCCACCGTTGCCCTGGTTCTTAAGCCTTTGGCATTCATTCCGATAATTCCCTTTTTCACCACAGCCAAAACAAGTGATTTCGGCCTTTGGGTTGTTTGCCGGTGCAACCTGTGGTGTTGCTAGAGATCTTGCTCTGCAATCGCGGATCATATGTCCTACTTTCGGACACTTATTGCATTTGATTGTGCATGGACCCTTGTGATGCAACTTGCATCGATTGCAAAATGGCAAGTTTTTGGCGTAGACCTTTTCCTCTGTCGGTCCGGCAACATACACCTTGGCAACCTCGTGCCTCTTGTTCGGGTGGTTGTTATTTTGGGGATGGTCACCCCATTTCCTTTTGTTGTTCACACCCGCTTCGATCGAATCTTCGATCACCTGATCCATCAGCTTGTTGGCTACCTCCATGGTCTCGTGGAGATCCGTAGCCTTGTACGTAGTGACATTTCCCTTAATAGAATGAGGTAATCCACCAATGTACCTCTCCAACAAGCGGGTCTTAGTTTGAACCATATCAGGACATAGTAGGGCTAGTTCCTGAAAACATTGGTTATATACTGCCATGTTGGTGCCTTGCACCCTAAGATTCCAAAATTCTACCTCCAGCTTCTTCACCTCATTCCTAGGATAGTATTTCTTGAGAACCATATCTTAAAGCTTTCCCATGACATCGCATATGCAGCGTCATAGCCAGATGATTTCAAGTAGTTATTCCACCAAGTTAGAGCTGCATCCAGAAAAGTGAACGATGCAAACTTAACTCGATCCTCTTCCAAACATCCACAGATTCTAAACACTGTCTCCAATCTTTAGATCCATTGGACCAATACAATTGCTCCTTCAGTACCACCAAAACCTCCAGTCATTATTTTCCGGAAGTCTTGATATGTACAACCACGAGCATTGTTGGTTGCAGGTCTCGAGTTGCCAACATCTGTTGTGGAGTTGTTTGTTGTAGCCAGTGCTGCTGCCACGCATTCTTCCACGAGCTGATCGAGCATGGCTCAATTTATAGGTGGGACTACTGTAGGAGCTCCAGCAGGGCCTTGGTTGGTTGTTTGTGCACGGGTGGCTCTGGTTACTTTCTTTGGAGGCATCTTGTTGTATAAGAGGGATGGAGAAAATCAAGGTTTGAAGAATTGGCACAAGTGTAGCGTATATGGGTAAAATTAATTCCTAAGAATGATAACACAATAAAATACTCGATCAAGCTCGTCATATATTAGAATAAGATTGTGCATACAGAATCTCAAGCTCCAATATCTAAGAAATAGTACAAATTCTTCGATTATAGATAAAAGACTACTACTATCACTAACTGGCAACTACCCAGTCTAGTGTGGATACAACTAAAACCCATCATGTCTGATGCGTAGCTTCTCTAGCTCCTGTGCCATCCGAGCTATAATGGTCTCCAGATTACCTATCCTAGTCTCAAGCTGCACAATGCGTCTTCTTGACGCTAATACCTCCCTACGATCCTCATGCTCAGCTCTCGTGACTCTAGCCATTACCGAATCTAACTCATGCATTCGATGCCAATTCGTCCACTCGGCATCCCATGCCCTAGCTTGGTCTCTTCCTATGTCCCCTAGTCTCTGTCGGACTCCGGCAAGTTCTCTGCCAACCTGCACATCTCGTCTCCCTAATCTCTCCAACTGATCAGAATGGACGTCCAACAAGTTTCCCTGAGCACCCCTCTGCCACTGGTGAGATAGCAGGTGGAGGGCAAATCAGTATGGATGGGGATGGCGGCACAAACGAAGGTGAAGATGGCTCATAGGTGGGACTATCTGCCTGTAGTGGAGTGCTATAAACACACTTAACATCCTTCCATACTTCGCCATTAATCTCATAAGTGACCGGAACCTCATCCCTGGCTCGTAATCTAGCAGCTCTCAAACCTAACCCTAGAGGCATATCCCTGTCCTCTCCCACAATCTGAGCAACTCTGGAGCTCTGTCCTATCTCAAATGTACTAGGCACTTCCTCCACAATCCTTTTTCCGTGCCATGGCTCAGCTGGTGCAACTTCTTCTGGAATAGGGTCTGCCACTGGCTCTTCCTCAGGATCTTCTTCTTCCTCTTCTTCTTCTGCTGAGTATAAGTCATTGGCCCTCCTGAGCCTTTGACGAGGTGGTGAACGATCTGGAGATGATGTTGGTGAAAGAGATACTGGGGTGGTAGAGGTACCCGTATAGATAACTCGAGCTCTCCTCTGGGATGGTGATAGAAAATCTGAGTACCGCATCCGATAACCAGGAACTCGCATGCGGGCAGTACGTCAGACTGGAAGAGTGTGGATATGTGAAGCAGGCTGTGTAGTATGATCAGTAGGCTGAATGGGAGTAGGGTTGGTAGTAGGCAATGCTGCAGTAAGTGTAGGCTCGGGTAGATAAGGGTCCGGTGCATTGTAGGCTTGCAGCACTTGCATGTATGGATCTTCTGAATCTAGTGAGATCGGAAGAATAGGTTGGGAAGACATAGTCTAAGACAAAATGGTATATGTGTGTAAGTATATCAGAAATAATAACTAGTGTGGGTCAAGTGTATATAGATATATACATATAATGCTTATAGTACACATAATCATGTAAATAAGTCATAAATCATAACATGCAGTCAAGGCAAGTGGTGGTCATAGGGACTTGTTTTTATAAAAATGGTTATAGTTTAGGGTTTATATGTACCTAGTTCTCTATAACTTGGCTTTGATACCAATCTGTAACACCCCCTAAATTTAACAGTCGCGGAAGCATACAGAACTTTGAGGGTGCTACGGGTGCAACGATTGGAAATCACAACACAAGGTAAACAAAGAACGGAATACATACTCCATTTTAGTTAAAATAACATTTAGAGTTTACAAAAGATAATTCATTTTTTAGATAAAATTTAGGCCCATTGAATACAGTGGTCCCACATAAAAACAAGTCTAAATTTCAGTTTGCCACTTATTCAGAACAGGTCCATGACCCTTGCCTTGCCAAATCCTTGCCATAACAAATCAAATTACACACCTAAGAAAAACATGCTAAAAAGTCAGCAAAAAGCTGGTGAGTTCATAGGTTTAAATAAAAGCGTCAAATATTTAATTTGGACCAGCATGATCATTACAACACATGTAATGTCATACAAAAGTTTCTACCGCGCTAGCACTAAGTTCATGCAACCGAAGCTTGACAGTTTAGTGTGCTACTCTATAACACATAAATAATAGTCAAGAGGCCCTTAGCTCTACGAATGACCTATATGTACGGAAATGATGAAATGAGGATACGATAGGAAATGGAGTTACGGGGTTAGGAAGAAGGGAAATGAACGCTTTAAAACACGAGTGGATAAGATCGAAATGTGTTACTTTTATTAAAATCGTGTTGTTGGGTCGTTATATCTAATTATGTTGATTTTAGAAGTAACACCTAGCGTAAGTGACGTTTATTATCTATTAGTTAAATGTTTCGAGGAAATTTAATATAAAGTTAATTTTAACAAAACTTGGTTGATTAAGATTGAACTAAGTTCACATTGTTATTAATAATTTATTATGACTCATTTTTACTAATTATTAGTTTAGAACAGTATATTTCGTCAAATTTGTTTAAGTAGGGTTCAAGTTTAATATACCATTTTCTAGTTTTTGCTAGCGACGTTATTATCAGTTGATTAATAATAAACTCCAAATTGTATATCCATAGTCTATATTCTAGTCCATTCTCAATATGAATTTATTTTATCGTCAATTTCTCGAGTCTTATACCTTTAACGACAAGTGTGTATATATGAAGCTTTGTACCTCTTTTACCAATTTTTATGTTTTACTATATATATGAAATCGTGATTCGATATATAGTGACAAGTATAACTAAATGGTTCAATTATGGTTGTCGAGTTTTTTAGTCACAGCTATACAAGTTTTTTGTGTATATATGTTTGCTCAATATGAAAATATTTGCGTGAATGGCTATACAAATTTTATTTCGCGACTAGTATATATATATAAATATGTGTGTGTGTTTTAACAGTTTACTAAGAATGGCATTTGTTGGGCTGCGGCCCAACTGGGTTAGAGGAGGAGGGAGTGTGTTGCTAATGGGTTGGGTCAATTTCACTAGTGGCCACAATGGGCCTGGTGGGCCGAGGTACTACTACTCCAACAGACTAGAACAATTGAGGTCCTAGTTTGGGCTTGAGATCTAATCCTAAGTGGGTTATATCTTGGGTTCGTTCTGGTACAAACACAACGCAACACAACACCTTTAACACTTCAAGTCTTCACAAACTTGGTGTTTCTGGGAATTCTTTGACCACTATTTCGACATCACAAGCACTTGGGGTACCCATGTCTTGGTAGGAGTTTTGGTTGAGTACTACTCGACTCAAATTTCTAGGGATCTTGGTTTAGTCTTGGCATCATTGTCACGTCTTAACAAGGTCAAGAACTAGCTCGAGTAAGATTTAGTTCTAGTGTCTAAGGGTGTCCTTAACCATAAAAATATCCGAATACTACTAATAGTCTTGCGGTTTTGTTTTGGAGCGAACGTGGTACTACTCTATTGGGGTCTGGTCTTGAGTTTGAGAGGGCACATCCAGGACTCGAACCAAGGGTACAACCCTCAAGTCTTGGGTTTAACTTGACAAGAAATCTTGTTCAGCATCTCCCCTACGCAGGGTGATCTTTCCCAGCCTAAGGTTATCACCAAACACCTCGTTTTGGGTGGTTATCTATTCAACTAAAGATAGTCATGGTGCCTATTCGAGTCATTAACATTAACCTAACGGGTATACATCATTCTTGAAGGGTTCCTGTTGGGAATTAAACCAACAGTTAGTACTGCCAGGTATGAAGTTAGTACTGTCAAGCATAAAGTTACAACTGATGAAGAATGTACTAACAGTACTAAGTTAATTAGTACTGCTCCCACAAGAAAGTTAGCACTGATTATAAGCTGAAGACAGAAGATAAAAGACACGTGAAGATATATATAGAAAATATGTAATGTATATCTTATTAAGTGAGATTGATACATATAATAGTTTTACTTGTACAGGACTCTTTATACTATAAAAAGAGATCCTTAGTTAGGGTTTTGTGTGATATCCCTAAGTCGTACGTGAAAGCTTCAAGGTTGTTAAACCCTAGTGATATCGTAGATCACTCGTAATATATTGAAGCTATTTGTTTGGTTAAACATTGTGTTCTTACTTACACTGTTACATTCATACAATTACATACACATCATACAAACCATATCTTCTATGTGTTAGATAGTAAATTCCGCGTGCTAGTTAACATTAACTCAAAGTATCTTCAACACAAGCTGTGTGTTTAGATCCGGTCAAGTGATATCAGAGACAGGTTCTGATACTTTGATATAGAAGATCCATAAGTACTTACTCTCTTGCAACCAAGAGGATGGACATGGAAACACTACAAACATCAATCCTTGCCAAACTCCCCATACTAAAACAAAACGAATATGATTTGTGGAGGCTCAGAATTGAGCAATATTTCATGGTGCAAGATTATGCATTGTGGGATATTATTCTACATGGTGATTATTTCAAGCCAATAACTTCTGAAGAAACACTGGCTGATGGTTCTTAAACTACCAAGCTTAACACTAAGCCAGTTACTAATGATGAAAGAGTAAAGAAAAAGAATGATCTTATAGTCAAAAGTTTGTTACTCATGGCTCTTCCCAATGATCAAGTGCTGAATTTTAGTCATTATGAAACTGCAAAGACACTCTTTGCAGCAATAGTTGAGAGATTTGGTGGTAATGAGGCTACTAAAAGGCTCAAAGAACTCTACTGAAGCAGAGCTATGAAAATTTCAGTGCATAAAGCACTGAATCCCTTGATCAAGTCTTTAATAACCTCTAGAGAATTGTGAGTCAGCTTGCTGGTTTGAAGATTGTGATTCCACAGGAAGACCAAAACTTAAAATTTCTAAATAGTTTGTCTGCTTATTGGAACACTCATGTTGTGGTTTGGTGCAACAAGCCTGAATTGGAAAAGATGACACTCAATGAATTGTACAACAATCTTAGATTGTTGAGCAACAAGTGAAGAAAGGAGGAAGCACTAGTTCTGTAAAACCCTAAAATTTGAAAGCATGGTAAAAGACAAAAATGCCCCTATGAATTTAAAATTTTAATAAAAGGTTTATAAAGTACCGAATCAATCCCGAACTTCTGGAAATGGACAAGTTATGCTACCAAATAATTTTGGCAACTCCGATTAATATTTTTACAAGTCACAAAATGACCAAAATACCCTCTATTGAACCGAATGAATATTGTATATATTGTTATGTTTATTAATTAAACCTTATAAATAAAATAAACACATTAAATGCAAATTTAAGTAATGCGGTAATGATTCACATTGAATGGGTCATTAAAATTTTGCATTATTCCAGCCCATCCCCCCCCCCCCCCTCAATCGGTCCTTATCATTAAATAATAAACAAATCACATTAAACCCTAAAAACATATTACCGAAAATAACAAAAACACACAATAATTCCTCTCCTCATTCATACGATTTTCTGGAGGTTCAAGCTCATTTTTATGGTGTTATACACGTCCTAAGGAAGCCAAGAAAAATAGTACTTCGATTTATAAAGGCTTGGATTCTTTGTTATCGAATTTTGTTCAAAACAAGAGGTAAATTCGTCCATAATTCATACACTCATGCTAAAATTATTTTGGCATTTTTCCTGAGTCTCTTACATCATATATGATCTGTGAAAATTGTTTACAAGGTCGTGAGATCGTTCGTGTGGTCGTGGCAATTTATTGGAGTTGAGGTTTTAAAACCGAGTAGCATAAAATCACATCAATTCATTCGTTTGATCTAAATTGTTTCTGGTATTTTTCTAGCCTTCTACTCATCCCATATAACGAGTATAAAATGAGAAAAATAGGCCATGCATCATATATAAATCGTATGGAATTATTGTGTATAAAACCCTAGAAATCGAATTAAATCTCAAATGCTTGCATACGAATTTTCTGGGCCAGGTTGTTATTTTTCGTGGCTTCTATGATCATCATATATCATCACAAAAATGGTCATTTGAATTGTTAAACCGATTGAATTAATTAAAGTTAAGGGTGTGTTTTGTAATTTTCAAAACTCATGGGACCATTTTGTAAATTATGTTAGATCTGCTGGAATTCATATAAAATATAAAAGGAGGGCCTCATGTGTTAATTTTGTATTTAAAAGGTTTATTTTGATTAATTAATTAAAGTATTATTCGATTTGTAAAATAATTAAAATGGAGGGACCAAATATGTAATTTCTGGAAAGTTAAGGCTGATTTGAGTAATAAATTATATTCAGAAGTTAACATGTAAATTTGGAGATTTATTGGGCTAAGGTGTAATTATTATTAATTAAAGATTGAAATTGTAAACTAAAGGGTTTAAATTGTAAACTTAGTAACTTGAAGGACTTGTGGTGTAATTCTTATAAACTTGATGGTGTGATTCGTACAACATATAAATTTAAGGGTACTTTGTGTAATATTGGCAAACTAATGGTTTAATGTGAAATAATAAATGTTATGAGGTTTAAAATGTAAATTATGTAACTAAAAGGGTATAAAGTGTAAATTGTATAAACTAAAGGGCTAATTATGTAATTCTGGATAACCTAAGGATTTGAATGAACTACTATTGATATTTTCACTTTAAATCTCCATCTTTGGTATAATTACATTTTGAACCCTAAGTTATGAAAACTTGTCATATTTAACCTTAAACTTATATAACTTATTTAAAATGAATGCGATTTCCATAATAACCTAATTAATGACTTAACCTAAGTTATATTTTGAATACTGCTAATTATGGAAACTTACTAAATAAGGAAACTTTCTAATTAAGGAAACTTGCTAAATATGGAAACCTGCTAAAAATAGAAAGTTACTTAAAAATGGAAAGGCAATTAATTAAGAATGAATTGTAATTCCCTTCTACTCCTTTAGGTGTGAAGAAGGAGAGACCTTGAGCCATTTTCCATATTTTGTGCTCGTTTCTGTTTTGCTTTCGTCATAAGGTACAGATACTCTGCCCTTTTTCAGTAAGGGTTCTCATATGCCATACATTGATTTTGAGTTATGATTCAGTTAAGATTTCCCAAGCCATTGCTATGTTCCCTTTGAGTGAACCTTTGACATTACTTTTGATATGACTTTGAGATGCACCTTTTGATATATGACCTTTTGTGATGACTTTGAGACCTGACTCTTAGTTTGATACCCGAGCCATTTTATGTTAACTAGCCAGGAAGGTAACCTGGCCATGTCTGTGATGCACCACTGGTATGACTCCCGTGTGGGGGAGTGATTTCTCACACCGTCCCTCTTATATTATGATATGGCCATTATGACTTTGAGATTATGATTTTGAGTATGACTTTGAGTTTGGGGGCGTATGGATTGCAATCCTAGATTTGTATGTTTAGTGGATTTAACTATGACTTTGAGTTATGACTTTGAGGTGACTGGTACTGTGTGCAATACATGCCTTTCACATTTCTGGGAGCTGATCACTCCACCCTTTTGATACATGAGGACACCCCTCATATTATCTGGTTGCCTAAGAGGTATCCCCTCTGATTGTGAGATTATGACTTTGAGATATGATGTTGAGATTATGACTTTGAGTTTTGGGGCTCGTGGTAGATGACTATCCTATCCTTCTCTTATTATCCATTTAATTCTTTTGTACCTTATGACATTCCCATTTCCCATATTATATTTCTGTTTCGTTATTCTTTGCTTTGTATATGTATCTGTTCACTGAGCTTTTTAAGCTCAGCCGCACGTTTTCTTTTCGTGTGCGGCAGGTAATAAGCAGGACGACGGGTTTGGGTATGAGTGAAGAGAATTTTGGACTTAGAAGACTTTGATAGTGTTCTGAAGTAGAGACCATTAGAAGGAGTTGCTTTTGCAGACTTTGTGTTTAGTTTTGTTTCCATTGCAACCATGTAAATTTCAGAATTTCTTTTGTAACCTTTGAGAATTTTTGTATTACTTGACATGTATGCTTTGTTTTGATCTGATGTGAAATCATTAGTGTGACATCTTTACCCTTGTCGGGTTGGGGTGTTACAAGTTCTATGCCAGGTAATATGGCATTTATGTCATCCCCTAGCAATAGCAGTACTAAGAATGATGAAGATGCTTGTACTGCTAGCCCTAAAGTTATTACTGCTAGTGTAAAAACTAGTACTGCTAGTGTAAAAACTAGTACTGCTAGCTTAAGTGATGAGACTATATATGCCTTTCTATCTGAGCAATCCAATGGGTCTCATATCTACAATGAGTACCTTCTTCAGATTGATGAAGATGACTTGGATGCCATGGACTTGAAGTGGCAAATGGCATTGTTAAGTATTAGGGCAAAGAGATACTTTCAGAGGACTGGTAAGAAGCTTACACTCAATGGAGGGGATGTTGCTGGATATGACAAGTCCAAGGTGGAGTGCTATAATTGTCACAAGATGGGACACTTTGCCAGAGAGTGTAGAAGCCCAAGATAATAGGATAACAAGGCTAAAGGGTATAGAAGTCAGCAGGGTAATAGGAGAACAGTGAATGTGGAAGACATTTCTTCCAAGGCAATGGTAGCTATTGATGGAGCTGGCTTTGACTGGAGCTTCATGGAAGAAGAGGAGGAACTAGCCAACTTGGGATTGATGGCCTTCTCAGACTCAGAGGTACATGATGTTCAAAAGTGTTCAAATTCTTGTCAAGCTTTAAAAGATTGTGAGTCTCTTAAAATTCAATATGATAATCTTAGGACAGATTTTAATGAATTAAACTTTAGTCTTTCTAATCATAAAAGAGGAATAGCTGTTTTAGAAGAACAACTTGTTTTTTATAGAAAGAATGAAGCAAACTTTAATGATGATATAGTTGTTCTAAAAAGAGATTTGCAACTGAGAGATGATAAGATGAGTGGCCTTGTATATGAACTAGAGAAACTTAAGAAAGAAAAAGAAAACATCCAGTTAAGTGTTGACACTCTTGAGTATACATCTAAAGGAGTTCAAAAATTGATAAAGAGTCAAGTAGTTCATAAAGCAAAGTCTGGTTTAGGATATAAGTCAGTTTCACCCCCAAATAGAGGGATGTTTGTACCTCCAGGAATTGATTTAACTCATACAGGTTTAGAAGAATTTAAGGATATTGAGTTTCCTAGATATGGTGCTAAAACAAGTGAGAGTCCTACTAAATTAGTTAAGGCTGAGGATTCTTTTGTAAGTGCAAGTGAGACATCACTTTCTGAGGATAAGGTGTCCTCTGGTAGGGACTCAGATGCACCAACCATTGAGGATTGGACATCTGATGATGAGGATGATCAGGTTAAGGTTAAACCTGATGTTGTTAAGGTAGAAGTAAAATATGTTCCTAAAGTGGTCAATAAAGAAAACCTAAAACCAGTTAGGAAAAATGTTAAGTATACTGAGATGTATAGGTCTACACATAGATCATCAGTTCCTAGGGGCAATCAAAGGAACTGGAACAACTTAAAATCTCAACAACTAGGTGATGAGTTTGTTATGCAGAACAAAGTGTGTTTTGTATGTGGTAATTTTGATCATTTGGCTGCTTATTGTGATCCAAACACCTGGAAAAAGTGGTTTTTTGGGAATTCAAGGGTGAATAGGAATAAAAATGCTAGGGTAAATTAAAACAGTCCAATTACATTGACTAACCCTAATGTGAATCATATGATGACACCCAAAGCAGTCATGTTAAGGTCTGGCATCAAAGCAGTTTCTACTGCTAGACAAAACAAGTGGTTTAATAACAAACAAACTGTTTCAAGTGCAAAACCATTTTCAAATCATGCACAAATAATTAACAGGCCCTTTTATAAGAAAACATCTTTGAGTAATCAAAAATGGGTGCCTAAAGTTAAACCAGCAGTTCCAACTGCTAGGCCAGTAATTCCCACTGCTAGGCACATGAGTAGTAAGGGTCAATGGGGCAATGCTGTGAAGGCCTTAGCACGTTGCGTATGGAAACCTACCAAACCCAATGGTGCATCAATGACTTTTAATAGATATAATTATATTGATGCACGAGGCAGATCCAAGTCGGTGATGGCTTGGGTCCCCAAAAGGAACTAACCCCTTTATTTTGTGTGCAGGAACATCCAACAAATGATGGAGAAGATAGAGGATACTCAGATAGTGGATGTTCAAGGCACATGACTGGTAACATGTCATACCTTTCAGACTTTGTGGCTCTGGATGGAGGACCTGTCATCTTTGGAGGTGGTGTTGGTGGTAGGGTTACTGGTAAAGGTATAAATAAAACTGGTAATCTTGACTTTGAGAATGTGTATTTTGCACCAGAGCTTAAGTACAACCTTTTTAGTGTGTCACAAATTTGTGACAAACAGAACAAGGTGTTATTCACTGATACTTACTGTCTTATTCTTTCTCCTGATTTCAAGCTACCTGATGAAAGTCAAGTATTGCTTAAAATCCACAGAAAGGGTAACACATACAGTGTTGAGATGAATAAACTTGTTCCTAAAGAAGGTATTACTTGCCTTGTTGCAAAAGCCACATTGGAGGAGTCAATGTTGTGGCACAGAAGGCTTGGTCATGTTAATTTTAAAACCATTAACAAGATTACTAAAAATGGTTTGGTAAGAGGTTTACCTAACAAGACTTTTCAAAATGACCAAACCTGTGTTTCTTGCCTTAAAGGTAAGCAACATAGAGCTTCTTCTAAGCCAAAGGTGCATAACTCTAACAATCAAGCTTTATACATGTTTCATAGGGACTTGTTTGGTCCAACTTTTGTTAATAGCTTGAATCATAAAAGATATTTTTTGGTTATTACTGATGATTATTCCAGGTTTACATGGGTTTTCTTTTTGAGAACTAAGGATGAAACTAGTGAGATCCTTAAATCCTTTATTATTGAGGTAGAAAACCTAGCTGATAAGAGAGTTAAGATAATCAGATGTGATAATGGAACAGAATTTAAAAACAAGGTTATGGATGAGTTTTGCAAAGAAAAGGGTATTAAAAGGGAATTTAGTATAGCTAGAACCCCACAGCAAAATGGTGCAGCTGAAAGGAAAAATAGGACTTTAATAGAGGCTGCTAGGACAATGTTAGCTGACTCTAAGTTAACTATTTCATTCTGGGCTGAAGCAGTTAGTACTGCTTGTTATGTTCAGAATAGGGTTTTAGTGGTAGAACCTCATAATAAGTCTGCTTATGAACTTTTTAGAGGTAGAACCCCTGCCTTAAGCTTCATGAGACCTTTTGGTTGCCATGTCACTATTCTAAATACCAAAGACCAATTAGGAAAGTTTGATGGGAAATCTGATGAGGGTTTCTTTGTTGGTTATTCTTTGCATAGTAAGGCTTTTAGGGTGTATAACAAGAGCACTAGGCATGTAGAGGAAAATCTGCACATTGAGTTTCGAGAGAATATACCAAATGTTGCAGGTGGTGGTCCAGATTGGATTTTTGATATTGATGGTCTTTCAGAATCTATGAATTATGTGCCTGTTACAGGTACAAATACTAACAATGCAGGTTCAGAGGAAGATGATGAAGATCATATCTTAATGCCAATCTTGGAAGATAGTCCATTGTCTGATTCTCCTTCAAAGAATAATGATGATAAAGAGAAGAATGATGGTGAGATAAGTGGACTAGATGTTAAAGAAACAGAAGTTCCTGTAAGCAGTACAAATGAAGTTAGTACTGCTGAGCCAAATGGAGTTAGTACTGATGAACCAATTGGTCCTACTGCTGGTTCAAGTCATACTACTGCTCCACAAGTTGATTCTTTTTATTTATTTGGAGCTGATCTACACAACATGCCAATGAATTATGAAGTTCCTTCTACTCCCCATCCAACAGTTCACAAGAATCATCCACTTATTAATGTGATTGGAGATGTGCAATCTGGTGTGAAGACCAGAAGACAAATACAAGATCCAGATCATCATGGTTTTCTAAGTGTTGTGTATGAAGAAAAACACCATGAAGATGAAAATGAATGTTTGTTTGTATGCTTCCTATCACAGACAGAACCAAAGAATGTGCTAAAGGCATTGGATGACTCAAGTTGGGTTGAGGCAATGCAAGAAGAACTGCTTCAATTCAAAATTCAAAAGGTTTGGGTTCTGGTTGATTTGCCAAAGGGGATGAGAGTGATTGGTACTAAGTGGGTATTCAGGAACAAGAAGGATGAAAGGGGTATAGTGATAAATAATAAAGCAAGTCTTGTAGCTCAAGGCTATACTCAAGAAGAAGGGATTGATTATGAGGAGGTTTTTGCTCCTGTTGCCAGGATTAAAGCAATAAGGCTTTTTCTAGCTAATGCTTCATTTATGGGATTCTTGGTTTACCAGATGGATGTGAAGAGTGCCTTTCTATATGGTACATTTGATGAGGAGGTTTATGTCTCTCAACCTCCAGGTTTTGTCGACCCTGACCATCCTGACAAAGTATATAAGGTGGTAAAAGCTCTCTATGGATTGCATCAAGCTCCAAGAGCTTGGGATGGAACTCTGGCAAATTATCTTTTGAAGAATGGGTTCCATAGTGGAAAGATTGATCAGACTCTTTTTATCAAGAAGAACAAGGGTGATATACTAATGGTTCAAGTATATGTAGATGATATCATCTTTGGTTCTACTAAGAAGGAAATGTGCAAAGAGTTTGAAAAGCTTATGAAGGACCAGTTTTAGATGAGCTCTATGGGAGAACTCACTTTCTTTCTAGGACTTCAAGTACAGAAGAAACCAGATGGAATATTTATCTCTCAAGATAAATATGTTGGTGAAATTCTGAGGAAGTTTCAATTCACAGATGCTAAAGTTGCTAGCACACCTGTTGATAAGGAGACACATTTGCTTTTGAAAGATCAAAGTGGTGAAGCTGTGGATGTGCACATGTATAGATCTATGATTGGGTCTTTGATGTATCTCACATTATCCAGGCCTGATATTATGTTTGAAGTCTGTGCTTGTGCAAGATTCCAAGTTAATCCCAAGGTATCTCATTTGACTGCTGTAAAGAAGATCTTTAGGTATCTTAAAGGTCAACCAAACTTAGGTTTATGGTCTCCTAAAGAGTCTGCATTTTGATTTGTTAGCATTTTCAAACAGGGATTATGCTGGTGCTAGTATGGATAGAAAGTCTACAACTGGTGGCTGTCAGTTTTTGGGATGCAAACTTATTTCATGGCATTGCAAAAAGCAGACTATGGTGGCAACTTCTACTACAGAAGCTGAGTATGTGGCTGCAGCTAGTTGTTGTGCTCAAGTTCTTTGGATTCAAAATCAGTTACTTAATTATGGGTACAATTTCTTAAACACAATTATCTACATAGACAATAGCAGTACGATGTGTATCATTAAAAATCTAGTTCAACGTTCAAAAACTAAACACATTGAAATTAGACATCACTTTAGAAGAGACTGTGCTGAAAAAAAGTTAGTTCAAGTTGTCAAAATTCATACTGATGACAACTTTGCTGACTTGTTAACAAAAGGTTTTGATGTAGGGAGGTTTCAGTACTTGGTAACAGGTATTGGAATGCTTAATCCTTTAAAAGATTAATGTCTAAGTGTTTTTGTTTTTTTACTGCTAGTTGTGCTATTTGTGATAGTTTGTACTGATAGTATAATTTTGGTACTGCTTATTTCAAATGTTAGTAATTTTTGATACTGTCAACAAGAAAATACTTTGTCTTGTATTTTCTTTGGTTTTGGACTAACATTTACAGGTTCAGAAAGCATTTTGAGAAGGATTTGTGATTTGAAAAGTATGGTGATTTGGAATGTCAAGTGTGAGATCTTGTCACACAATAAATGGTAATTGGTTCACCATGTCTAATCCACATAAGAACTAACTAGTCCTGATCAAACGGTTTCTGGTAAAGACTAATCAAATCCGTTTATGGTTGATAGTTTACCAAAAACTATATGGTTATCAACTCACCATATCCCATTGTGAAGAATTCGCTAGTCCAAAGCAAACGGCTATTGGTAAAGACACATCAAATTCGTTGATAGCTGATAGTTTGCTAAAAACTATAAGTGGGCAAAATTGTTTTTAAGTCCACAATGAGTTTATCTTGTTCTTTGAAAAAAAAATTTCAACGGTTTGTACTGATGGTTTAAACTTAGTTTAATACTGAGTTTATGCTCTATGATTCACCTCTCTCAGAAGGTTACACATCTGGAAGTGATGAGAGTAGTTTGAAATTACAATGAATTGATGGAAACTTGTACAAATTGTCATATTAGAGGCTGTTCGAATTCAAGTGGTGGTGAAAATTCTTCCAAACAGGGCAGGAAATTTCTTATTGCTGTCAAGATAATTATGTGACTTAGGGGAGGATATATCAGTTTATGTGGCTCAGGGGAGGATAGTTAAGAATCAATGAATGATGAAATTAATACTGGAGTGCTTACTGTACTGTTATGGTTTCTTCAAAATTTTAAAGTGAAAAGAATGCTGAAGTGATTCAAGATTGAAGATAAGTGTTTGAAAGAATTTCCCCCATTATCAACATTGGAGTTTAATTCAAAAGACTTAATGATTTGCACAGACATCATAAGCTTAGGGGAGGATTGTTGGGAATTAAACCAACAGTTAGTACTGCTAGGTATGAAGTTAGTACTGTCAAGCATAAAGTTACAACTGATGAAGAATGTACTAACAGTACTAAGTCAATTAGTACTGTTCCCACAAGAAAGTTAGTTCTGATTATAAGCTGAGGATATAAGATAAAAGACATGTGAAGATATATATAGAAAAGATGTAATGTATATCTTATTAAGTTAGATTGATACGTATAATAGTTTTACAAGTACATGACTCTTTATACTATAAAAAGAGATCCTTAGTTAGGGTTTTGTGTGATATCCCTAAGTCGTACGAGAAAGCTTCAAGGTTGTTAAACCCTAGTGATATTGTAGATCACTCGTAATATATTGAAGCTATTTGTTTGGTTAAACTTTGTGTTCTTACTTACACTGTTACATTCATACAATTACATACACATCATAAAAACCATATCTTCTAAGTGTTAGCTAGTAAATTCCGCGTGCTAGTTAACATTAACTCAAAGTATCTTCAACACAAGCTGTGTGTTTAGATCCGGTCAGTTCCTCTACTCGAATCCTATTGTCTACTATCACAAATCCTAATTCAATACTTGAATCCATGGTTCCTGGGGGTCATTCGAATCACCATATAGCCATAACAACCAACGAATTATCAACCTATTAATCGAATTGTAGACTTCCTAAATTCCTACGCCACACGAATATAATAACAACAACATTTAACAAGATTTTCTTCAATACAATCCTCACTTCTGGGAATTTTAACAATCGAAACTAAATACAAACAACACCTAAATTAACCTTTATTTGGCCTAAGATAATCAAGAAAGATCTAACATAAATTGATTTGAAAAAGAAAAGAATCCGAATATAACTTAATTCTTACAATGATTTTGAGAAGTGAAGGACTCGAATGAAAATTCCAATTCGAAAATAATGAACATGTCTGTTATCCGTGTTAAACATATAATGGTCTAATCAGGTGATTTAGTCACAAATAATGAACTGTCATGAATTTAATATTGGGGAAATTTATCATTTGTCACATGAAGTAACTCTCGAGTTGGGTATTCGGGGAGTGGAGTAGGGCGAAGAGTTCGGTGACCGAACCATTATAAATCATCGTGTCCGGTTTGCATTTTCTTTTACTTATCTCTTTACGTTTATTTTTGCATTCATTGCCTCTCATTTATAATTACATTGCATTTATGTTTGTGTGGTTTGTTGATTACATTGTGTTGATTATGTTTGTGTCATGGCTAGATGATTATATTGTGTTTGTATTTTAGTTTATATTATACCATCTCTATTTGTTATAGATCTATTATTAACACTTTCATATTGCGTCATGCTTAATTCCACAATTGGAATATGAGCTACGTCTCTCTAATTTTTAAAGCAAATGATTTTAAAAATTCAGTACGATCCATATATCAAATTACAGATGAAGGAGAATAAACTATGAAAAGTATTTATTTGCTTAATACTTACAAGTCATGTTGTTAAGTATAGTTTGCTATACTAACTTGAAGGTTTTCTTAAACAAATAAAAGAAAAGAGTTCGTAAGTATCCGGTCTTGTCTTTAGAACAAGTAGTAAAGTGATGCGCTTTTGAAAGGAGTGTTTGGGACAACTCTTTGTTTTATAGTAAAAATATTTTCGTAAATGTTTTTCTTAGTCCCAAACGTGAAAATGATGCTTAATATATATTTTATATGTTCGGTATCTAGTTTATTAAATTTTACATATTTTAAGTACGTAGAAATACTTGTTTGTGACAAGAAAATTAGTTTGGGACAAAACTGTAATAGCAAGCGGTACCTTTAAAGTCTATAGATGGTACCCTTATCTTTAAGGGTACCGTGGATCCGTCTAGCTGTGGTACAATAAAATCAACTGTAAGTACGTAGCAGTTGTGCAACCTATCATTTTAAACGTAATTGAGTCTACTTTTATTTAAAAATACTTTCAAGAACTGATTCTAATAAAAGTATTATCAGAGTCATTGATTTTTATCAAAAGGTCTTTTCCGGTCATGCCGTTTGCGCAAATTTTTGGTCAAATTGAAACGGGGAGTTTCAAGTTATGAAAGTTGGTGTATTCATACTATTCAAAGTATTGAACTTGGTTAATTTTTGAAATGAGGAGGAAACTAAGTCATTCACAAATAAAATCAAGTTAAGTATACATGGTTGTATTTAATACACAAAATAATGATACATATTTTTATGTGATTATTTGTTTTTATTTGTATCTTGGTATTGTTAGTAAATACTTTTGACTGCTTATTATTATTTATAGTTAAACTGCTTAATTATATCTATAAGTATGATTGTATTTATGGCATGTACGTTATTTACTCGTTATTAGTTTTCATGATTATGCATTTGTTAATACAAATAATTTCTAAAAACATTATTTATATTTTTCGTATCCTCTACATTTTGATATTAATAAAACATAAAAATATTTTACGGAAAATTTAACGTAAACAAGTTTTTATTCGTAAATCTTTATTTCTACGTCAAATCACTAAAGGTATGAACAATGAATATCAAACTCGATGGATGATCAAAGAATTAATTTTTTCACACAAATGTGGCAAAATATTTTACACAAAATAATTAGACAAAGTTTTTCTAAGTTTTATAAAATGTTTTATTCAAAGTAAATATTCAAAATATGGTTTTTCCCCCCGAAAACAACCACCTTCACCAGAATTCATTCCAACCCAAGTGCAAGAGAAGAACATATATATTCATCAAGGTACAAAGTGTCATAGTATAATTAGTGCATTAGTAACATTTGTTACTTCCTTGTTGTATTTTAGCATACATCAAGTTCATAACCTTTAATCTTATGTAGTTGTGAGATCGGTTAGATCGAGTTGATCGTATAGATCTTGTATCTTGTGTAGCTTGTGTTGTTAGGGTGTTGATCGGGTAGATCGTGTAGCTTATGTTGATCGTGTGAAGATCGGGTGCATTGGGTAGTATTTTTGTCCGTTAAATACACGTGTGTGGGATTGGTTCTAACTAGCTTAGAACTCGAAATTTAGCTTAGTGTCAGAAATTGGTGTAAGCGACGTGTACGGTTTTATCTGCCTGAAGGGAGCTTGTTGACATAGGGCGAAGTGGAGCTTCATTTCCGAACCACTATAAATCTCGTTGTCATTTGGTTTGATCTTTCTAACTCTCTAATATTATCTTGCATTCTATACTTCGTAGTTATTATTGTTTATTGCTTATTGTCTTGCATTCTTTTATAGTGTTCATATTGTCGTGGCTTGATCTCACGTAAATTCGAATTGAAAGTTTTTGAAAGCATTAATTTAAAATGATAAAATGGTAAAAATATTCAAACCCCCCCCCCCCTTCTAGTTTTTCACAACATTAATAGGACTTATGCTAGATTTCTTGCGCTAAGTTGTGTAATTAATTTTGCATTGCAAATAGGCTTAGATCACTGTCCTTGCATATGCGTTTGCAACATCTTGCAATTTTTATAATGTTTCAGTAACTCACTTAGGAATGTAAACTAAGTTGGTTGATCATGTATATCGAAAAATACTATTTTACACAATTATCTTTACAAAGGTTCATGTGACAACCCGTAATTTCAGGTCATTTTCCAAACATCGACAAGTCACTATTGGATTTCTATTCATCATTTTTGAAGTCAGTTTGAGACTTTGAGAAGTTTTCAAAAAATTTACTATTCACAAAACACTATTCATTCCAGGAGGAAAATCACTATTCATGGTTAGCGTTCATCCTTTTCGTAAACTAGGTTGACGGGTATTCAAATTCGCGTAACGAGTATGGTTTAGCTGCGTATTCATGCCTCATCAGTAAGGACACGTCATATAGACTAGAGTAGTCTACATATCATCAGTAACATCACCATCATATCAAGTCATGCACGGGTTTGTGCGATTTTCATTAACGTATGTTAAATTATTGTATAACCGTTACCACTCAGTCATTACTACGAATAAAAGACCCGACACTCCCGACAGTGATCATAATACATTTTCAAACTCATTTTAATGATATAGAAATTTCATTATTTATTTACCCGGTGTTTTTAAATCGTTTGCTATATTTCTCGTTAAAAGCTTATAACTACGTCGGTTCCCGATATCTTAACACGACAATTATTTTAACACCCGATTCTTATCAGGAATGTAATTTCATAATTTTTACAACGTCGTCATATTTTATTTGGTACCCGGTATCCCCTAAATCTAATAATATCTAACATAATCCACCTAAACTCTTACAAGCTACTTACAAACTCTTACAAGCTACTTACACATTTGACATTTTATACTAACTCTCCATTATTACTAGTACCATTCATTAAATGCAACTAGCCTATATGTTTTGTGATTTATTTCCATAACACACATTCACCACAAATCAACTAGCAAAATAAGATCAAACTCTCTCTTTTTCTCTCCATATGGATTTTTCCAAGATCAAGTTACAATCAAGTCCCATTTACATCCTGTGGAAAACTAGAAGGGGGGTTGAATAGTTTTATGTCCTTTTAAAATTTATTGTGAAAACTTTATTTACTTTTTAAAACTTAGATTCGAATTTATGTGATCTCAACTCCTTGAACAATATGAACAATATGTATATAAGTAAATATAAATAAGTAATGCAAGTAAGGTAATAAAATGAAATAAAAGCTAGAGATGGAAAGATCTAACCGAGAGACAAGAGATTTATAGTGGTTCGGCTACAAGGACACCTTCCTTGCCCTACTCCACTCCCCGAGCACCTAACTCAAGAGTTTTCTTCACTATGTCAACAAGCTCCCTTATGGCGGAGAAAACCTTTACACAACTTTAGCTTACACCGGCTTAACGACACAAAGCTAGATGTCGAGTTCTAATCGTAGCTAGAACCAATCTCACGACTTAAACACGACTTAATCACACCTTCTTCTTCACGACTACTTCACGACTTCTTCACGACTTCTTCACAACTTTTTCACGACTTCTTCACAACTTCTTCACTACTTCTTCACTACTTCTTCACGACACTTCACAACTAAGCACAACTTATGTACACTTCTACTTCTTCACACCTTCACTACTTACACACCTTAACAACACAACTTCTCTACATACACACTAACCTAATCCAAACAATTATACACACAACTATCTAACAACAATACACAACTTATAAACAAATGTATGATGACACAAACAACTTAGGTATCTAAGTTGCAATACTTCTTCTCTAGTTGTTGAAGGAGTATTCTTCTTTTGCACTTGAATGGAGGAAGCTTGGATCACTTAGAAACCAAAGCTTAAGATTATCTGATCAAAGAGTTTTTGAAGATATGAAATGTGATTTAAAACAGAATGTTTCGGTGTGCAAAAAGTAAGTTAAAATCCAGGAGAAGGCTGGTATTTATAGGAGAAAAACAGGACAACTGGAGGCCTACTGGAGCGGGGGCGGTCCCCTTAAATAGGGGGCGGTCCCCTTAATTATTAAGGGGGCCGCCTAGCAAAATTAAAGGGGCCGCCCCTACTGAACGTTGGCCAATTTTGTCCTTTTGTGGGGAAGGTTTTTCTGGAACATTTTAACTGATTTTGGTTAAAAATTTGAATTCATATTTTTATAAAAGATTAAACATTTTTATTTAATACCAAAAATGTTTTTCAAAAATATATAAAATGTTTTTGATGTTTTATAAAAAATCTAGTTATTAAGAAAATGTTCCTTTGATCATATAATGCATTATGCACTTGTTTATTCATACCTTAAGTGATTAAGTTGTAGAAATGAATATTTATAACTAAATACTTGTTTATTTGATAAGTTTATGTTTAATGAGTTTATATTTTGTGATCATTAAAACATAGAGATATGAATAATGTTTTTAGGCATTATTTATGTCAACAATCTCCCCCTTTTTGATGATTACAAAACTTAAACTTATTAAATCCAAAAATTTATTTTTGGACAAGTATTTAGTGAGTTTACATTCACTTCTCCCCCATTTTGTAGAATCAAAAAGGTTATGCCGACAAGTTTTAGAAACTAAATTTGTCGGGACGAGAACTCCCCCTTGATGTTTACTCCCCCTCGTTCGAGGGCACCAAGGAGACGAGCTATGGAAATCTTGGCTGCAAAAACAAGTTAGGAGACACAAGATACATATACATTGCAAAAATATTTAGAACAACTAACTAATACATTCAAGATGATCATATAATATATGAATCATCATTACATTACATAAAATACTTGAAACATAATGATTACAACAAAACTAGAAATATTAATGGTCCTCATATTGCCAAAGAGAGCGATTGGACTTGCTTGCGACACAAAAGGGTGAGGGAGTTTATTTTGAGGCGGAAAGCATATGGATGGGTTTTAGTTATGTGATGGTGAGGGAAATGGAGCGGATCCATTGGGGTTATATTGTTGTAGTGGAGGAATGGGATGAGGACGAGTGAATAGATATTCGATCCAAGAAATATCTTCACTTAAGTGGAGGATTTATTTTTGAAGGAAGATGCAACAAGGGCAATAGTGGGTGTGGTTTGTAACTTGATCCAAGTTAAGACAGTGTGGTAGGCAATTTGAGTAAGGTGAGGATGGAGGTTGTCCCTTGTTGCGTTGTGTGAGGTGCATAGCAAGGAGCTCATTAAGATCAATGATTTGGTAAATCTCTTCATGAAGCTTTTGCCTTTCATGAATGGGGATTTGGTTATTTGGTGGAAATGGATGGTATTGGGGTGAAAGGTTTGATATTTGACCAAGGTGATGAGGGTTTTCAAGTATTCCATTGAAGTTGGTTTGAGGTTTAGGGGAGTAGTTTGGAATAAATGTGGATGTTTGGCCAAAATGGTAGGGTTTGTGAAATGGTTCAATGGAATGAGGTTGTGATCTTGGAGATTAGTTGGGGATGAATGATGATGGAGGTTTTGGTTGTCTAGTTGTGATGGGCTTGTGGTGAGGGTTAGTTTTTCTTTTCCACCCGGGTTTTAAGGTCATCCTTGCTAGCTTAGAGGTTTTTGGTTTTGGGTTGATTGGAGAAGACATGATGGGATGATTGAATGTGGTGAGATATGGGGTTATTTATAGTGGAGAATTTGTGTTGTTTAGGAATGAATAGGCTTGTTGGGTGATTAGGACAAAATGTGTTTGTGAATTTGGGGAAGTATAGGATCAAATGGGCTAAAAAGCAGAAAAAGATTCTCTGAACCCGTCCAGCAGATGGCCGGTCCCCTTAATTATGGGCGGTCCCCTTAATAATTAAGGGGGCCGCCTTATGAATTAAGGGGACCGCCCATCTGGTACCTTTCTGGGTTCCAGAAATGGGTTTTTCTGCAGAAATAGGTGAGGATGGCTATATTTTGAGCTTTTGGTTTTAGGCAAGTCCCACTCTTTGAGGCAATAGAGAAACATATTAAGCATGCATGGCATATAAGACAAATAAATAAGCAAGCAATAATTAATATCTAGCAATTAAGAGAATTAAGGAACCTAATCATCTAAGGCAAGGGTAATGAAGCAAAGGCACTAGAAACTAATGAGGAATAGGTGATGGAACAATTGTGAGGATGTGATTAATAAGCTTGTTCTAGTGTGTGCCTATATGCAACAAATGTGGAGATGTGATTGTTTCGACTCCTAAATGCAAAAATTTCCTAAGAAACAATCCAAGGTCTCCTTGATTTGATTTTGCTCAATATATGAATATCAAAGATGTATATATTAGATTATATACTTTGACAATTCATGTGAGATCTTTATGCATGAAAAAAAATGTTTTTAGCATTATTCAACAATGTAAGAAAAATAGTTTTCATGTGTTTTCCTAGATGTGAGAATGATTTGTAGAAAATAGATTGGGTTTTGTTTATAAATATGTTTATGCAAAGAAATATCCCAATCTTTTATTTTGTGCAAAACAGATTCCTAGACTCAGATGGGAGGAAACAAAAAAAAATGTTACAGTCAAATGGCCGGTCCCCTTAATAATTAAGGGGACCGCCTTTATAACATTAAGGGGTCCGCCCATCTGGAAAATTTTTTTTACTAAAAATGCAGAAAATTCAGTCAATTTGTTCCATCATTCCTAGGCCTAAACGTAAGTGGTTAAAGAGTTCACGCTTAAGGGGCTTAGTGAATATGTCTACTAAGTTATCTTCCGATGCAACCTTTTCTATAGATATGTTTCCTTTTTGAACGTTATCGCGGAGGAAGTGGTGGCGTATTTCTATATGTTTAGTCCTAGAGTGTTGAATGGGATTCTTACTTAAATCTATAGCACCTTTATTATCACACATAATTGGGACGTCATCTAACCTAATGCCATAATCTACGAGAGCTTGTTTCATCCATAGTGCTTGTTGACATGCCTTTCCAGCGCTTACATATTCGGCTTCTGTGGTAGAAATAGCAAGAGTGGTTTGCTTCTTCGAGAACCAGGATGTTAGACAACATCCCATTAACGTGCAAATTCCGCTAGTGCTTTTTCTATCCACATAGTCTCCCGCATGATCCGAATCTGCATAGACGATGGTTTCTATGCCCGATCCCTTAGGATACCATAATCCTAAGTGTATAGTGCTTTTAATGTATCGAAAGATACACTTAACCGCTTCTAGGTGAGAGGTTTTGGGATCCTCTTAAAAGCGAGCACAAAGGCAGACACTAAACATGATATCCGGTCTACTTGCCGTTAAGTATAGTAAACTACCTATCATTCCTCTATACTTAGTGTTTTCTACGGACTCACCCTCTTCATCTCTTGTGAGTTTTACTTCCGTAGACATTGGTATCTTCATGGGCTTAGCGTCTTCTAATCCAAATTTCTTAAGCATTTCCTTAATGTACTTAGATTGATTAAAAAATATTCCATCTTCTAATTGTTTTATTTGTAATCCTAGGAAGAAATTAAGTTCACCCATCATACTCATCTCAAACTCATCATGCATGATTTTGGCGAATTCATCACACATATCCTGACAAGTCGATCCGAATATAATGTCGTCGACATATATTTGGGCAATGATGAGATTTGGGTTTTTCTTTTTCGTGAAAAGAGTGTTATCTACCATTCCCATGGAATAATCATGTTTAATAAGAAATGCCTTTAATCAATCATACCAAGCCTTGGGAGCTTGTTTGAGTCCATATAAAGCTTTCCTGAGTTTATAAACATAATCAGGTTTTGCGAAGTCAATGAATCCTGGAGGTTGTGCCACGTATACCTCCTCATTGATAAAACCGTTAAGGAATGCACTTTTCACGTCCATTTGAAATAACTTAAAATCTAGGGCGCATGCATAGGCAAGTAGTATTCTTATAGATTCTAATCTAGCTACGGGGGCATAAGTTTCATCATAATCTATTCCTTCTTGTTGATTATATCCTTAGGCAACTAACCTAGCCTTGTTCCTAGTAACTATTCCATTTTCATCTAACTTATTTCTATAAACCCACTTAGTTCCTATGATGGTCATGTTCACGGGATTTGGGACTAGTTCCCAAACGTCATTAGTCTTAAATTGATTTAGTTCTTCTTGCATAGCCATAACCCAACTTTCATCTTTTAATGCCTCGTTTATATTTTTAGGTTCTATAGTTGATAGGAAACAAAAGAAGTTATTTTTATCTTGAGCTTGTGATCTAAGGGTTCTTTGATTTAAGTTTCCTATTATATTATCTAACGGGTGTGATTTAGATTCCTTAACATTTACTATTTCGTTTTCACCTAATATTATATCTTCATTATCATCACCTAAGGGTTTAATTTTACTAACCTCAATAGCTTCTTCTTCAACTAGGTCATCATCTTCTAGGGGCAATGTCTTAGGTGGTGGTGGAGTTTCATCAAATGTTACATTTAAGGACTCTTCTACTTTCATAGTGTCTTTATTAAGTATTATGTATGTTTACTATTTTGTGAATACCCTAGAAAGATTCCTTCGTACGACTTAGGATCAAACTTAGTAAGGTAATCTTTTGTATTAAGAACAAAACATTTGCTCCCGAATACCCTAAAGTAATTTAGATTAGGTTTTCTACCTCTTAATAACTCATATGGGGTTTTTCCTAATATTCTCCTAATTGAGACTCTATTTATTATATATGTTGATGTATCTACGGCATGGAACCAAAATTTTTGTGGGATAGATTGTTCATTTAGCATTGTTCTACTCATTTCTTGTAAGGTTCGATTCTTTCTTTCTACTACCCTATTTGATTGTGGAGTGCGAGGAGCGGAGAAATTGTGAGATATCCCATTTAAATCACAATATTTTCCGAATTGCACTTCGTTATCAAATTCCCGACCATGGTCCGTCCTAATTGATACTATAGAACATCCTAATTTATTTTGAATCATTTTACTAAATATTTCAAATTTATTAAAGGCTTCGGTTTTATCACTTAAAAAACTAGTCCACGTGTATCGTGAATAGTCATCTACAATTACTAAGGTATAACGATTACCTCCGTAACTCCGCACAGCGGTTGGACCAAAAAGGTCCATGTGTAATAATTCTAGACATCTAGTAGTGGAGACTATATTCTTAGCTTTGTGACTAGCATGTGCTTGTTTTCCTATTTTACATGCATCGCAAAAGTGTTGGTCATATCTTAGGTTAGGCAAGTTTCTAACTAATTCTTTAGAGGCTAGGGATTGTATTTGTTGCATATTTGCGTGACCTAATCTTCTATGCCACAATGTAGAGTTTTCATCTAAGGTTGCTAGACATATTTTATCTTCCGGTTTGTTTCCTAGTTTCATAACATATACGCCACCTTTCCTAACTCCTCTACCTATGACCTTTCCGTCCTTAACTATTTCGCTATCTTTACTTGTAAAAGTAACCCTACACTTATTATCGCATATTTGTCCTATACTAAGCAAGTTATATGTTAAGTTATCTACATGCTCAACATTTTCAATAGTTAGGGAGTCTTGAGAGATCGTACCTTTGCCAATGATTTTTCCACGAAAATCACTACCGAAAATAATGTTACCTCCGTTGTATGCCTTGTAGGAGGAGAATAGCTTCCGGTTTCCCGTCATGTGCTTCGAGCATCCGCTATCCTTAATCCATTCGTCGGGCTCCAAATTTATTCCTAGACATATTTCATCGGTTGCTTGAGCTACAAGGCACTTTTCGTCTTTTGCTTTGTCCGCTTCATCTTTGTCGCTATCGCTTCATGTTCCACTAACAAATGCGCTTTCGTAATCATAACCCGGTGGCTTTGGACATTCGCCAATGAGATGGTTTCGACTTCCACATCTAAAGCACTTTCTTTTCCCGTAGTTATCATTTCTATTTCTTTGTAGCGATCTTCTTTCATCTCGCGGTTGTCTCGTGAATCTTCCTCGTCTCTTGAAGAATTTCTTGAATTCTCTAACGGCCATTGCATATTCTTCGTCTTCACTCTCGTCACTTGAATTATCGTCATCACTAAGTTCCTTTTTGGCTTTTAGCGCGAGAGACTTGATTTGATCTTTCTTGCTCTTGACCGTTTCCGAGTCCCTTTTTATAATTTCTTCATGAACTTTTAAGTTGCCAATAAGCTCATCAAGTGATAACGTCATCAAGTTCTTTGATTCTTCAATCGCCGTGACCTTCGCGCGCCATTTTGGATGTAATGCCCTAAGAAATTTCCTTACACAATTTTTGCTAGAAAAAGTCTCATCAAGTGCTTTTAAACTTGTGATGATTGTGTTAAATTTAGCAAATGCATTATCAATAGATTCCTCTTCAGGAATTGTAAATTGTTCATATTGTTGCACAAGAAGATCTATTTTATTATCTTTGACTTGACTATTACCTTGGTGAGTGATTAGTAAAGAATCCCAAATCTCTTTTGCGGTTTGACACACAAAAATTCTTTCATATTCTTTGCGTGGTAACGCATTATAAATGTCGAGTTCTAATCGTAGCTTTATACAACTTTAGCTTACACCGGCTTAACGACACAAAGCTAGATGTCGAGTTCTAATCGTAGCTAGAACCAATCTCACAACTTAAACACGACTTAATCACACCTTCTTCTTCACGACTACTTCACGACTTCTTCACGACTTCTTCACAACTTCTTCACGACTTCTTCACAACTTCTTCACGACTTCTTCACTACTTCTTCACTACTTCTTCACGACACTTCACAACTAAGCACAACTTATGTACACTTCTACTTCTTTACACCTTCACTACTTACACACCTTAACAACACAACTTCTCTACTTACACACTAACCTATCCCAAACAATTATACACACAACTATCTAACAACAATACACAACTTATAAACAAATGTATGATGACACAAACAACTTAGGTATCTAAGTTGCAATACTTCTTCTCTAGTTGTTGAAGGAGTATTCTTCTTTTGCACTTGAATGGAGGAAGCTTGGATCACTTAGAAACCAAAGCTTAAGATTATATGATCAAAGGGTTTTTGAAGATATGAAATGTGATTTAAAACAGAAAGTTTCAGTGTGCAAAAGGTGAGTAAAAATCCAGGAGAAGGCTGGTATTTATAGGAGAAAAACTGGACAGCTGGAGGCCTACTGGAGCGGGGGCGGTCCCCTTAATTATTAAGGGGGCCACCCCTACTGAACGTTGGCCAATTTTGTCCTTTTGTGGGGAAGGTTTTTCTGGAACATTTTAACTGATTTTGGTTAAAAATTTGAATTCATATTTTTATAAAAGATTAAACATTTTTATTTAATACCAAAAATGTTTTTCAAAAATATATAAAATGTTTTTGATGTTTTATAAAAAATCTAGTTATTAAGAAAATGTTCCTTTGATCATATAATGCATTAAGCACTTGTTTATTCATACCTTAAGTGATTAAGTTGTAGAAATGAATATTTACAACTAAATACTTGTTTATTTGATAAGTTTATGTTTAATGAGTTTATATTTTGTGATCATTAAAACATAGAGATATGAATAATGTTTTTAGGCATTATTTATTTCAACACATCCCTAGCTAGGATTTTGAAATAAAAATCCCTAGGTTACTTACATATTTCTCTCCAAATCACCTCAAATCTTCAAGTAAGCTTCAATAAAACTTTTTAATCTTTTCATACTTTCATTTGTTATATTTTCAAGTTATATGAGTAATTAGTTATGCAAATATATATGTTACATACCACTTGATATTCATTTTCACTATAAACATAGATCTATGAATTTTTAGTGTAACCTCATGAAATCCATCAAAGTTGGTGATGTTTAGGACCCCATGACACCTTAAGAAGGTGTATGGTAGGATTAGAATTGTTTTGGTGTTGATTGGAAGTAGTTTGATTAAGTTTTGAACAAGTCTTGAACCATAAAAGTGATTTTCAACCACTATAGAAAAGCTACTGTCCAAAAACGTAAAATCTAAAAAACTCAGTAACTCAGGGGATATTTTGGCCTTCGTATTCAGAAAATAATTTCAAAAACGAAACCGTGGGCGCTTGAATGAGTAAAAACCAACTTACGACGAAGGAGATAAGATTTTTCTAAGTTAGACGACGAAAAACTATTTTTTGAAAATTTCTTGCTGTTTTTCCAAACTTCAAGGGACAAAACGAGGCATTAGACTTGATCTAGAAGAGCCGAGCTACTGAAATTATGTTAGTTTACATTAATACGAAGCTGTGGATATAAAGGACGTGGAAAACGAGCTTATAACGACCAAGATACACGCGTTTGAAATCCGACAATTACAATATATTATTGACAGCTTCTAATAGCAAAATAATTCTAAGTCTAAAAACTGTTTTTGCAATACACTATATTGAGAGCCGTTTTTCTCATTGATCGAGACGTGTATGATCAAAATGACAAATATATGAATTCAAGATAAAGTTATAAGCTTTCTAAAAACTTCAAGCTTATTCACTAACACCTAGCGTACACTATTTCGCGACTAGTTTTGCGAGACCATTTGGTCATATTTTTACAAGTTATGGGAAATATTAATTTACGACGAAAACACAATATTCACCGATAAGTCACCAAACGAGGATCATGGAGTATCATTTCGACGTATTTACACGAAAAGTGTTTATTAACTTAGCGAGATGTCAAAAATGTATTTTTCGACGATGAACGTTATTTTCAAAACTAACGAGTGGTATCGATAACATACGTATTTGCATGTGTAGCATCATTTTATTGCTTACATTAGATCCTAGCATTCATAATAGGTTGCGGTTAGAGACCGAGCCACATTTCAGCATATCCATATATGTCATTGTGCTATCGCATCAGGTGAGTTCCATAGCCCCTACCTTTATATGTTTTGGATTACATTTTGGGGGAGAATACATGCTCAATTATTTTCATTTACCTTCACAAGCACTTTAATCTTTTAAGGATTACCGTGAGTTTCATAGCCCCTACTATTGTAATACTCGTTTTATAACCGTTTTGGGGGAGAATACATGCTCGTTTTCACCTAAATGTATACTTGAGTTACTTAAACATGCCACTTGTTTAGGCAAGCCATTATTTACTCTACCTATGAAATTGTTATTCACTCGAATGTATTGTATATTCACTTGTAGCACTTTTAATTCTTTTTACCCATGGACCCAAGCACTTTAAACAATTATGCCTGCTTTACCGAATGAACCGGCACCAACACTATGTACATACATGACAGAATGAACGGGTCACATAACCAAATGTACGGGTAATATGACCGAATGAACGGGTCACATGACAGAATGAATGTGTCACATGACAGAATGAACGGGTCACATGACAGAATGAACTGGTCACATAACCGAATGAATTGGTCACGTAACCGAATGTACTGATCTAACTAAATGTATTTTAAATCATGGTCCACAAATTACTTTTGTTCACTCAAACCAAATCTTTTTTGGCAGTGGGTTGTAAACACGCAGGTTGCAAGTCTTGTATGGGCGGGACTTGGGACTGAGTGGATTTACAATGCCTTTGCTGGCAAATCATTTTCAAATGTTTTACATTGTACACTAAACTCTATGAACTCACCAACCTCGTGTTGACACTTTAGCATGTATTTTCAGGTATAAGCAATAGCACACTGCTGGAGGCTCTTGGCAGGGCATGGCATGGTCATAGAAGACTCTGATATTCATTTGGGGACCGTTTAACTTATTTAAGGGCCTATTTCCTCACTACTTTTAACAATGTAAATTTAACACTTTTGTTAATGAATTTCATTCTAAATGATTGAGGTAAAAACCGTTCTTTGTACTTGTGTTGTGATACCAATTGAGTAATACCCCAGCGACATGTATGCTTCCGCTGGACCCGATTTCTGGGGGTGTTACAATTCAAGTGTTAAAACATGTCACCTCAAAATATTCAACACTTTCATTTTATCAAAATTTCAACATGATCTCTGAATCATTATATTCTCTTATCTTGCTTGACATGGGTTGTCTAAATAAGGTAAATGAGCATATTAATATATTAGTATTTAATTAAAAGAAAATTTATTTTTAATTTGTGTTTATACTTGCATTGATCTAACACACAAATGAACACCATGTTTTAAACATGTAGTACCTTACAAGAGTTGTGTGTTGTATAAAAATAGTAAAGATAATTGTGTCTATACTCATGAAATATAAAAAACTGTGCATATTACACGTAATAATAAATAGTTTTTCGCATATACAAAACAAATCAAATTCTTAAAGTAGTAAGTTAACATGTCATTAATATTAACCTCACATTTACAACTATAGATATTACTTTGAACCTACATACTCAATCACACTCAGTTGATATGAAAATAATGACATCATTCTTAAGACAAAAAGAATATGCATCGAATCATAACTCACACTTGTACTGGTTATGTGATACTGAGTTTTCTTGTCCCATGGTTGTGTTCCAAATATTAAACTAATATGCTGAAAAGATGCATAAAATACACAACGAAGTAGGATTGATGACTTGGATGTTTCATTCGGAATATTCGAGCAATTTACTTTGCAATGCAATTATTAAAGGTGTCATTTCCGAAAAACCAAACATGAGCAAACAAACAACATATGTAAACTTTTCTCATGAACGACTCAACATTCAAAATCACATGTCAAGTAAAAGTTTGACACATAATATCTTATTAACTATTATGTACGTCATTAGTATTTGAGAAAATCACTTGTATATTTGAGGACATTTTCAAATTATGATAGCATATATATTTCAAATATCCATTTCAAATAGGACAACATGATACATGCAATTCTCTTATCAAATGATTGATAAAGGATAATATATATCATATGCATCTTATTTTCTTTGTTTCATGAATGGTTATTTTACAAGAAAATACATTACATCTTATTTGTAAGATATAGGTTATTAGATTTGAAAAATAACCTACTGCAACGAGTGTTAGTGCATAAGAGAGTAAAATTCATTCATCATATTATACACTCAAATACTTGTTTTACTAAGAATTCGTAAAAAAGAAAATTTTTCCTCTTAGATAAGCATATTTGTTGAATGATAAAATATTTCTCATTTCAATCATACATCATAGAACATTGACAAGATCTATTAAGGTAAGCAACCTTAACTAGATTTTTTCACAAGATATGCAAAGTAGCATTCTGAAACACTCTCAATATAGCATATTCTCTATTGTCTCACATAAGCACATCTCCTAGCTCTAGTAAACCAAATCATGTTAAAATAGCATGTAACATCTCAACATACAAAGATGTCATCCATGAGATTATGCAATGCACCATCTAAACTAAATAATCTCTAAATCTCACACACAAGATTGAAATATCTTGCTTGTATTTGTTATGATTTGATTTAAGACATGTCTTCTTCATTAACAAGAATGTAAAATATGATTAGTTGAGTCTTATTAGGCTATGTACTAGTGGAATAAGCAAATATCATGTTTGCTACACTTCGATAGGGATATTTGACTTTTTCTTACATGAGAATGACTACTACAGAACCTATTGCACTAGAAATTTAATTTGACATAACGGTTGAATTACTTCCAAGAGAGAAGTTAGGTTCGTGGTATAACCCGTAAAAATGGCCGTGTTTAGCCTGAATTGAGCACCACTAGTGATAGTCTCATATTCATTCTCTAACTTGAATAATTTCCATACCTACATTTGAGTAAAGATAGTTTACATCAGAGAACTTTGTCTCCTATTAGGATTGCATTTTGAACAAGTATTAGGATTCTCCTTAATGAACCTAGATTACTTGAATCTCGCATATGTGTTTTTGAAGTTTCAATATGATAACTTGTTCTTGTGAGATATGATTATATGTGTTCATGCTTTCTTAATGCTCAAAGATTATTTGCTTAGTTATTAAATGCATGTATATTAGAAAGGTTTTGTCTTTGATTAGCTATTTTGATATAATATCTCTTGATATATCTCTATGATACATGCTATTAAATGCTAAATGTTATCATGTTTTGCATGATATTTGCATTTATTCCTTATGTGCATTTTACATGATTTGCATGTTAATTGTGCACACACACGATATCGTTTTGACACATAATGAATTAGGTATGCCAATCATGATAAACTTTTAGACGTCATATACTCTTACACATTAATCTCTTTCATTATTGTGTTGATGCATGCATAAGAACGCTTACATGCTTAAATGACTATTCCTTGTATCTTGTGCACTAGAAATTTTCTTGTACACTTATGTTTGATAAAAAATTATTTTGAACATTCATGCAGTCTCTAGTGTCAAAATCTAAAAGTTAATATAGTCGCGAAATTGTGTTAAATCTCCCAAAATTTTCATACATACGCTTCCTTGATCGTTATCTCGCTTTCTTCCAAGTGATCCAATCTTTTGTTAAGGGGAGGTTTGATACAAACCTAATACATCTTGGAGTAGGTTTTACAACTTAAATATTTAGTCTGAAATATTCAGGTACTTTTAACTTGCGATCACAATCGTTAAAGGTCATATCCGAAACTTCATATTCAAGCCTTTTAACAACATATGTTAAAACGCTCGTCCAAATGCTAAAAGCTAACATCAAACATCGGTTTACAAAGGATTCATGATTTACTATGTAATTGATTTTTAGTTCTTTTCATCTCCTTGTGAATATACACTCCTTGAGACCAAGTATATTCATTTCCGTTTGTTTCCTTTCATCCACATAGGTTTGTCATGGTATTTTATCGTCAAGCTCACCTCATACATAATCAGGATTGGACATTATCCATCAATTTTAAGGTAGAAAACCAACGTATCATCCTTACTCCCTAAGAGTCTGTTAATACTCTTGGTCTTCCGAATAACGGGAAATATGCCTATATGAAGATTGATCTTTTGAGTTACTTCTTTTTCATTTACAAAAACATTCTTTGTCTTACAGGCAATTGTGATCAACTACCGGCGTGTAGCGATCTCACAAAAACAATGGCTGCTCATCCCAAATATTCCATAAGCACCCTAAGAATAACAAACCTTAGATATGGGTTCGATATCATAAAATCATCAACTTGGAGTCATCCTTATGTTCCAAATCGAGTCTCACCCATACATCTACCACTATTCTGTTGGTAAAATACTTCATTTTTTAAGGTCCTAAAACCTACTGTGAATCAGCACCATTAGCCTTGCTTTATGCCTTTAGAACCCATGAACATTTCACAGGAATGCAGAAAACTATCTCAGCAGTAGACGGCTCCCTTAAATATAAGGGAAAAATAAGACAAGTAGGGGAATCGTCCCTTGTTTGAACAAATTCTGCTTATCTTTTGATTCCTTCGCTTTTTCCACTTTCACAACCTTTTATAATCATTTCTTGATCCTTGAGTCAAACAATAATTCCACATGATCCAGACCACACCGTATATTTGGTTACCTCCATATCATTTTCTTCACAATTTATTCTACATTACCAATATTTCCGCATCCCAATCATCTTACACACACTTCAAACAAAGAACCGCTAGGATACGTGTGGGATAACCCTTCTTCATGAACGTAGTTTATTCTAGTAAAGATAACTCTACAAGAACCCCATCACCAACTCCACAACCTTGAAAATCCTATCCACTTAATTTTTAGCACTTTTCCACCATCTTCTTAACCTCCTATGAGGGAACCACATGCCTCGCAAGCGATTGTTGTGTGAATATTTGCATTGTTCAAGAAGAGCTACGAGACTTCAAGATGAAGTTCATTGTATACTAACCACCATCCGTCATAACATCCCTAAGCTCATCGCTTTCGTCAAAGTTTTCTTTCCTCATTATTTTTGATTTGTTTTTCAACACATCTTGTTTGGATGGCCACCCATTAAGAGAGAGCGATAACTTACTCATACACATATAGTCTTTCACCAATCACTCTCAAGAACACAAGAATGTGGTTCTTATTCCCTAGGATTCTTCACTGAAACATTCACTTATTAAGTACCCGCTACTTAGCAAAACCCAGTCAAAAAACAACAATTGGTTCCAGCCTCTAAGCTCAACTCTTTGTAATCAATTAACTATCTATTCTCTTTTGTGTATTAAGACTTGTTACCGGCACCTTCAACCCTCACATTAATTTCTTCCTTCACCGTACTTAAACTAATAGCTACATTTCACTCTTTACAATGATAGTTAACTTTAAAACCTTCAACCCATATATCAACCACACTCAAACCTTACGTGTAATGCTTAAGTCATCAAAACAAAACCATGTAACTATACTTCACTCTTGATAGTGATAGTTAGCTCAATAACTTTCAATCCTCACAATCATTATACCCAAAGTGTATAACTACACAATCACATGAAAATCTTCATGCACCAAATTATCTCTAACACACAACTGGAATCATCCAAAACTAGAACTCTATAACTTCGTTACCTCAATACCGTTAGAGATATTCACCTACAATAGATCACGTGCTAACCTTTTCTCCTTTGAAATATATCACTGATGTGTCGTTTATAGTCTATTTGTTTTACCAAGTTTTAAACATATATTTTGTCGAACTAACCTATAGACCAACACTAACAGGCAGTGTACCCGATCAATGTAGCTACTGGGTAAGTACGAGATTTTTGAGGGAGTAGTGTTCTCTAGACTAACCTACTGAATTTTACAGAATTTAAAGGGGGTTTTGATTTTGAGATTAATCAAACTACTAAACAAGAAAAGTAAATTAAAATAATTAAACAATTAAACTACTAAGGTTGTTATCAACAATGAGAAGGAATTGCTAACCATGTTACTTCTACTAGATTATTAGTTATTATTTCATTTAGTGTAATGATTTAATGTAAAATACTGGTGACATCAGAAACTGACAGACAAGAATTTCTATCGAACTTGACTAGGCCATATTTCTCGGTTACCTAGTCCTATGCATGCAACCTATATCCTTGAAGCATCTTATTGGTCTAATTAGTTACAAACATGCAATATTTGGTGTCAACTAATCTATGTGATTTACCTGCACTAACCCATTGGTCATGGTGAAACCTACTCTTCATACGTGGTCACTTTATTGAAGAGCACTATACTAGCTTGAGTGTTTTTGCATTATCTGTCTAACCTCGGGTTCCTACTCCTCCAGTCCTAAAGTCGCCCACACATAATCTGACTTTTTACCCCATCTCATGTGTATGGACCATAGTGATACGAACCACCTACATAGGTAAAAAGCCACAGTATGATGATATAGGCAATAAACATTAAATGCTAAAGAAGTAAATGAGTATACTATTTGAATGGTAAACACATAAATTATCCAAAACAATTCATTAAATCTTAAATAAAGTACATAACTTCATCAAAGTAGTCATAACATGGCTAACACCCAAGGGTGTTAGCCTATAATGTAGGTACTAAGAACAAAAGAGACTATAAAAGATTCAAAAATGAAAGACAATATAATTGACGTGCAAACCGATTGAACACTCTTAGTATGATGATAATGAACCTTATTCTCTTGATATACTGGCATTAAGGACTAATATTATCAAGTGTCCCCCACTGGACTTCTACTTGTCATCAAGTGGACTCTATATTAAGTATTTAGAAAAATATCCTGAACCAAATTTTAGGAATCAAGTATGAAAGTATTTAAGTCAACCAAAAGTGCATAACCATAACACCTCGTGAATGGGAAATTATTGGGAACGCTTAAAGTGACGATCATTATCGAGTCAATGAGTCTTGTAATATGGTCATGTAATAGCTCGTTAGAATCATAAAAATATAGTCTATCAGTAGAAGTGTGCCATCTAGTTTAGTCATAGTATTTAGGCTAATGTCGAATTAGTGAAATATGTAAACATGGCACACTTCCTTATTCTCATCTTATGAAAGAGTATATATAGTTGTAACCTCTCATTTGAGAGAGTGTTGGTTGAAATGAAATGAGAAATTCACTCTTATTTCTTTTCTAGTTGTTTCTCTCTCTAAACTTAATATGTGTGTGAAATGATATAAGAAGGGATCCCAACAATTGGTATCATGAGATAGAAGATGATTTAGAAGCTTTTTGTGTTTTTTTTTTTGAGTTTTCATTTTGCTTATTTCGAGCTTATTGTCTTATTTGTAGCTTATTTTATCTTATTTCTTGCTTAACTAGTTTTTAAAAAAACATAAACTTTATCAAGCTTATTTTGAGGTTGTTTGGTTTAAATCTGTAGCTTATTCTGAGTTTATTTCTGGTCCAAACTGCTTATTTTCTGTGCTTATCTGCTTAGTTTTTGAGCTTATTTTGTAAAATATAAAACGTTTTTCTGATTATTCAGCCCAAATAGTCAAGATTTAAGCTTTTCTCCAAAACTGCTTATTATTTAGCTTATTTAGTGGAATATTTCAGTCCAACAAAAAAAAGTACTTAAGCTTATTTTGAGTCCAAAAAGTTGCTTACCGTTATTGTGTCGTACGGTGAAAAAGTGGTCAGAAACCGGTGGTCGGAAAAGTAGCTGGAAAAGACAGTCGGAAAATTCATCGGAATAGTCAAAACCCTTAGTTTACGAATTAGGTTGGTCAAAATCCTGATCTTACGTGTAAGAGTGAATCTTACGAGTAAGAGTGAAGTTTACGAGTAAGAGTGATATTTACAAACTTCTCCAATCTTCAATTTCTTCAACAATCAAGGTGTACTCAGTACTTCCCTAGCTTGGATAAGCTTGTGGAATACTTCGACTTTTGATATGTTTCTAGCTTGGATAAGTTAGAAAGATCTTATTGGATTTTCAAAGTCTTACGACTAAGGACCAAGTTTATGAACAAGGACCAAGTTTATAAACAAGGACCGAGTTTACAAACAAGGACCGAGTTTACGACCAAGGACCAAGTTTACGACCAAGGACCAAGTTTACGAATAGAAAAGAAGAAAACAAAAAGATGATATTCGTAAACAAGGGAAAAGGAACGACTTAATGTAAGAAGATTAACAAGACCAGAAACAAGAAGAGGGCTAACGAGAAAAGATTCAAAGAACAAACCTCAAAATACCAACTCCTACCTCACGTCAACAACACAATCCAAATCAGAAAACATAAAGAAACTAAGAAACAAAAAGAAAACAGATTCGAACCCAAAACCTAATCTCAACTACAACAACAACAGCCAACAAATCCTATCTCATCTCCCATATCATGGTTACATTATACACAACCAAACCCTCACATCCACTCCTCAACCCACAAATCTACTTCGTATCTAAACAAGAAATGAAACAAAAGAAAAACAAGATCTTAGGTTGCCTTATCATTTCAAGAACGAATCTATAAAGATCTTGTGTGTTTGTAGAACCCATCATCGATCTATTTAAAAGTACATTTACTTCTTTTAATTTTTGAATCTTAAAGAAAGCACAAAACCAAAAGGTTTCATACCTTCTTTCATTCGGATAAATGAATAACAACAAATGCCATCTCATTGCTACGACCAACACGAATCTAATCTTAAACGAAAATACAAAGATCTCAGTGCTTCTTTATTTATTTCATATGAGATATGAAGACCTTTGAAGATCATAACCAGTCGAAAGAAAGCTCATCATGGATCTATAAAGAAGTCACTTCTTGTTTTTCATATCCAAATTTATTAAAGATTGAACCATAACATAACTGTTATAATCCATCTTTTTATTCAGTTTAAACAAAAACAAAATAAAAACCTACCTTAGATCTGGAGGGATGATATTACTTTTGTGGTGGATGAGTCTTGTTGAGAGAAGAAACACAAAATAGTGACTGCATTTTTTTCAGTGAGAGAAATTAGGGTTAGATTAGTGTTATTAAAATTTGGGTTAAGTGGGATTGTTAGTGTTTTATAGTCTGAAATTTAGGGTTAAGTGTTCAAAGGAGTTGGACTTGGGTTATTGTGTTTGATCGTGGGCTGGTAAGTCCATCAAGGGGACGAGCTGTGTTGGTCTTGGAATGTGCTACTAAAAGATTTGTTTGGCCCGTGTTTTATATAGCTGCAATTATCTTTGGTCGAACAAAATTTAGTTAACACTTGGACTTAATTTTTTTTTGTGTTGTTATTGTTACAATAAGATATATTCGTACTTTAGGATTATTAATTCATCGGGGCTGAATTTTTGTGATATTTTTTTTTTGGACCACGGTTTTGATTGAGCTTCAAGAATATGAGATTGAGTATTATTTTGGGATGAATTTCTGGGTTCGTGTGGATATAACTACCCTGCTAATTATTGTGACATCGTGAACGATTGACAGAGATTCATTTGAAAACACAATCTTACTTCTTTATCGTCTACAAGATCCATTTTCATTTCACACCGAAATTCAATGGAATCAAATTCAAAAGAGAGATATACGCAAGAGCTTTAAATGCAAGAAAAAGAGAGAGAAACGAAAGAGAAATGCATGTCATGTTTTAGATTACTTCATTCACACCTTATGGTCCTCTCAAACTAAGACTTAGCAGGAACTCTTACCGGGAATAGATTCAAACGGGCATTTCCATCACTCTTTGGAGAAGACGTTGAGATGTTCACAAAAATGATGTTCCTCAATATGGATCAACTGGAGAATAGTGAAGTTATAATGAATAACTTCCTGGATCGTTTTAAGCTTCTAGGGATTACAATAATAATGAATGAACATGGTACGCAGCGGATAAACAAAACTATCATTATTATTGAACAAGGTTTCTTCGTCATCATCTCTAACAACTACTTACAAAGCATATAGCCCCAATACTACGTGATCAAGTGTAGTACGGTTACCTAATCTAACAAGGATCAAAGATCCTTGAGGCTTAAACACAAACCTAACCTAGGCGTCCATTAGAGGACTTGACGCCAAGTTACACACACACCTTTTCTTGGTGTTACATCTTTAACACCTGTATATAAAACTAAACGCCTCTAACTCTTTATATAATAGAGATTAGGGTAACAAAGACATTTAACATAATACATATTAAGTCCTTTATCTTTGTCTTCATAAGTCTCCTTCATCTTTCATGTTTTCTCCATTATCAACTCAAATATAATTCCCAGCAATCTTCCCCTAGTTGATAATGACAAAACCAAATAAGCACGAACTTCCCCTGAAGTTAAAATATATGAATGATATAGACTTCCCCTTAATCCATGCTATATCACCAAGGCTCTACAAGTTGCAATCTTTTATGTAAATATTCTTCCCCTTTTTGTCATCATCAATTTGGGGACAAAAATAAGCAATCTTGATCTTTATAACCACGAATCACTATCATACTTCCAATCTAGTCTTCCAATGTCTCGAATTACCCTCCATGAACGAACACCAAAATGCTTACTTTTATAAATGAAATCAAGACAGAAAAATCCAAAGGCATCAATAAGAATAGCAACTAGTAATCATTTGAATATTAAGCTTCCCCTGAAACCCATATGTTAACCATTTGTTGAATCTTCAATTCTGTAAGCTTTATGTAATGATGAAAAAAACTAAACATTACCAACTTGATGCTGAAGTAGAATAACCCAAACTCGTGTCTTATGTCTTGTACTAAATATGACTTCGAACGTATACCTGATGTATAGGGAGACCGCAATCTCTTGACAATAATCCTCATCTTCAATGAGACACTGAGCACAATAACGTAACTCCTTAAAGTGTTTGTCAATTCGTAGTCACCACTTGAACGCACGGACAAGTTATCTTTAAAGTGTAACACCCACTTTAAGATATGATAAGAATACAAATTCGAAAAATTCCACTGCATCGTCAAATAAGTAATAAATAACCTTCTTCACCAAAATAAGAATGAGCCATTAAACCTTTAAGAACATAAACCAAAATCCAAAAACCTTCTGTGTATGTATCACTCAAACCAAATCGCCAATAACCAGAAAATTAACCAATCTTGTGTGTGTCAACCACTATGTACTTGAACTGAGCTGCCTATATATTCATTAAACCAACATTGGAACTGTTGTAAAATGAGTATATAACCACCATGCAACTCAAAAGTTACACAACCTTAGAACAACCAAAATCCAGTCCAGTACCTGGACTCACGCTTCTTTCTAGTAGTCCAAAATAAGCAAAGTAGCGTCAAAAATTGATTGACAGCAATATGTGGAAACAAATGATCGAATTCATCCCATGTACCAATCAACTTTGAACTCATGATCTTCCCCCACTTCTCGTAATGCATGTATAATTTGGTCAATATTACACATCGACCTCAGTACATAAAAGGTCACATGAGCAGTGCTAAGTGTATCTTGGCAGTACTAAGATATTAGAACCAGCAGTATAAATATAAAGGGCAGTACTAACTCATGTCCTCGAGCAGTACTAATGAAACTTGCGAGCAGTACTAACTATCAATGGCAGTACAAAGTCACAACTAAAAGAAGCTAGCAGTACAAATACCCTCTCTTGCACTTTAAGAGAATCAGCTATAGTGAGGCAGTAGGATAACGAGCAGCAGCAACAATCAGAATTAGAGTTGTTTACTTCAACATACGAACCAGTTAAACCCTAATCAAGTAGTCGAATATTAGTAACCATTAAACAAGTAATCGAACATACTCCTTATAGCTCTACATCCATGATTAGTAACATGCATAATCAATATGATCACTAACGAGCAGTAGCAGATTAAAGCATTAGGGCTTTCTCCTAAACAAACCCTAAAAAAACTGATCTTTATAATCTAAAGCTGCTTCTTTATCAAATAATAACTTCCATGATAAATGAAGCTTTTAATAAAAAAACCATACGAACAAGGAAGCTTTTAATAAAAAAACCCTAAAAATCAAAAAAGCATAAACCCCTCTACAGTAGTTTTCAAAAATTTATCCCTGACGATCTTGACCTCAGATTCAAGATCCCTCGAGTGAAAGTGTCCCTTGATATATGAAGAATCTCCAGTAAAAAAATTCAGCCGAATCCAACGGTTAACAAAGGAGTTATCGCCCTTTGAAAATAGCTCTGCGGTGAGTTGTGAAAATTGAACCAGATTCGAATTTTTCTTCTTTTCTTCAACAAAACCTTGTTTAATCCCTAGGTAATGAGCTTCCCAAGCTCTGATACCAATTGTGAAGTTATAATGAACAACTTCCTGGATCAATTTAAGCTTCTATGGATTACAATAATAATGAATGAACATGGTACGCAGCGGATAAACAAAACTATCATTATTATTGAACAAGGTTTCTTCGTCATCATCTCTAACAACTACTTACAAAGCAAACAGCCCCAATACTACGTGATCAAATGTAGTTCGGTTACCTAATCTAACATGGATCAAAGATCCTTGAGGCTTAAACACAAACCTAACGTAGGCGTCCATTAGAGGACTTGACGCCTAGTTACTGTAACAACCCGTAATTTTCAACGTCAACATTTATTTTCAAACTCCAATTTACTACTTTGAAATTTTACAAGAACACTTTTAACGTATAACTCTCTAGTTAATAAACATAAAACTAGGATCGACGCTCTTGAGCACTATGAACTTAGGCTACATCTAGTCCACAACATTCCAATACCTCGCCCTTACTCCGGCTCGAAATTTTAAACCCTAGGACAATTCCCTTTTTATTTATTTACGTTTATTAAATTAACAAACGCTTTTCGCGATTTAAATAAACACCAATGCACCCGTCACCCCTAACAATTATTTTTCATACTTTTCCATACTCCTTAAATTATTGCAAAAGTGGCAAGAATTTTTTTTCAAACATTTTCCAAATTCTTTTGCGAACGCTATTTAAAGACACGTATTTACCGTTAATTACCAAACCAATAACGAATACCTATTTTTAATACCCAATACATTCAATATACACATTTTACAAAAAAATTCAAAACTACTACTTATACATTTAACCTATATGCCGCCCCCCCCTACTATAATTATTACTAGACAAGAATTGATATTTAAATTACCAAAATACCCTTTCAATTAAATTACCAAATTGCCCTCTTTTGCACTATAAATAGAAAGTGACATAGTTCATTTACACTAGCAAAATTTTCACCTATAAACTCTCACATGAACCACTTATAGATCGGCCCTAAAGAAAAAGGGAAGAAGAAAAATATGTTTGATTGATTTCAAGTGTTATTTGATCACATACGGGTTATATATTAACTATAAATAGATTTAGAGTAACCATTGGTGTTCTATTGTTCTTGCTCACATCCTATTTTCATCTTCTTCAAGTAAGCCTAAAAACTATTTTCACACTCCTTCATATATATTTTATGCACTTGACATGTCTAATTATGCATTTGTGATGTTTAAATGTTTATTTAAACTCATTACTTACAAATATCACCCTATATACATGTTTGTGAATTTTCATGTTTCAAACAAGTAAATATATACTTGACTAGACTATTTTGATGATAAAAATGTATACATACAAGTTCCATTTCATATTTGTTGATCTATACAAATAAAAGCTTAAAAATGTCTAATAATGATTGATAATTAATCCTCTACCTTGATTATTTATTTATTGATGTTATGGAACTTTTAATAGGTTGTTAATATTGCTTTGACACTAAAGAAATTGTTGACGAGTTGGTGGATGAGTTAGGATAGTTTTGGGAGTTGATTTGAGGTAGATCTAAAAGTTAAAAGTGTAAAACTTGTGATTTTGGAATATATAAGGATAGGCTGTCCTAAATTGATTTTCACAGAAAAATGAGTTTTTGAAATACAAGATTTGGCTAAAAATATTGTAAATTGACTTTATAACGAAAACGTGGTCGCTTGAATGGTAGAAAACGGACTTATAACGAATAAGATGTGTTTGTTTTAAGTTTAGCGACGAAAACTAATTTTCTAAAAATATAAGTTGCTGTCAGAATTTTTCAAGGGATAAAACAAGACTTTAAATGGTAACTAGACTAGCCGAGGCCTTAAAAATGTGTTAGTATACTCAAATACCTTCGCGGGGATGGGCAGAACTTAGAAAACGGACTTAAAACGAGTAAGTTATGGATCCACGAAATTTTAGATGGAACATATAGACTTGACAGCTTTTATTTTTGCTATTAGAAGCTGTTGGAAATTTTAACTTGAATTTTTGGACACTTTAGACTTGGTTTTAGTTAAAACGACTTAAACGAAAACAGTAGAATGTCATGTATACTTATTAGGCGCGTTAGAAGATTTCTAGAACACTAAATTACGAGGAAACTATTGTCAAAATATGTTATGCTAAAAATATATTTATTTTACTATTGACAGCTTTTCTAATAGAGAAATAATAACCAGATTTTATTCTTAGAAATGGATTTTAGGCACTTTGGGTGTGGTTTTGGACAAAATAACTTAAACGGAAGTTTTAGAGTTTTGGTTACTTGTTTTAGACGAGTTGTGACATTTTCAAAATATACATTATAGAAACATATATATCGTAATAACGATACGTACCTACTAAAGTCCAAAAATGTTATATTTTTAACTAATGATCGGAAATAACAAAGTAACTTTCTTTTGTAACTAAATTCACAAACAAACATGTACGGGTGATATAGTTTTCACAAATTGCATAACATGACATCATTCCATGACCTTTATGCCGAACCTAAGACATATCATTCATATTAGGTTGCGGGTAGTTTTCCGATCCTCAATTCCGTACACTTTCCTTTCGCTATCGTATCAGTGTTCCAGGTGAGTTCATGGCCCCTATTTTACTTGTTTTGAAATACTTTTAGGCGAGAATAGATGCTCGTTTTTATCTAAATGCAATACTTTTTTTACTTTAATATGCTACTTGTTTACTCAAACCATTACTTGTTTTACTTATGAAGTTGTTGTTTACTCCAATGCGTTATATATTCACATGTTACATACTTAATTCTTTTTACTCATGGACACAAGCACTTTGAACGATTATTCATACAAGACCGAATGTACTGGTTACATAACCGAGTGAACTGGTAACATGACCGAATGAACTGGTCACACGACCGAATGTACTTGTCACATGACCGAGTGTAATGGTCACATAACCGTGTGTACTGGTCAAACAGATTTTAAAATCTTGTGGTCCATATATTACTTTTGTTTACTTAAACCGATGAACTCACCAACCACGTGTTGACATATTTTAGCATGTATTTTCAGGTTCTTAAAGTGTCAGCTCACATTTTACGGCTTTTCTCATGGCATGGCATGGTTATAGGATCAAGATACTCTGATATTCATTTGGGGACCACGTTATTTCTTTTATGGGTCTGTATTTCCGCATTTTATGAATGATGTAAAACAAAGTACTTTTGATATAAAAATTTCTTTTAAACGGATACGGTAAATCCGTTCTCTTTACTCTGTGTTGTGGTACCAATTTAGTAGCACCCCAACGACATCATCTTCCGCTGCGACCCGATTTTGTGGGTGTTACAGATTGGTATCAGAGCCTCGGTTATAGAGAACTGGGTATTTTTAAAACCTAGACTATAACTACTTTTACGAAAACTTAACCCTATAACCGACACGTGCCTGCCTTCCAAGCTGATATCTCACTTGGGATTTGTTTGCTGACATATTTTATGAGATTTGTGTTTTATTATCGGATTAATTATGCCCACTTATTTTCGTTGATTACTATAATTATCTTCCATATAAGTATGCTTACGTATCGTACATGTCACAGCGTTACGCCTTTTCCTTACGTAATCTCATCATTCGACCTCGAGTTTGGTCATTTGCCTTAGTCTTTCGAAACGACTTTTAAATATAAAGGATATATTATTAGTATAACTGAGCTGAGTATTTCAAAATTCATTGAACCTCGATGGAATATAGACTGATCACCTATATTCAACCAGGGACAGTTGGACATAGCCTGATCACCTATGTCCGACTCAGAGGTGAATTTTGCAATACTGGGAATAGTTATAATAGAATTATGTCCAGATTGATTCCCTACTCAATTTCTAAGGGTTTCAAAAAATTCTGTGCGTGCATACAATCGTTGCATGAACATTCACACCTACATCCAATACATTAGCATCACAATACTTTCTCGTCACAATACTTTTCTTTTAAATGGACACTCGTACTTTTTAGAGGTCCTTTAAATATTTCCAAGATATCTTGATTAATACAAACGATCTCTGAAAATTTTCACAGTCATACGAAATATCGTTTTACGTGACATTAAAACCCGTTACAGTTTATCAATTTCCTGATTCCCTTACTTACCATTCTGAAGGTTAGTTTGCACACTCGTCCCATAATTTAGAACATCAACATCACCTCATGAACCACCGCCTAGAAGCAAGCCAGCTTATCATAACATGACCTCAAGTTTTTATTTTATGACAAGCCTCGCCCATTACACTCTCTATTTCACTACCTTTAGCTCAACATTGTCTTGAAAAGCTAGCCCCGCTTCATGTCACATTGAAAGCCAACAAAGTCGAATTCCTATCGTTAAGGTTCGATGGAATTCTCAAGGAAATCCTGAAATCACTTAAAGCGAGAACATACTTCTGTAGAACGAACGAGCTGAACTCAGGGACTGAATTCCTTAAAGGGGCGGAGGCTGTAACAACCCGTAATTTTCCACGTCAACATTTATTTTCAAACTCCAATTTACTACTTTGAAATTTTACAAGAACACTTTTTTACGTATAACTCTCTTGTTAAGTAAACATAAAACTAGGAACAACCCTCTTGAGCACTATAAACTTAGGCTACATCTAGTCCACAACATCCCAATATCTCGCCCCTACTCCGGCTTGAAATTTTAAACCCTAGGACAATCCCCTTTTTATTTATTTACGTTTATTAAATTAACAAACGCTTTTCGTGATTTAAATAAACACCAATGCACCCGTCACCCCTAACAATTATTTTTCATACTTTTTCATACTCCTTAAATTATTGCAAAAGTGGCAAGAATTATTTTTCAAACATTTTCCTAATTCTTTTGTGAACGCTATTTAAAGATACGTATTTACCGTTAATTACCAAACCAACACCCAATACCTATTTTTAATACCCAATACATTCAATATACACATTTTACATAAAAATTTAAAACTACTACTTATACATTTAACCTATATGCCGCCCCTCCCCCCCCCCCCTCTTTTACTATAATTATTACTAGACAATAATTGATATTTACATAATTATTAGACAAATCTAGCATGAAACAAGGAATAAAAATTGGTGGCTTGACTAGCCACCTTGTCCCCTTCTCCCCCCCCCACCCCCCTCAATAAATTCGGTCAAAGCAAGACCAAAGACCAAGACCATTGACCAAGTATTTAAATTACCAAAATACCTTTTCAATTAAATTACCAAATTGCCCTCTTTTGCACTATAAATAGAAAGTGACATTGTTCATTTACACTAGCAAAATTTTCATCCATAAACTCTCCCATGAACCACTTATAGATCGTACCTAAAGAAAAAAGGAAGAAGAAAATTTTGTTTGATCGATTTCAAGTGTTATTTGATCACATACGGGTTATATATTAACTATAAATCGATTTGGAGTAACCATTGGGGATCTATTGTTCTTGCTCACATCCTATTTTCATCTTCTTCAAGTAAGCCTAAAAACTATTTTCACACTCTTTCATATATATTTTATGCACTTGACATGTCTAATTATGCATTTGTGATGTTTAAATGTTTATTTAAACTCATTACATACAAATATCACCCTATATACATGTTTGTGAATTTTCATGTTTCAAACAAGTAAATATATACTTGACTAGACTATTTTCATGATAAAAATGTGTACATACAAGTTCCATTTCATATTTGTGGATCTATACAAATAAAAGCTTAAAAATATCTAATAGTGATTGATAATTAATCCTCTACCTTGATTATTTATTTCTTGATGTTATGGAACTTTTAATAGGTTGTTAATATTGTTTTGACACTAAAGAAATTGTTGAAGAGTTGGTGGATGAGTTAGGATAGTTTTGGGAGTTGATTTGAGGTAGATCTAATAGTTAAAAGTGTAAAACTTGTGATTTTAGAATATATAAGGATCGGCTGTCCTAAATTGATTTTCACAAAAAAATGAGTTTTCAAAATACAAGATTTGGCTAAAAATATAGAAAATTTACTTTATAACGAAAACGTGGGCGCTTGATTGGTAGAAAACGGACTTATAACGAATAAGATGTGTTAGTTTTAAGTTTAGCGACGGAAACAAATTTTCTAAAAAGATAAGTTGCTGTCAGAATTTGTCAAGGGATAAAACCAGACTTTAAATGGTAACTAGACTAGCCGAGGCCTTAAAAATATGTTAGTATACTCAAATACCTTCGCGGGGATAGGCAGAACTTAGAAAACGGACTTAAAACGAGTAAGTTATGGCTCCCCGAAATTTTAGATGGAACATATAGACTTTACATCTTTTATTTTTGCTATTAGAAGCTGTTGGAAATTTTAACATGGATTTTTGGACACTTTAGACTTGGTTTTAGTTAAAACGACTTAAACGAAAACGGTAGAATGTCATGTATACTTGTAGGATCGAGAACTTCGAGCTTGATTGAGCTTGGTATAAACAAGAACCTCTGTATGCAATACAAGCGTTTATGCAGAAACTAAACAGCAAGTATTATAAAGAAGAAAACTCTAAACGAACAATGATCCTCTATGGATCAAACTATGAACTAAGAATTGTGTTCTTGAATATTAAAAACGTTAAAGGTGTTAAAGGCGTACCTAATCTCATAGACGGGTTTATCTTTTATACTAACAAGATGACCTAACCCTAACCCGTTCTACAAGTAAACGTGTGAAGAGATAAACAACAATCTCTTCTAAAAATAAATCTTAACAAACATTCTAAATATACGGATAACAAATAATACTATCCGCAGCAACAACACTATCGGCAGAAACAAGATAACACTGTCGGCAGCAATGAGCGTTCAGCAGGAACCAAAGCTATCGGCAGGAACCAGCTTAACACTATCGGCAGCAACAATGAAACTCTTATTTCCCAGAGATCCTAACAATCCTCCCCTAATCTTGAGGTTGACTAGGTTAACTTGCAAGATTCCAATGTGATAGAGCTTGCAACTCTCAGGCTTGAGGACTGCGACTTAGCAGCAACAATTTTAAGTAACCAGCAGCAACATCCATAACTTGCAAGATTCCAGCTTCTATAGCATCCAGCAGCAACTTCAATAGTTCAGCAGGAACAAGAAATCTTCTTCAAAACATGTATACTGGTCACCATTACTTTCACGTGAACTTGGCTGCTACGATGACAATATGTACATCAAATCACTTGAAGTTTCATACTATTCTCATCACATCCAGGTGTGTTAACTCCTGTGAGAGGTGAATCATTGAAAATTAATGGATTTGATGTCTCTTTACCAATAGCCATCACTACTGGAGTAGCCAATGTTTAGGTGTGTTAGACCATGGTACATTGATAACCATCTGATTTATTAGCAAATCAGCAACTATAAACGGATTTGACTTGTCTTTACCTGTAGCCGTTTGCTCAGGACTAGCCAATTCTTAGGTTACAGCAAAACCTTGGTGAATTGAATACCAAATATGGATACCAATTGTCTTTACCACAAACCATACTTTTGTGGACTAGCCAATCCTTTGGATCCCATAAGGGTTACATCCATGGTGAATTGAGAACCATGTTCAACTCTCAGGAATAAACCATGGGTGAGTTGAAAGACCCTATAGCTTTAAGCAAGCTATTACAGCTATCAACGGATTTGATATTCACACCAGAGCCGTACCCTCATGGTGAGTCAACTCTTTCTAGTCTGCAAGACATGGTGAGTTGAGCACCATTTATTGTGCAGGTGTAAACACCAACACTGTACCTGCAAGGTGTTGCTCAAAACCACTCATTAGCACACAAAATATACAAATTTTTTTTTTTTTTTTTTTTTTTTTGAACTAAGAAACACACCAAAATAAAAGAAAATAAGAAAAGAAACAAAAGAAAGAAAGAAAGATAGAAAATATACAACAACAACAAGAACAATCCTCCCCTTGAGCTTTATCCTCCCCTTAAGCTGCAACTAAGGATTTACCATCCCAATATGGACCACCAAATGTTTAAACCTTGGTCCATCAAAAGCCTTGGTCAGCAGATCAGCAACATTATCATCTGTGTGAATCTTAACCACCTGAATAAGATGCTTCTCATAAGCATCTCTTATGAAATGATGTCGAATCTCAATATGCTTTGTCCTCTGATGATAAACAGGATTCTGTCCACAGCAACTAGCAGCAGCAACATACTCTGCCTCAGTAGAAGATGTAGCTACTATAGTTTGCTTCTTGCACTGCCAAGAAACCAACCTCCTACCCAGAAACTGACAACCTCCTGTTGTAGACTTCCTATCAAAGTTAGCCCCAGCATAATCACTGTCACTATATGCTTCCAACACAAAAGGAGAATCTTTAGGATACCAAAGTCCCATCTTTGGCTGTCCTCTTAAATACTTGAAGATTCTCTTAACTGCATTTAGGTTAGAAGTCAATGGTGTAACCTGATGTCTAGCACATGCACCAACAGCAAACATGATATCAGGTCTTGAAGCTGTCAAATACATGAGTGATCCAATCATGGACCTATAAAGATGAACATTAACAGCAGCATCAGGTTCATTATTGGACTTAGGCTTTGGACGTTCAAAAGGAGTTGTAGCAACCTTCACATTTTCCATATCAAATTTCTTAAGCATGTCATAAACATACTTCTCCTGGCAAATAAAGATTCCATCTGGTTTCTGCTTAACCTGAAGACCCAAGAAGAAAGTCATTTCACCCATAGCACTCATCTCAAATTCACTCTTCATCAATTCTTCAAACTCCCTGCACCAGGCTTCATTAGTGGAACCAAAGATAATATCATCTACATAAACTTGTACCAGGATGATATCTTTGAAATTCTTTCTGATAAAAAGAGTTTTATCAATAGTCCCTCTTCTGTAACCATGTTTAAGCAAAAAGGCTGATAACCGTGCATACCAAGCCCTTGGTGCTTGATGAAGACCATAAAGTGCTTTAACTACTTTGTAAACCAAATTAGGATTCTGAGGATCCACAAACCCCTGTGGTTGAGTAACATAAACCTCTTCCTCAATCCTGCCATACAAAAATGCACTTTTCACATCCATCTGATATACTACGAACCCCATGAAAGAAGCAAAAGCTAAAAACAATCGGATAGCTTCAACTCTTGCCACTGGTGCAAACACCTCATCATAATCAATCCCCTCTTCTTGTCTATGACCTTGAGCTACCAATCTAGCCTTATTTCGAACCACAATACCCCTAGCATCCCTTTTATTCTTTAGAATCCATTTAGTCCCAATAGCATGCTTGCCTGCAGGTAAAGGCACCAACATCCATACTTTCTGATTCTGGAACTGCTGCATCTCCTCTTGCATAGCCTCAACCCAATCATCATTAGCAAGAGCCTGAGCTATGCTAGTTGGTTCAACTTGAGATAAGAAACAAGCATACAGACAATGTAGGTAATCAGTATGATTGTTCCTCAACTGATCCTGTATATAACTGAGAAAAGCAGATTCTCCAAACTTGGGTTGATGTAGCTTGCTTCTTGTCTGCACAGGGGAATTTATATCTCCAAGAATCAAAGACTGAGGATGAACTGTATTGATCCTCTTGGTAGCAATTGGATTAACTTCAATGGAGGATGCCTGATTAGTTATGGAGGGGTTGAATTCAATTGTCTTCTAACTTCAGCTTCAGCCTTTCTCAGAATCTCCTCTGTCTCTTTAGAAAATCCAGAATCAAACATCTCAGCAGCTCTTTTGGCATTAAACTCTTGTCTTTGAAGCCTAGCAAGATCTTCTGCATAACTAGAATCACCTCCAGCCATATCAAAAGAATCCTTGAGCTTTGAACCTGAAATGTTGTTAGAGGGAAAAGAAGGAACAACTATAGGTCGTTCATCACTCTCTACATCAGAATCATCATCTGAGGTACCTGCATTGTTAGTTTGAGAAACATTTGTACCAGCAGATAGATTTGATTTAAATCTATTATAACCTAAGGTGTCAGATAGATAATCCAGATCAAAGTACCACTCTGGACCAGCACCCTGCAAATTAGGTTTATCTTCAAGATATCTTAAGTTGAGAGTCTCTTCTATTTTCTTAGAGGACAGATTATAAACCCTATAGGCTTTACCATGAGCAGAATATCCAACAATAAACCCTTCATCAGCCTTCCCATCAAACTTGCCTAGGTAATCACTAGTGTTCAAAATAGTGACATGACATCCAAAAGGCTTAAGGTAACTAATGTTTGGAACCTTCCCAGACAAAAGTTCATAAGGTGTTTTATTATGAGGACTAGTAATAGATACCCTATTCAACACATAACAAGCAGTGCAAACTGCTTCAGTCCAAAACATAGTAGGCATCTTAGATTCAGCTAACATAGTCCTAGCTGCTTCTATCAGGGTCCTATTTTTCCTTTCTGCAACCCCATTTTGTTGTGGAGTTCTAGCATTACTATAGTCCCTTTTTATCCCCTTAGTCCCACAGAGGTCAATAAGATTAGAGTTCTTAAATTCTGTGCCATTATCACACCTTATAGACTTAACCTTTTTACTTAGCTGATTTTCTATTAAGGCAATAAAATCCCTAAGAACTGGATAAGTTTCATCTTTAGTACCCAAAAAGAAAGTCCATGAAAACCTGCTAAAATCATCTGTAATCACCAGGCAGTAGTTCTTATGGTCAATACTTCTGATAGAAGTAGGACCAAAGAGATCCATATGAAGAAGCTGCAAAGGCTCAGAGATGTTGCTCACAGCAGTTATGGCCTTGTATGATGCTTTGTGCTGCTTTCCTTTGTTGCAGGCAACACAATCATGCTCATTTGAGAAGATCTTCATAGGAAGCCCTTTCACTAACCCATTCTTAGCCAACTTGTTAATGGTCTTGAAATTCACATGGGCCATTCTTCTGTGCCATTTCTTAGACTCATCCACAGAAGCTTTTGCAACCAAACAAGCAAGAGATCCCTCAGGCTGAACATCACTAAGATTGAAGCTATAAAGATTGTAAGTCCTAGGAACTTTAAGTTCAACCTGACTTTCATCAGGCAGCTTGAAGTCTTTGGACAACACAAAGCAATCATTCTCAGTGAAGAGAACACTGTTCTTCTTGTCACAGATCTGGGAGACAGAGAACAAATTGAAGTCTTGAAGTTCCTTCACATAAAGTACATCTTCAAAGTCTAGCTTAGCAGTCTTGATAGTTCCCTTCCCAGAAATTATTCCATCTCCTCCTCCAAATGTCACAGTACCTCCATTTAAAGGTACAAAGTCATGCAATCTATCCAAATTCCCTGTCATACTCCTGGAACATCCACTATCAACAATTCCAACATCTTTGCTTCTAAAAGGAAAATCCTGAGAGAAAGAATACATATACAACATTAGATACAAGAGAGACTCAAGCCATTGCTGACTTGAGCCTGCCTAGTGGATCAATAAGAATTAAACCCTGAAGATTGATGAGATCCACCATTGATCTTGGACCCCATTTTCATATGTTGGTTATTGATTTTCCAAGAACAACCTGCTGAGGACTTAACAGCAGTTTTCCATCTTGCCCCTCCCTTATTCATGGTGTCAAAACAAACAGGTCTCAAATTATTTTGGAAGTAAGAACTAGTAGGTCTTCTGATAGGTCTAGCCAAATTGCTTCTCCAACCAGCAGGATTGATCCTACTGGCAGGAACTGAATACACAACAGCAACAGGCTTATCGGCAGGAATGTACTTATCAGCAGCAACAGGCTTATCGGCAGGAATGAACCTATCAGCAGCAACAGGCTTACCAGCAGGAACTGGCTTGCCAGTAGCAACTGAAGTTCTCCTTGCTGCTTGAGGAATATAGGGGGGAATATCATTCACATTTTTCCATACAAACCTATTTTGACATGCATTCAAACCCATCTGTTTCTCATAATAGTCACAATCTTTAATGAGATGATCATAACTACGACACACAAAGCAAGATTTCTTTCTAGGGGCCTTTTTCTTAACAAAATTATCCTTATTGCACACAGAATTATTCAAACCAACATATGAAACAAAATTATCCTTAACATAATGAAAACCACAATCATAATTGTTTGAAACAGAACCACAACTAGAATTATTTTGAAAAGAACCACAACCAGAAACATTATTGTTTTTAACACTATCAAAAAGAAATATCTTTAGATGCAGCTATCTTCGAGTGAGATTCAACATTAGCTACTTCTGAGGAGAGATCTTCTGACTTTATTGATGCTGACTTGTCACTTGATCCACATGTGGCATAGTCATCTGTCTTGATTTCTGAAGATTTGTCACTGTAAGAACAAGAGACAAATTCATTAGAGTCACAATCAAGATTAGGCAAGTCTTTTGCCTGTTTGCCATACATCATTTGTGAATCATCAAAGTCATCAAAAGGATTAGCCGGCTTAAATGTTCCAGTTATGGGTGGAGGAACATCATTCATCCCTCCCTCATTCACAAACTTTACAGGCTTTCTATAATCTACAGGTTCTGGGTTAAAAACACTATATTCATTAGGGTCATAATATTGATTTGGCCCTACCAGGTCACCGAACCCTAAACCTCTTTTAGTTTTTGATGACATAGAACTATCAATAAGCCTGTGAAGGTTTGTGGATGACTCTTTCCACTTATCAAATCTAGCCAAGGTATCATCTAGTTTAGACTTTAAATCCTGATTATCTAATACTACCTTAGCTTTTTCCCGTTCAGTATGTTTAACCTCATTAATAGCATTTTTTAAATCTCTTTCCAATACCTTTATTTTTACTTCATAAGCAGACTGTTGTTGTTGATACCAGACCTTTTGTTGTTCTAAAGTTTTAACAGCCTTTTTATGTGCCTTAAGTTGAATAAAGTTATCCTTATTTTCACTTTCTTTATCATTAAATTCCTGTTTCAATTTATCATATTTAGAATCACAACCAAATGGGCAGTTATGTACCTGAGATGGATGACCCATCATTCCAAACTGACCAGCCACTTGTTTCTTTTCACCATATCCAGCTACCATCCCATAGACCTTATCTGCTCCACTTGCAAGAGACTTCTCATGTTGCTCCCAGTCCACCATTGAATCCACAGATACCAAAGCCTTGGGGTCTTCTGACTCCAACTCTTGAATTCTGAAAGCAGAATACCGTGCTTTATCATCCACCTTCTTGTCTGTACATTCCCTAGCAAAATGTCCTGTTTGAGAACATTTATAACACCTCACCTTCCTTCTATCAAACCTGGCAGGCTCCTGTCCATTAAAATTGACCCTTCTTCCTGCCTTCTTTTCAAACCTATCCAACTTCAACGATATCATAGCCATCTGCCATCTTAAGTCCATCTCTTCCATATCCAATTCATCAACCTGATTGAAATCATCATACACAATCTTCTGTTGTGGTGTACTATCAGCAACAAATGAATGAAGCAGATCCACTACAAGATTCTCAGAACTGGTTTGAGCTTTTGGTGTGACAGGTGAGTAAGAGATTGATGATGTTGATGGAGTTGGACTGTTTCCATATGATGTTTTGTTAGCACCAGAGTTACTAACAAAAGCAGTATGGGTTGGAGTATGAGGTGTATAGGTGGAATACCCTTTGATATCAAGTTCAAGGGTTTTCAACTTGTTGTACAAATCATCAAAGCTCATAAAATCCAGTCCTCCTTTGGCCTTGAGGGTTATGGAAACCTGCGACCAAGATGGTGGTAAAGCCCTCAGAAATTTGGTGTTGCAATCTTCATCATCCGGCCTAGCTTTCAACTGGTTGAGTTGACTCAGGATCTTGTGGAATCTGTCATACCCTTTATGAATCCCCTCAGCCTCAGAGATCTTGAATTCCTGAAACTCTTGCTTAAGCATAGACTTTCTCATTTTTCTGGATTCATCATTCCCTCCAAATCTGGCTTTTACAGCATGCCAGATCTTTCTAGCATCATCCAAGTGATGGAAATCACTCATATGATCCTCTGGAATAGCTTGAAGCAGAAGGGTTCTTGCTTTGGTTTCCCTTTGCACAGCCATGTGCTCTTCTGCAGTAACAGGTGGCTCTATATAAATATTGCCATCCTCGTCCCTTCCTGTATTCTTCTTGCTATTTCCTTTGAGAATGACATTCCACAGATTGTAATCACTGTTTGTGATCCAATATTCCATTCTCATAGCCCAGACTTCATACTCATCTTTCTTTAGATATGGGAATTTAGCATTGTTGGTGGACACCGCGGTGACGATTTGCGTTTGGACTTGGGATGTTTCAGTTTTGGGTTGTTGATCTTCCTGGTTAATGACATTGGTTTCTGGGTTATCGTCTGCCATTGAGAGAGGGTTAAGAGATATGAGATCGACCTTTTTCTTCTTTATCAGAGATCCTTACCAGGCTCTGATACCACTTGTAGGATCGAGAACTTCGAGCTTGATTGAGCTTGGTATAAACAAGAACCTCTGTATGCAATACAAGCGTTTATGCGGAAACTAAACAGCAAGTATTATAAAGAAGAAAACTCTAAACGAACAATGATCCTCTATGGATCAAACTATGAACTAAGAATTGTGTTCTTGAATATTAAAAACGTTAAAGGTGTTAAAGGCGTACCTAATCTCATAGACGGGTTTATCTTTTATACTAACAAGATGACCTAACCCTAACCCGTTCTACAAGTAAACGTGTGAAGAGATAAACAACAATCTCTTCTAAAAATAAATCTTAACAAACATTCTAAATATACGGATAACAAATAATACTATCCGCAGCAACAACACTATCGGCAGAAACAAGATAAACACTGTCGGCAGCAATGAGCGTTCAGCAGGAACCAAAGCTATCGGCAGGAACCAGCTTAACACTATCGGCAGCAACAATGAAACTCTTATTTCTCAGAGATCCTAACAATATTTATTAGGCGTGTTAGAAGATTTCTAGAACACTAAATAACGAGGAAACTATGGTCAAAATACGTTATGCTGAAAATATATTTATTTTACTATTGACAGCTTTTCTAATAGAGAATAATAACCAAATTTTATTCTTAGAAATGGATTTTAGGCACTTTAGGTGTGGTTTTGGACAAAATAACTTAAACGGAAGTTGTAGAGTTTTGGTTACTTGTCTTAGACAAGTTGTGACATTTTCAAAATATACATTATAGAAACATATATATCGTAATAACGATACGTACCTACTAAAGTCCAAAAATGTTATATTTTTAACTAATGATCCGAAATAACAAAGTAACTTTCTTTTGTAACTGAACTCACAAACAAACATGTACGGGTGATATAGTTTTCACAAATTGCATAACACGACATCATTCCATGACCTTTTTGCCAAACCTAAGACATATCATTCATATTAGGTTGCGGGTAGTTTTCCGAGCCTCAATTCCGTAGAGTTTCCTTTCGTTATCGTATAAGTGTTCTAGGTGAGTTCATGGCCCCTATTTTACTTGTTTTGAAATACTTTTGGGGGAGAATACATGCTCGTTTTTATCTAAATGCAATACTTGTTTTACTTGAATATACTACTTGTTTACTCAAACCATTACTTGCTTTACTTATGAATTTGTTGTTTACTCGATTGCATTATATATTCACATGTTACATACTTAATTCTTTTTACTCATGGACACAAGCACTTTGAACGATTATTCATACATGCCGAATATACTGGTTACATAACCGAGTGAACTGGTAACATGACCGAATGAACTGGTCACACGACCGAATGTACTGGTCACATGACCGAGTGTAATGGTCACATAACCGAGTGTACTGGTCAAACCAATTTTAAAATCTTGTGGTCCATATATTACTTTTGTTTACTTACACCTATAAACTCACCAACCTCGTGTTGACACATTTTAGCATGTAATTTCAGGTTCTTAAAGTGTCAGCTCACCTTTGGCGGATTTTGGCATGGCATGGCATGGTTATAGGATCAAGATACTCTGATATTCATTTGGGGACCACGTTATTTCTTTTATGGGCCTGTATTTCCGCATTTTATGAATGATGTAAAACAAAGTACTTTTGGTATAAAAATTTCTCTTAAACGGATACGGTAAATCCGTTCTCTTTACTCTGTGTTGTGGTACCAATTTAGTAGCACCCCAATGACATCATCTTCCGCTGCAACCCGATTTTGGGGGTGTTACAGTTACACACACACCTTTTCTTGGTGTTACATCTTTAACACCTGTATATACAACTAAATGCCTCTAACTCTTTATATAATAGAGATTAGGGTTACAAAGACATTTAACATAATACATATTAAGTCCTTCATCTTTGTCTTCATAAGTCTCCTTCATCTTTCATGTTTTGTCCATTATCAAATCAATTATAATTCCCAACAAGAAGCAACTTGAAAAAGAAGAATTTCACGATAATGGATCCACGGTTTCCTTTAGAGTGCTCAAGGAACAGTTTCAGCAGTTCATCGATTCTTGGTTATCTTCGGATTATGACAGTGTAATGGCACGCAAGTATTTTTTACAATACACTCGAATCGAGGTTCAAACTTTCAAATAAATATTGATCCAACATATGGGTTCGATTGAGAAGACAATTGCTGAAAGAGTACGTCACAGAAGAGAGTATGACAAAAGGATAATGAAAGAAAGTTCCAGACTCAAGAGAGACAGGATAATGAAATTAAAGCGTTGGATGCTAGTTTGGTTGTTACAAAAAGCAGTGGGATAGAATTAGAACAACAAGAAGAAAAACACATATCAGAGAATGATGAAAGTGCATATTTCAGACCCATTTATGACACAGAGCCGATCGATGAGGTACCCAATTATAACACTTTTTATGTCAATGATATGATTTCTTTATCTACTGAAATACAACATCCTGAGCAACCTGAATTCACTAATGAATGAGAGGTTGACCAGAATGTTGAACAATTTCACGACAAATGTCCTTCACTTGTTTCATTAATTGAAAATAAAACAACTGAACTGTCAAAACAAACTCTCGAGTCTAAAAATTCATGTCTCACAAAGACCATAAATGACCTTTCAAAAGAAGCAGCTGATGTCAAAGAAGATTTGTCAAAAAGAAGTGCTCAGTCTGAGAAGGATTTTACAAAACTTGAAGCACAAAGTATTTTTCTCCAACTCAAACTGCAGGAAATGAATGAGAAAAAGTCTTCTAAAAAATCTTTGACATCGATGCTTAAAGAAGAAGAAAAAGTTTTCGATGTAAACTGTGATAATGCCGAAATCAAGTTTGATTTTGAAAAACTTGAAACAAAAAATATTGAGTTGGAATATAGTGTGGCATCATTACAAAATGAAAATGAGTATTTTAAACAGATTTATAAAAACCTGTTTGATTCAACCAAACGTTCACGGGCTCAAACACAAATTTCGAACAAGTTTGATTCTTAAATCACAAAAGTTTCCTTTCCAAATCCTCAGTTCGATCATAATACCTGAAATCTTGAAAAGGAAACGGGGGAGAAAATGTCTTTTATTGAAAATGAAAATCGTGTGCTTCAAAGAAAAGTTGTTGAACTTGAAAAGACTTTAGCTCAAGAAAAGTTTCAAAGCTATTTCGAAATACTTGAAAAAGAAAATATTGAGTTCGAATGATAACTGGCTCGCAAGATTTATGATTCTAAAGCCGAAAAAGATCAATTTTTGAAACAAACAACCTCTATAGAATCAAAATTGGCATCACAAAATCATCTTTCTCTTCAAAAGGAATACAATGATTTGAGAACTTCATACAATGCTTTAAAAGTGATGTTTGATTCTCTTAACCAGTCAAAGGGAAAAGCTCCAATTTCAAATGTTTCAACTCCGAATGTGAGTGTTTTGGAGAAGGTTTACACCGATGAATCTTCAAAATCATTTTCAAAAAAGGTTTCTCAGTTTACTACCTATTCTTTATAAAAAGGAAATAAGTTTTCAAAGAGACCTAGTTTTTCCGAAACATTTACTCCTCACAAGTTTTCAATGTCAAATGCTTCAAACTTTTCTAAACCAAAATGAAGTGTTTCGAAGAAGGTTTACACGGGTGAATCTTCAAAACCATTTTCGAAAAAGGTTTCTAAGTTTACAACCTATTCTTTGCAAAAAGGAAGGAAGTTTTAAAAGAGACCTAATTTCTTCAAAACATTTACTCCTCTAAAGGTTTCAAATGCAAATGCTTCAAAAGAAAAGACTCATGTTTTAAAAACTCCACACTCTCATTTTACACTGGTAAAGCAAGTGTGGAGACCGAAGCAAAGTTGTTCAAAATCTCCAAATGCTTCAAGCGAAATGAAACATGTTTTTCAAACTCCACACTCTCGTTTTACGCCAGTAAAACAAGTGTGGATACTAAAACAAAGTCGTTCAAAACCTTTCAAATATTCAATATCAGAATTGCATTCGCTACAACTTAAGAATGACTCTGCTTTGAACATTCCAGATACTGGAAGGTTTCCATTTATCACATAAACAAATATTCAAAAAGAACCCATGAGGTTCAACTCTAGATGGAAATCTTCTCATTCAAATTTTAAAACTCCAAGAGAGACACCGGGTTTCTTAAACAATTTACAATAGAAAAAGAGTTTTAAATCTCCTTTGATTCCATGAGTGTTTTTTCAAAATGAAACACCGGTTTTCAGTCCTCATTGGAATTCAACATCTTTAAATCGGATTGACATAACGTACAAATAGATTTCAAAATTTGGTAAACCCGTTGGCGCCGTGCTTAAATGGGTTACCAAGGTTGTTGTTTGATCTGATCTTTTAATGGCTTGCAGTTATTTCAGACTGTAATCCGGTCTTCAACGTTATGACTTCTTAGTACTTCAGCTAAGGACTCGGTGTTCAAAATGACGACTTGTGCACACATTTTAGTGTACAACTCGGGTTTCAAAGAAAGGAAAGTGCCTTGCTAAACCATTCTTTAAATCCAAACGTGCACTTATCCTAAAAACAAGAAGCAAATTCTTCTCTGTCTTGAGCTATTTTTGAAAAACTTTCAAAATCTTTAAGCTCAAGTCAACGGTTGTTGATGAAATGTTAGATAACACCGCGATTTTTTGAAGAAAGGACCCTGGTGTACGTTTTGGTGCGAAAATCCTAATAGAAAAGAAGTTCTCACGCAAAGTTTATCAAAAACTTCTTAATCATGAGCAAAATTTATTCAAAAATTTTCAAAAGGTTTTTCAAAACTTTTCAAAATTTTGATCAAGATTTTCAAATTTTTACTCCCCAATTCGCTCAAAAGTTTAAAAAATATTAAAACATATACTAGTTTTGAGGTGGGGTATTTTAGAGTATAACGTTTTAGTTACCTTGAAGCAAAATTTATTCAAGAAATTTTCAAACTGAAATTTCTAAATCGTTTAGAATTTTACTTCAAGAAGACTCCTTCCCTCAAACTTTAACTAGTTTAAAATTCTCAAAACAAATGCGAGTTTTGAGGGGGAGTATTTCCAAAACAAAAATGCTCCGTTAAAATCATGCTTAATGGTTTATGCACTCATAACAGTGCATAACCCATACTTTGTTAAGAAAGGACACTAGGTACGCTTCAGTACCTCAATCCTGATATAAGGAGCGAAAGCTTCTTACTCTTGAGTAGAATTAATCAAATTTCAAGATTTTTCATAATTCTGCTCAAAAGAACAAGTATTCTCTCTCACCTTTAAAACCTCAAAAAGTTACTTCACTTAGTGAGGGGGGAGTACTTGAAAAACATCTTTGTTCATAAACAAAAGTTCTTGTTAGATTCTCCCTGTAAACCTCAAAAAGCATATTTTAATCAATTTTTTCTTCCAAAACAACATCAATAAGCTATTTTTGATGGGGAGAAAATGAAAATGTGATTAAAATATGGTAACAAAAATGTGGAATCTCATATGATCTCGACTCAGATCTCACCAATGAATTAACGAAGCTTAAATGTCAGTAATCGAAAGGACTTATCCTGGACGGGTAATAATTTCAAGCTAGTTTAACAAGTGATGTAATCATGTCTCGAATAGGACTTGTCTAAGTAAAGTGTACCGTCTCGAGAGATTTTCTTTGAATATGACCAGGACGGGTAATAATTTCAAGCTAGTCTAATTAGTGATGTAAGCGTGTCTCGAATCGGTCATGTTCACTAAAAATCAATCAATTCAAAAGTGCGGACTCTTCCCTCAATGTGCAAACCTTTCATAAAAACTTATAAGCACATGTGAAGGGGGAGTATTTCTGAAAAATACAAAACTCTTAAAGTGTTATCAAAACATGTTTTACAATCATTAACACTTTGAGATATTTTCACAAAAGGTTTTATGGTGTGTAATCAATAAACCTAGGTTATTCATGGAGTCATAAGGTGATTATAGTTAGGTTTATGTTCTATGATCCGTCATAACCGGAGGGATCTACCCAGGGACAATACCCATAGTTAGTATTAGAAGTCCTTAGGTATGATTGAAAAACAAGGAGTAAAGAAGTGAAAGGAGAAAGAAGGAGTTGAAGAATTAAAAAGAAAAGTTAATAAAAAGGTTGCAAAGAAATAGCCCTCCAAAATGTTCAATACATATGCTACTGGTAGTTACTAAGGTGATACCGGTATTGAAGACAAGAAGTCATGGACCCAATGATGCACTGCACTTAACCTCCTAGCCACTCAAGTATCTCTAAAAAGATACTTGTTTCATTTATCACGGAGAACCTTGCATAATCTATCGACCTCTCACTCCGAGATGTGTTGATATTGAAAAAAGAGGCACTCTGCTCCATGCCTCAAACTACTAAAACTAAATCGCACTTAATCGAGTCTAGATCCATGAGATTCATCAAAAGATCTCTTAGGATACACTTTCCAAAAACATGCACTTGTGTTCGCCAAAAAGAACACAATTTACAAGTGTCATTTATGAGATCCTCGAATCTTGCCACTTATATCATGATGGTGGTTTCTATGTTCCAAAAGGTCTACAGTCGTAGAGTGATACTTCGGTACACTTCAGCGGCTTACCTGAATTGTTGGTATACTTCGGTATACCTTCGTAAGCCTTCTTGAGGTTATACAATTCAGGAACAGCCTTTGTAAGGATTAGAAAAGGTTTTCACACTATGTTGTTAACTTTCTCGAAGTCCGAACTTGTAAGTTCTAGAAATCCCGCTAAGGAGATTCCTTTCACGAATCGAGTACTGAAGACGTGGGTCTCTACTTGGATTTTATCCATAGTAGTGACAACTGTCCCTAACGGGATTCGGACGGCTGATGTGCTCGACCAAGGTGAATGGAATCAATACATTCATCAGTAAAACAATCATAGTGGTCTAATCTTTAAGAAAAGTCCACTGTGATCGATTGGTGTTTATGACTAACGAGTGGTATTAGAGCCAGGTTTTCACACTTCGATCGATTGGTGTTTATGACAAGTGGTATCAGAAATGAAATTCACTCGTCTCTCTTAAGTAGTCTAGGGTTTTGTTTTAGTGGTACACTCAATTTCACAGTCGTGCTGAGTATTCTATTATAAGCATGGTAAGAATACACATCTCTACCATTAGAGTCTGAGAACAATAACCAACTTCAAAGGAAAATGGGTTAAAATGTGAAAGGCTTAAAGGTTAATTCATTCTTTTCAATCTCTACCAATACCAATACTCCAAAAAAGGCGAAAAAACCACAAATGAATGCTCTAATCCATGACCGCGACACTTGTGATTGCTCACTCCCTAACTCGTATAAGATAAAGGGTAGGATCAAGTAATCTTTGCCAATAATATTACACCAATGGAAGGCGACAAAACCACAAATTCTCATCCAAATCCATGAATGAGACACCTATGATTGCTCAATTCCCTCATTTGAGTAAGCTAAAGGTTATGATGAAGAATGATAAAGGGTAGGTATTAGGCATAGGAAAAATTTATAAATAGTTTAAAATGAAAAATAAATGAAACACATAGATAAAGTCCGACACTACCAAGTGCTACTAGCTGTTACCTAACCACAAACCTGAAAGAGACATTTATCATTGACTAACTCACGCTTTAACATGAAAAGCACATGCTTTAGTGACACACGAATTAGACTCAAAGATACATCGATCAATCATCATCGACAATCCAATAAAACATAGCTATTCCAATTAACAAATTCCCATAAGATCCCGAAATATAATACAACAATAGTATCAAAGTTATAGCCACTATTACACTAAAAGGATAAAAACTAATAAGTGGTTTATATTATGACCACTTAAACTAATAATAACTAATGTTGATTTATATCGCGTACCAACATATGCACTAACTCATAATTTTCTCTCTTTTTTCCCCTTTTTTTTTTAAATATAAACATAAACAAAAACTAATGGTATATTACTTTACCATTTCTCCAAAATTAAACTATTCATAATAATCATGAACGCTCAGAAACTCGAATGAAATAATAAATAGTGAAAGTAGTAGTACAAAAACATGACTCAAAATACATACTTTTACATTCCATTGCATTGTGCAATTTTTCCGACCAATGTTTCTGTTGGGTCTGATAAATCAACCCAATTGTCTCCGTCAAGTATTTAAACATAAAATATCCTAATTCACCTTCTGAAGGTCAGTGAGCATCAACTCTCTGATAACAATTAGGGAGTGTGTCACTGAAATCAGTGAGTGTTGTATAAAGCTCAAAGGGCTAAAATAAGACTGAATGGCTTTAGGGAAGTCGCAGACCAACTAAAGAAAACGAATTTACAAACTGATGCGGTGTCAGGGAGTGAAGTTACAAGGAGCTGAAAGACAAGACAGTAGTCACTCAGAACTAAAAAATGTCTCAGTGACCCTGAAGACTTAATTTTGATTATAACCTAAACCTCAGAACAAGAAGGGGGAAGCTTACACAAGAAGATAAGCTCAAGTACTTATCGATACACGTGACACAGGCATTGGAACTCTAAGTTGTCAAATTGAAAGAGCCGAAAGTAAGATTCAGACTAGCTTACTAGGCACGTGCTTATCTATAGCAAGTGGACAACTTACTATGCAACCCATGTGCAAACACTGTTTCCCTTCCTATATAAACTCAGGCCGTAAACAAAGTTAAGTACAAATTCCTACAAAGAAAATAATACAAAGTATTATGGTTAGAATCCTCCTCTCATTGGAAAAACAAAGCAACTAGTAGTCTTTTGTTGTTTGATTGTGGAGAGTCTTTATTTGTCAAAAAACTGGGGTAGTTTTTCATAGGCTATCCTTTGTAAATCTTGTTGATTTATTTATTAATAACGATTTATAGTAGGTGAAAATGACAATGGTGTTATTAGCGTGTCTGTGTCATTCTCAAGCAAACCTTACGTCCAAGATGTTGATGTTCATTAGTTTTCCTCACTTGCTAAAACTTTTGTTCATATAATTAATGGTTTACATGAACGGGCAGGTCGGGGACCTAACAGTTTCTCTAGAAAGAATCGAACAAAGAACTCACACGAACACATGAAGTACATGGGACACACGTAGCAACTAGCAATCAACCAATGAACTTTAATCTACATGGTAAGCTAAGGTGTAAAGGTGTAATGAAGCATAAACATATATTGGGATAAACAAACGAAAAGATAGGCTCAACAGGTTATTCTATGGGTATCTTACTCTAAATATGATAGTAACAAAGGGTTTGTATGGGTGGTTAACTAACCAGTGTAGTTAGTTAATCCACAAACATATCCAAACAACATAGGCCATTTGGATGAATCCTAATAATTTTCCTTAATCATTGATAACGCTCAAATTGTGTATGTTTTTAGTAGCGTTATTCGTACTTTTATATATGTTATTTGGTTATATTTATATGCTTTTGTTACTAAATCGTACCAAAGTGTGTTTGCAAAGTATATGTAGCCAAAAACAGGAAAAAGGAAGAAAAAGATGAAAAAATGAGGAAGAAGGAAATATTTATGATGGTACGAAGATTCTCTTGTCATGCTCTACACTAAATAGGCATTTCAAAGAATAAAGGTCCAAGTATTCAAGTTGACAAGCTTCAAGATAAGTAAAAGATCAAGTTTGGATGAAGAACCAAGAACTAAAAGGAAGAAACAAGCCAAACTACAAAAGTTCAAGAATGAGTAAACAGCATCACTCCATCCGATCGGATGCAGCGCGCAACCGAATCGGATGGAGGCCAAGGTTGAAGACCAACCGATCGGTTGGATGCAATACCGATCGGTTGGATGTTGACTGTTTTTCCAAACTTCATCCTATCTTCATACAACCGATTCTTAGGCCTTCTAATGATGATTCTAGTCCCTTCTTGTCTGCTTGGAGGCCAAGTTGTATCATTAATGACCCTAGCCTTGAGATTAGTATAAATAGAGCTCATTTTTACATGTTTTAGACACAACATAATTACCAATTAACTCTCTACACATCAACCCACTCTCACAATACTTTCAAATTCGTCCTTATAAGTCAAAGGAACTTTGGAGGTTCAAGAAATCAACATTTGGAGGTCAAAACATCAAGAAGTCAACACCAATACTTTGGGTATCATTACCTTATCATTTGTAATCTATTTCAAATCATTGTAAGACTTTCAATTATGGTTTCTAATGTTCAAAGTTCGGAGTTTATGTTAGTGTTTGCTATGAGTGGCTAGTGCTTTTGTGCACTTGCTTAGATGATGTGTATTGCTTATTGATTTGTGTATGATTGTGATAACATGTTTTAATTCAATTTCAAGTTGATTCTAAGATCCAATTGTGATTAAGTTTCATAGTGACATTTGTTAATCAAGTTTAACTAGTTGTTAATAATTTTAAGGGTCGAAAGATTAGTAGTTTACTATCAATTGTGACCTTTTGTCTATGATCGGTTACCTTTTGTATTGACCATTTCCTAAGCTTATTTGATAAACCAAAAGACTATGTTTGTGTTTAAGTTTACACCAAACTTATGAACCTTGAATTGATCTTGAATTGATTGGTTAAACGTAATGCTTGTTTTTATGAACTAAAATCTTGACGAAGGTTTAATTTGTAGAAACAATAGATTAGTTCACCAAACTAATTATCATAACCAACATGTTATCAAAAGTTATCACAATCATGCTAATCAAGAGTAGTATATTAGTCTAAGCAAGTGTCGTTTTAATCATTTGAATTATTATATTTTCATCATTCCTTGTTTAAGAAATTTACTTTTAGTAGCTTACAATCCGATTCACTCACAAATCCCTACGAACGATCCTGACTTACCATCATATTCTTGCTCGTATGTGTTATTTCTAGATTCGGTAATTCGACCTTTATAAATTTAAAACTTGTACACACACGTAACACATCAAGTTTTTGGCGCCGCTGCCGGGGATTTTGATTGTGTTTCCGTAAGTTTTAGAAGTCCATTTCTCACCAAGTTCGTTTTCATAAAAAAAAAAGTTTTCCGAGCTGTCCATCCGATTGGTTTCATATCTGTAGGTCGTGTATATCTCAACAACACCCACGTATAACAAAGCTACAATACGTACTACTACTTAATTTAATAAGCTATGATAAGGAGAAAAGGAAATAAGCTAATAAGAGAAGAAGAGAGGAGAGATTTGGAAGGCAATTCAATTCATACGATATAAGGACAAAGCTTGCCCACCATACATGAATAACCAACCCATAAAATGAGCTCCCTACCCTTCTATTTATAGGCAAGGGATTAGGGCAACTCTTACAACATTGTTTCTAGAAGAATTAATGATTAAATGGGCGGTCCATGAAATGGTTTGTGTGTGTTGCACTTCTGTAGACGAACCCAAAGACTGGGTATTTCTTCATGGTATATTGAGCATCGCGGTTGTTTTCCAAGAACATTATGGGCTCAACGAGATTCAACTTCTGCTGATAACTTTCCACTCCTAACTGAAGGTCTTCTACTCGTTCTTTGATAATCGTTCTTCGGATGAAATGGCAGATGGCTGCACTAAATGCATACTGAAGATCGGTACAGAGATGTTGCAGTTTTCCTTGTATTTTGATGAGGTATAAGTCTTCAATATCATTGAGACTCAAGTGAGGAAAATCTGCTTCTGAGAACGAGTAGATCTGGTTGTCATGTCGTCTGACGGTGATCGCAGATAGGAATGTGTAATCATACTTCTTCGATCCTGAAACACTAATCACTGCCATGATCCTTAGGTCACTGTAGACTTGTTCACGAGACTTTTGGCTGAGTTTATACTTGTAGCAAGTCTTCCTTTTATCGTACCAGTGATGGATTCCTAATTCAGCATCACGATCATAGATCACTTGTTGTTTGAGGAAGATCTTTTGGTGAATCGCAGCTTCCTCAATGGCAGGATTTTGGTAACTTGCTGCAGGAGTGAAGGTAATAGAAGTTGCATACTTCATTTTGCTTGATGCTCCATGCATGAGTAGTTCAAGATCTTTGTTGAAAAAGAACTGGAAGGGGATTTCTGAGGTTCCATGAGGTTTTCTGATCACGGGTAGTGGCTTAGTCCAGTCTGTGATGTATGAACGGTTTTTGTTGTCACGGCCACCCACCCTGAGTATGTCTGGATTCGTCCAGTCAAACTCACTTGACATTGCACGAGCAATGTTTTCAAGGTGATATTCCAGCTCAGCCGCATTTGCAGATTTGTCTTTAAGAAGAATGAAGGCATCATTTTTGATCCTACGAAGTTCTCTTTTTGTCATTTTCTTCATATTTAGAGTATGTTTGATTTTGTGTGTAAATTCAAACGTACTGTCTTCAACTTTAGAAGCTTCGTCGTCTTGGATCTGAGCACTGGCAAGTTGATCAAACCATTCATTACCATTCACATCTTCATCATCATCAAGCCATGTGACAACAGCTGGTTTTTGAGAAGATTTCTTGCTGCTAGATGGCTTTGATTTGAAAGGTTTAGACTTTGGTGGAGATGGTGGTGGGGATTGTGGTTGATCTTCTTGTGTTTGAAATTCCACGTTTTCTTCATGAATATGCTCAGAATGATGCTCAGTTGCTGTAGGACCAGATTCCGGATTTGGTTGAGGTGGAGAATAAGTTGTGGTTCCTGTAGGCTCAGCAATGTTAATTCCAGATCCGCTACCAGTCTTTAGTTTCTTTGTAGTAGGGTCTGGATCTGGTTCATCATCATCATCTCATTTCCTTTTGTCCTTATCTGCTGAAGCCTTACAAGATTCCATATTTTCTCGAATAGCATTCAAGATGGACAGTTCAGTGTAATTGAGAGAAGATTTTGCAAGCAACTTGGTGTGGAGAGCGTCTTGAAGATCTTCAACAGAATATTCCAAAAGATGTTGTTGCTGAATCTTCAAAATTTTGATCTTTTCTTCAAATGTAGTATCAACATAAGTTTCAATGATTTTCTGAAGATCAGGAATGTACTTCTTGATGTAATGCCTTGTATTTGCTTTCATTTTAGCATCAACATCAGATTCTAGAAACTCATCCATCTTTAGCTTGGTTTGCTGCATCTCTTCCACTTGTTGAGACAAGTTCTTGACTAAGTTTTCCATCTCAGCCATTTTTACACTTGTTTGTTTGTCCTTCTTGACTTGTGCACGCTTCACTGCTTTCTTAAGTTTTCTTGCAGCAGGAGATACAACTTCCACTTTTGTAACACGAGCAATTCTTTTCACATGCTTACCTTTCAAGGCCGATTTGATACGATCAAAAACTGTTTCTTTTTCTTTAGGTGATGGAGTAAGTGAGGGAATTGGTTCTTTAGAGTTAGGTTTTGAGTCTTTGGGAGAGGAAGGTGGAGGTGTAGGATTCTCGGGAGGTGACCCAGGAGGTGTTTTAGGTGATGAAACAGATGAGGGTTGAACTGGTGGTGATTCCTGTTGAGGGTTACTAACAACCATAGCAAGTTCAGTTGGAGGAACTGATGGAGAACGGATGTAGCTATCGGCTTCCAAGTCAGCTTGAGCATCCTCCTTACGTTTCCTTTCTAATTCCTCTTGTCTTGCCATTGCTTCCTCAAGTTCCTTAGCAGCTTCAGTTGTCTTATTCCCAAGAATTTCCTTTTCATCTTCAGGATTCTAGTCCATATTGTCCTGATGGAGTTGTTCCCCCCCTTGATCATCATCAAACATGAAGTCTGAGATTTATTTGTCAGTTAAGACTATATTGCTCTCCTGATCATTCTCCTTCTCACCCTGAGCTTGTGCTTCCAAGTCAGGTTGATTAACCGAACTTGGTTGCTGAGGAATGACAGATTCAGCCTTATCGGGTTGAATAACCGTATCAGGCTGAATCATGGATGTAGCAACTCCAGATCCTCCGGGTTGATTAACCGGATTAGTCTGGATCGAAGCTGCTTCTTGAACGGTGCCTGATCCTCCTGCTCCTTGCTTCATTTCATACTCCCTTTGTTTCTCAACAGCCAATTTTGCCCTTCTTTCTTCATCTTCCTTAGTTGACTTTAGACTCAACTTTTGTGCATTTTCAAAGTTGATCTGATTATGAAGTTCAGCTTCTTCAATAGTCATAACAACAGGAGTCTCCTCTTCTGATTCAGATGATTCAGAGTCAGAATCTTCATCAATAATCCCAGATGGTTCAGATTTTGGTTGGGGTTTACTAGGTACTGTTCTCTTGAGAGATCTTGGATGCTGTTTCTTTGGAAGTGAGGTACTTGATGCACTGCCAGTCTTAGACCTGCTTCGAGAACGGGTCTTTGTAGATCCTGACCCTTCAACCAAGTTAGAAAGTCCCACTCGACGTTCATGGAATGCCTTATCATATGCAAGATATGCTGGAGTTTCTTTGATTTTAACGGTCATTAGAAACTCTGGCAGTCTTGTCCCTTGTTTGTGCATGCTCCCTTTGGAAAGTAGACTTTCTGGAAAGTTTTATCCATCATGTATGGATGAACCTCTCGATCGGTGGGTCGTCGATCAATGTCCTTATGTAAGTCAAGCAGATAACTTATGAGAACTTTGGTGTATCGGACAAAAGGGATTTGCTTGAAAGCTTTCCGCATCTGAAATAGTATATCTTCCCAGATAAGAGCTGCAAAGTCAATCTTTTCCTGGTTCACGAACCCCCAGAAGACTTGAAGATGACTTAGTCTTGGGTGCTCAAAGCCACTATCTCTACCGGATATTGAACGGGTTATAATGTAGAAGATAGTTCTCCAGGGCTGAGGTATGTATTTTGCATTGACTTTAGAGATCTTGGTTAATGGTGTGTCGGGTTGAACATCATAACCAATGTCTACAAGGAATTGCATGATTTCAGATTCTGAAGGTGTTGGGTAGAATTATTTGGAAGTTTCAGGAGCATCTGGAAGGTCTAAGGCTTTGCGGAGATGATAAGGTGTGACTCTGATCCTTTTACGATCCAGTTGGATTGTGAAGTACTTGTCATCACTGCTCAGTGTGAAAGTATCCCAGAATTGATGTATGTACAGTTCTGGAATAGTGTCAGAGCTGTCAAGAAGGTTTCTGCATTTATGAGCTTTGAGAAGTTCCACAGCAATCTGGCAGCTTGGGTCAGAACACTTTATCTTATCAAGCTCTACTCGTGCATTGTTTTTCCCAATCTCCAAAGAATACCCATGAGGAAAAACTTCTTCTTTAGTGAGTGATGGAAGAGGTTGTTGTTCTGGTGCAGCCATTTGATGTTATCTGAAGCAACAATCAAGTACAAATATGCAATATACATGATTGTTAGCATATGTTAAAACTAGGTACAACACATGGCATCCATTTGCATTTATGATTGGTTGTTACATGCTTGATCAAAGAATTTATCAAGATATTACCAAATTCTATAAAATTTGATTCATTTCGATAAGTATAAAAGATATACCTAAGGAAATAGATCAAATTCTATAAAATATCACAATAGCGATAATTATGCAATAGCGATAATTATGCAATAGCGATAATTAGGCAATAGCGATAATTATGCAATAGCGATAATTATGCAATAGCGATAATTATCCAATCGCGATAATTTTGGCAATCTCGATAAACTCTCATACAAGAGTTTTCGATAACTTTGAAGATGAACAGCCACGTAGATTTTTATCGAAATTCATTATAACTTAGATTTTACAACCACAGATTATCTAAATCAGTTTTAATGACTAATCTAAACAATCTGACCAAGTTATAACAATATTCATCCATAAACACTCAATAATCAACCTGCTAGTGTTCGTTGTTCTTCATAAACCCTTAAACTCAATTAATTCACTCAACATGTTTCTGGGCACAATCTAAACATGCAAATATTCAATTAAGCTCAAAACAACAACATCCCAACTGATGCGCGTGATGTGTCGTTGCGGTTTAGCAGTTTTAATGCCTACTCAAGTTTTAAATTTATATTTAGCCGACTTATCAATAACACACACACTTAACGAGCAGTGTACCCGGTCAGTATGAAGATAATGGTAAGTAGAGTGTCGATCACTAAGAGTGGAACGTATTATCTAGTTATTCTAATCAGTATTTTAATATCCTAACGCAAGGGGGTTTCAGCCTGAGAGACTGGCACGATTTGTTTGCAATTAAATAATAAAATAAACCAATAGGCACGAATCAGCAAGTGGCACACACGTACACAGATAGATACTTGAGATAATAAGAGGGCTGTCCTTATGATTAAGTAGATTGTCACTTGTTTTATTGATAGCTTTATATGAAGTGTATGTAGTTAACCCTTTCTCGTTGGTCCTATTCTTATCGGCGAGTAAACCCTTAATGATTACTTATGTCTAAAAGTTATTCCTAAGTGATCAATTTAGTAATAACCGTGGGAGCCACATTATGTCCCGCAGTCAAATGCCCGCAAGCCACTAATAAACACAGAGGTTATCAATGCACTAATAAGTAGTAACCAAAGACATCAACATTTAAACTTTAATTGATGGGAAAGCAAGTATTAAAGGGAGTGCAATCTTTTGTTGTCACATTACACAAGCCACCAATCCTGATGAATTAAAGTTTGCTAACACAATAAAACAAAACTACTTAATGAATTAAACACATGAAGCACCTTCTTACAGCTCTTGTATCTTTGATTTGGGTGTGTCTTGTGCTGCCTCCTTGACTGAATTCGTCCTTTAGTTCTTCTGTTCGGACTTAGGTTATATTATATTGCGTACGAAATTCGTCTGGTCTTGGGGTATTTATAGTTTCTGTCTGAGGGAAGATGCGGCGCATCTAGTAAGTAGATGCGGCGCATGTACTTAACTTCGCGTGGGGTCCAAGATTATAATATTCAGGAATATTCGTACACCGCCAGAAGATGCGGCGTAACTCCATGATTAGATGCGGCGCATGTCCTCTTGTATCTTGGATCGTATCTGGTGATATCTTGATAGAGATGCGGCGCATGTCATGAGTGAGATGCGGCGCATCTGGAGCAGATTAGTCTTGATCTTCTTCATTTCAGTAGACTCTTAACTTTATGCATGTTATGCTCCATAATCAGTCCAAAATCGCTAAGTTTCACCAAATGCTTGTTTTTACCTGAGAATTACAAAAGTAAATGATTAAGTATCAATCCTCATACATAATATAGTAAAACAAGTCGAATTAATAGGATAAATGATAGTAATAAAATGTACTTATTTGAGTTCATCAAATATCCCCCCACTTGAACTTTACTTGTCCCCAAGTAAACCTTAGAATTTCTCTTATGAAAATGTATCCTAAAAGATGTTAGGATTTATTTTTATGTTTAAGCATGTATTCGTTTATTTCAATCACACAACTAAACACTTAACGAATTAGAAGTAAAATAAGATAATTTTGATAAAAGCAAATCTAATCGTTTAACTGTCCAGTCGCGACGAATATTCTATCATAAGCTTGGCAAGTATACACATCTCCTCCACTAAAGCTAAGGAGTAACAAGTCTAAAGCGGTAAAAAGGGTTTTTAGGCTTAAGGGTTAATTATTCTCTTTCACTATCGATCTCAAATTCCAGAAAAGGCGACAAAATCACAAATACATGATCGAATCCACGAACACGATACTTGCAATTGCTCAAATCCTTAACTCGAATAGGCTAAAGATATGTCCAAACTTCACCAATAATAATATATCAAAAAGGGCGACAAAATCATAAATACATAGCCGAATCCACGACTACGATACTTAAGATTGCTCAAATCCCTAATCTCAATAAATCAAAGGTTTGGTTGGATAAAGAATAATAAAGGGCATGGATAACATTTGGGATATAAATTGGTGTAAAATGAAAAATAAACAAAACAAATAAATCAAAATCCTAAGTGTGGTTAATCACTATCCCAACCATCCCATGAATAAGACTCATATCACAGAATAACTCACGCTTTAACACTTGAAACACACGCTTTAGGTAGACACGAATTATACTCAACAAGATCTTAATCAAAGAATAAACCTTAATTGGCGTTCCCATAACTGCCAATTCCCATTCAATCCATAGATATAGTACAACAAATAGTGGTGATATCGACCACTTACATAACTTTACATAAGTTGGTTAAAACTAACTTCCAACTTTTCTTTCTTTCTTTTTCTTTTCTCATTTTTTTCGATTTTTTTTTTTTTTTTTTTTTTTTTTTTTTTTTTAACATAAACATAGATGTGTAAAATTTCACCACATCACTATAATGATAATTCTGGATAAATGTTCTATACTTTTCATAACTTCAGAAATAATGGTAATAGTGAAAGTAGTAAACACACGAAAAATAAACTCCAAAATATACAATATTTACTTTCACTCCAATTGCATTGTGCAATTTCCCGACCTAACCAAAGATAATGAATTACGCACGCGAACACAGGTAATGTAAGGAAACACACTCTGCCTATAGCAATTAACCAACCACGGATTCTAATCTACAGGGTAGGCTAAGGTGTAAGGGTGTAACGAAATATTTTAACAAAGGTGTAAGAAACGAAAGGAATGGCTCTGAGGGTTTTTTAGGGGTATCTTACTCTAAAAATGAGAGTAACAAAAGGTTTATACGGGGGTTAACTAACCAGTGTAGTTAGTTAATAACACATAACAAATAATAGGCTATTTGGGTGTAATCCTAGAATTTTACCAATTTAGACAAGTCATTCCAATTATATAAATAATACTCATTATGGTGGTCTCGAATAGTATACAAGCCAAGTTCTAAAGTTTACAAGTCACCGGCACACTCATAGATTTGTGAATTTTGAAAAATCACAATTTTTGAAAATAACGTCATGTGTGCAGTTATGCAACTTAGATCTTAAACAAAAACATGCTAAAAAATTTTTAAGTTTGATATATTAAGCACATTTTAAGCATAATTTTTGAAAAAGTTTAGGACAAGTAATTGTTAAGTGTTCTAATTCTCCAATCCCCCCACTTAAGTTAAACAACGTCCTCGTTGTTTGTATAAAAGGTTAAAAACTGGAAAATAAAAGAATTAGAACAGAAAAACTCCCCTGAGATTTGCTCGGTATGATCCTCCATTAGTATAAGAGCAAAAATCGACTTCTTGTGGATTAGAACGTTAAAGCTTCATACTTGATGTATCCACAGGAAATCCAGGAAACTATAATACCACCAACACTTTTAAAACACACCTAAGATAAGAAAGGTTCAAGCTTGCATAATACATTAGTAGTTAGATAAAAATAAAACTTAAAAATTAAAACTGAAAATCATCAGGTCAGTCGATGCGCCGTATCTTATGGAAGAAGATACGCCGTATCGAGCCTGGAATTAATACGGATCAGAATAAAAGATGCGCCGCATCCTTAACCAAGGATGCGCCGCATTAAAAATAAACTGATAAATAGTTTTAAAGTCGAAAATAAAAATGCAGAAAAATAAAATAAGATAGTGTCGACCAAAATTAAAAGTAAAAACCTCCTAACATCGAACTGCAAAAACATTTTTCTCTAATAATATAGTGTCTACCAAAATTAAAGAAAATAGAATACAAAATATAAGTATGAAGTTGAAGCATGTATATTAAATTATATCTATTATACATTTATGGCGCGACCCGGCCCGACTTTTTACTGCTCAATCTACAGTACCCAAAAATGCTACTTCCACACTCTTATACTACTTCCACATGTACCGGGTATTTCCTAATTCCACACCCGGGCTTTGTAACTACATTGAGTTAAAAAATAAAAATAATCATTAAAAGAGTCTGACAATAGCAATATTTTTATATCAAATGTCTCATATAAGTTATAAAAAAGTAGTGGCAGTTCTGGGTTGCGTGATAAACTAAAAAAAAAAAGTTGTTTAAATATTTCATATGCAACCACCCCGCAGCAACGCGCGGGTAACCATCCTCATTTGTGACATTTTAAAATAAACAACGTGTTGGATAAGGGTTTGTACTTGCATTTTTTTTTATTTTTTTTTTTTAATATATATTTACAAAGATAGTTTTAGAGATGATTGACTCGGTTAATTGTTTTTAAGAAATTTTTCCAAATCATTTGCGTCAAACATCTCATACCAATTCGTTGAACCAGATCCACAAATCTTGCATGAGGCAAGGCTTTTGTGAACAGATCCGCCAATTGGGGTTCAGTTCCCACAAAATACAATTCAACAGTACCCTTTTCCACGTGTTTCTTGATGAAATGGTACCGGAGATCAATATGCTTTGACTTGGAATGCTGCACGGTGTTGCATGAAATAGCGATGGCACTCTTGGAATCACAGTACATAGGAATCTTGTTGAATACGTATCCGTAGTCCATCAGTTGTGATCGCATCCAGATGACTTGAGCACAGCAGGCAGACATGGCCACATATTCAGATTCTGTTGACGACAGTGAGGTGCAGTCTTGTTTCTTTGATTGTCACCCAAGAATTGTACTCCCCCTGATGTACTTTTGCGTGTGTCTAAGCACCCTGCATGGTCAGCGTCTGAAAATGCAACAAGTTCAAACCCAGAATCCTTTGGATACCAGATCCCCAAATTAATGGTTCCCTTTATGTATCGAAGGATTCTTTTAACGGCTGACAAATGCCGTTCAGTCGGTCTAGACTGATATCGGGAGCAAAGATATGTGGCAAATACAACATCCGGTCTGCTAGCCGTGAGATACATGATCGAACCAATCATACTACGATACTTCGTAGGATCAATGGGTGTCCCATGTATGTCAGCATCTAGCTTCGGGGATGAGGAGGACATTGGGGTATTATAGGTGTCACAGCTGGTCATACCATGCTTTTTTAGGATTTCCTGAGCATACTTTGACTGACTTAGAAATATACCACGGGGTGACTGATGAACTTGCAATCCTAGAAAGAATTTAAGTTCACCCATCATAGACATCTCAAAGTTTTGTTTCATCAGTTTAGAAAAAGCGTTTGAATATTTTTTATTGGTTGAACCAAAAATAATATCATCCACATAAATTTGAACAATGAGAATGTCTTCCTCGTGTGTTTGTATAAATAAAGTCGGGTCAACAGTTCCTATGGTAAAATGATTAGCAACTAGATGTAACACCCCCAAATTATCGCAGCGGAACGATAATGTCACTGGGATGCTACTTCAGGGCACAAAGTACAAGATATAGAGAACGACCTCTAAATGAGACGTTTTGAAAAGTTACCATTCGAATAGATAAAGTCATAGTTTACAAGCAAAAGATCCCAAAGTAGAATAGTACATAAGTTTTTAAAGTATATCGAATGGTAAATGATAAAAGCAAAAGTCTTCAGAAAAACGTGCCCTAAGACTCTCTGCTCCAAGCATCTGCTATCACCTTACTAACCTGAGATAAACATGCTAAAAGTGTCAACACAAAGGTTGGTGAGTTCATAGAGTTTGTTATGAATAAGTTGAAAAGCGTTTAGAGAAAGTTTCCACTGCATAGGCATTGTAAATCCACTCAGTTCCAAGCCCCGTCCATAAGAGACTTGCAACCTGTGTGTTTACAACCCAATGCTAACATAGTATGAGTAAGACATGTAAGTATACGATATGCGTTCTATATCACAATAGACCTTATGCTGCTCACTAGGAGACTTATCAATGCTGCTCACGAGGAGACTTATCAATGCTGCTCACGAGGAGACTTATCAATGCTGCTCACGAGGAGACTTATCTACGGCTACCCCAAGTGTTTGATACTTAGGTCCGCGAAATGCTTTCAAGAGTAACGCAAATAAGTTTAACACAATCGTGTATGTACGCAAATAGTTTAAGCATGTATCTCCCCCAAAGAGGTTAAAACAAGTATTAAAGAATAAGAGTGGGGCTATGAAACTCACCTGATATGATAGCACAATAACCACTAAGGATATGATGAAAATGAGGCTCGGTCTCAAACTGCGACCTATGATGAATGATATGATCTAATATAAGTAACTGAAATGATTCTACTCATGCATCTACGTATGTTAACGATACCACTCGTTAGTTTTGAAAATAACGTTTATCGTCGAAAACTACATTTTTGACGTCTCGGCAAGTTATGAACTACTTTTCGTGTAAATATGTTGAAACGATACTCTATGATCCTTGTTTGGTGTTTTATTGTCAACTAAAATAGTTTCGTCGCAAAATATTACTTTTACAACTGGTGAAAATATGACCGAACGGCCTCGCAAAGCTAGTCGCAAAATATTGTACGTTAAGAGTTAGTAATAGAACTTTACGTTTTTGAAATCCTTGTGACATAATCTCTCAGCCGTCTCCTTTGACTTTTGATCATACGCGTCTCGATCATGTAGATAATCGGTCATCAACTTGGCGACTTGTTAGTTCTACACTTTTTATTTTTATATAAAGGTTGTTTTTGGCGATACTAGGAAATTCATAACTTACTCGTTATAAGTTCAATCAGCAAGCGGTCGATTGATTTGGAAAATAGGTCGGGAATACTTCGTTTCATCTCAAGGGGTTTATGGCTCAAACCATCTCGCTCAACGGGAAAATAGCTCGTAAGATGGTGCCTCGCAAAACTGTTTATACTTAGAAAATGTTGGAATAATAGTTAGGCTGTCAAAATGAGTTTTATTAGTCGGATTTTCAGAAATTCATATCTTGGTCGTTACAAGTCGGTTTTCAACGTTCTTTATATCCACGCGATCGTCATAACATGAACTAACATATTCTCAGCGGCTCGGCTTAGCTAGACTACGGATAACGCCTCGTTCTGTCCCCTGAAGTTCGGCCAACAGCACGTATTTTCAGAAAATAATAGTTTTACGTTGCTAACTTTAAAACATCGTATCTCCTTCGTTATAAATCGGTTTTTAGTGATTCAAGCGACCACGTTTTCGTTTTTGAGTGCATTTTCTGAATATGAAGGCCAAAATAACGGCATGTTTACTGATTTTTCCAGATTTACATTTTTGGGACAGCAGGTTTGTAAATATGTTATAAACTCGTTTTCTTGGTTCGCGGCTTGATCAAACAACTACAACACAACTCCACAAGTACTCACATCCTACCATACACCTTCTTAGGGTGTCATGGGTCCTAAACATCACTAAAAATAGTGGGCTTCGCGGGGATGTTAATAAAACGTACAGATCTAGGATTTGAGATAGTTTAAAAGAAAAATAAAACAAGTGGTATACATAACATAAGTTTTGCATGGATAGCTCTCAAAATAAATAGGAAATACATCAATATAAGAACAAAGGGAGTATGTAAAGATCAAAAATAGTGTTCTTGAGCTTACTTGATGATTGGTGAGCTAGGATGAAAAACGACCACAACCTTGGAGTTTTTATTACAAAACTCTAACAAGGAAGGTATTTGGGACAAGAATAATACTTGATCTTCAAAAAAAAATGGAATCTCCTTTGCTCTTGGTTCTTGGCCGTGTAGTATGATGGAGAGAAAGAGAGTTGTGTTTATTTTTTTTTAGCTAGTGAAAATGGTTATGAAAATGTTATGAAATAAAATTAGTTTTTATACTAACTATGCATTTAAAGCATTTTAACTTATAAGGCTAAGAAAAAAAAATGAAACTAAGGGTGGCACATGGTATTTCAAGAGTGGTAATATGGTATTTTTGGCTTACAAGATATTTTAGAGTAGGATTTAGTTAGTTTAGTGTATAATTTCGGCGTTATCGGGTACCGGGTTAACTGAAAATAAAACGTGACGAATAAAAATAAAATTCGACGAAGTCGTGAAAATTATGAAATCATGTTACTGATAAGAATCGGGTATAAAAATAGTGATCGTGATGAAATATCGCAAAACGACGGAGTTATAAGCTCTTAACGTAAAATATAGCAAAAGGTTTCAAAACTCCGGGTAAAATAATAATATAAATTTTATATCTTTAAAATTTGCATGAAAATATATTAGGATCATAATCGGGAGTATTTGAGTATAATATTAGTAGTAATGACTGAGTGGTAACGTTTAATGAACATACGTGAATTGAAATGATGCAATCCCGTGCATAGTAAAGACTCGAAAATGCGAATTGTGACAGTCTCCACCCGTTAAGGAATTCAGTCCCTGAATTCAGCTCGCTCGTTCTACCTACGTACCTTCTCGTGGTCGGATTTGATGGGGGTAAACTTTCCCATTCTCGAGCGTAGCCCTCAAAAGACCTCTAGGTAACCGATTTTTACTTAATCCCACAACTCATCAAACAAGAACTGTCATGGGATTAGGCTAAATCGGTTTGAGGTTGTCGATTCAAATTCAATCTCACAACTCATCAAACAAGAACTGTCATGAGATTAAACTGAATCGGCTCGGGTAACAACTTGACTCTTAGCTTGATTTCGCAACTCATCAAACAAGAACTGTCACTAAATCAAGCTAGGAAACAAGTTGTCTGAAAGAATGGATTCAACATCCTGAAATGAGGTCTTTTGAAAGATTGGCTCGATTTTGGAATTGCTTACACCAATCAAATCAATATAACTAAGGTCAATAACATTTGGCATGAATTTAGCAGGGCAAAGCTATATCTTACTGGAATCGGACAATATGATAGAATGCTTAATTGTCTAGGGAAAACATACCCGTTACGCGTTGCGGGCTGCCTCGGTACCCAAATAGAATGCTCGACCCCTTGGTGGACTAATATTGATTTCAGGCTGTGGGTTGTTTCCCTCAATTGCTAAAGCTAGAGTCGGGTTACCCTGTATTTGTCTTGGTGCCCTATTCAACCTAGGACAGGCATACCGGAGGTGATCCGGGCTGTTACACTCATAACATGTCCTTTGGTTATTCTTCATGTTGCCCACATTCACTGGCGCTTTACACTGATTTGTAAAATGACCCCACTGATTGCAATTTGTACACACGCGGCAGGGCGCAGACTTCTGATGATGATAAGCACATTTCGTACACTTAGGATGTGGTCCTTCATACCCTTTCTGACCAGAACTAGTTGCCGCAAAGGTTCTTGCCTTTTTGTTGTCAACCACCGTGCCCATTTTCTTTTCCGACTCACTCGGTCCCTTCCTTTTATCATTGTCTTTCAAAGTTCCATTCCTAACCATCTCATCTGTGAGGGCTCCAGCCTTCAATATTGCACTCTGGATTGTGGGAGGCTCAGTTGCCTTTACAGTTCCTCGAATTTCAGGAACAAGGCCATAGATGTACCTTTCGATCCTCTTAGATTCAGGGGTAACCAGATGAGGTACTAGTTTCGCTAACTCATGGAATCGGTCCGTATAGACTGCGTGGCCAGTTCCTATCATAGAATGATGCCAAAGTTCATTCTCCAGTTTTTGCATCTCATTGCCCGGACAATACTCCTCTTTCAGTAGTGCCGTAAAGTCGTCCCATGTCATACCTATGGCTGCTTCCCTACCCATGGCTTGAATCTGTGTGTTCCACCAAGTCAATGCCTTTCCCAACAGCAAGCATGCAGAATACTTCACCCTCTGATGTGCGGCACAATTACTGATGTCGATCACCGACTCCATCTTCTCTACCCATCGTGTATATGCCAAGGCGCCTCCAGTACCATCAAACTCTATTGGTTTACATGCCGTAAACTCCTTATACGTGCATCCAGTTGCACGCGTGGCAGTCTCATTCACACCTACCCCATTGGTGTCGTCGTTTCCGCTTCCGTGGTTTCCCGAGTTGTTGACATGATTGCTAACTTGAGTGACAATAGTGGGAAGCAAGTTTTGAAGTTGCTGAGCGATGATGGCGGCAAAATCAGGGTTTCCACCGTCGTTGTTGTCATTGTTGTCAATGCCGCGACCACCTCCTCTACCTCCACGTCCACCAGTCCTTCCACCCCTTGGTGTTGCGCCTCCTCGGCCAGAACTACGAGTCACTCTCCTTGGTGGCATGATTTTCTGCGAGGAAGGACATTTAGTGAACGTCAGAGATGAGGGAAAACCGTTGATTATCCAAAGTCTATACTTAACATCCTCATGCATAATACCACGCCACCAGTTGTTTCCTAAGTTGTGCCAACACCGATCTACGTAAGCATAGTCACATGTACACGTGGGTCGTGAAGCACTTATAATTATGTTGGCCACCACAATTATAAATGTTTCCTTTCACAGGTGTACATATCACCAGGCACACATATCTCAGTGGTAGACATTGCTTAAATGGGTATCTAGGGAATGTCACACTCGGTATATATAAGCTTCTCTTAGGTGCTAAAGTCACGGTAAGGTTTAGTCTCTAAAAGTATCTTCAAGAGAACTCCCATCCTCCGCGAATCATCAAATCTCTGCAGCTAAATAATAACCTTTATTTAACTCAATCTCATGTCTCATCAAACAAGAACTGTCACAAGATTGAGTTAAATAACCAGTTATTATTGAGCTCCACATTTCTGATGACTCGAATAGAGTTTGGGACTTCCCCATCAGTACCATAAGATATCTAATAGCGTAGGTCTAGGCGAAAAGTCATCAGCAAGCGTACGTGTATGAAAAATGCAAGGCGATAGGGAGGAGATTCTAATTGTATGTAGTTATAGTCTAGGCTCTAAAAGCAACCTAGTTCTCTATAACCAATTCTCTGATACCAATCTGTAACACCCCCAAATTATCGCAGCGGAACGATAATGTCACTGGGATGCTACTTCAGGGCACAAAGTACAAGATATAGAGAACGACCTCTAAATGAGACGTTTTGAAAAGTTACCATTCGAATAGATAAAGTCATAGTTTACAAGCAAAAGATCCCAAAGTAGAATAGTACATAAGTTTTTAAAGTATATCGAATGGTAAATGATAAAAGCAAAAGTCTTCATAAAAACGTGCCCTAAGACTCTCTGCTCCAAGCATCTGCTATCACCTTACTAACCTGAGATAAACATGCTAAAAGTGTCAACACAAAGGTTGGTGAGTTCATAGAGTTTGTTATGAATAAGTTGAAAAGCGTTTAGAGAAAGTTTCCACTGCATAGGCATTGTAAATCCACTCAGTTCCAAGCCCCGTCCATAAGAGACTTGCAACCTGTGTGTTTACAACCCAATGCTAACATAGTATGAGTAAGACATGTAAGTATACGATATGCGTTCTATATCACAATAGACCTTATGCTGCTCACAAGGAGACTTATCAATGCTGCTCACGAAGAGACTTATCAATGCTGCTCACGAGGAGACTTATCTACGGCTACCCCAAGTGTTTGATACTTAGGTCCGCGAAATGCTTTCAAGAGTAACGCAAATAAGTTTAACACAATCGTGTATGTACGCAAATAGTTTAAGCATGTATCTCCCCCAAAGAGTTTAAAACAAGTATTAAAGAATAAGAGTGGGGCTATGAAACTCACCTGATATGATAGCACAATAACCACTAAGGATATGATGAAAATGAGGCTCGGTCTCAAACTGCGACCTATGATGAATGATATGATCTAATATAAGTAACTGAAATGATTCTACTCATGCATTTACGTATGTTAACGATACCACTCGTTAGTTTTGAAAATAACGTTTATCGTCGAAAACTACATTTTTGACGTCTCGGCAAGTTATGAACTACTTTTCGTGTAAATATGTTGAAACGATACTCTATGATCCTTGTTTGGTGTTTTATTGTCAACTAAAATAGTTTCGTCGCAAAATATTACTTTTACAACTGGTGAAAATATGACCGAACGGCCTCGCAAAGCTAGTCGCAAAATATTGTACGTTAAGAGTTAGTAATAGAACTTTACGTTTTTGAAATCCTTGTGACATAATCTCTCAGCCGTCTCCTTTGACTTTTGATCATACGCGTCTCGATCATGTAGATAATCGGTCATCAACTTGGCGACTTGTTAGTTCTACACTTTTTATTTTTATATAAAGGTTGTTTTTGGCGATACTAGGAAATTCATAACTTACTCGTTATAAGTTCAATCAGCAAGCGGTCGATTGATTTGGAAAATAGGTCGGGAATACTTCGTTTCATCTCAAGGGGTTTATGGCTCAAACCATCTCGCTCAACGGGAAAATAGCTCGTAAGATGGTGCCTCGCAAAACTGTTTATACTTAGAAAATGTTGGAATAATAGTTAGGCTGTCAAAATGAGTTTTATTAGTCGGATTTTCAGAAATTCATATCTTGGTCGTTACAAGTCGGTTTTCAACGTTCTTTATATCCACGCGATCGTCATAACATGAACTAACATATTCTCAGCGGCTCGGCTTAGCTAGACTACGGATAACGCCTCGTTCTGTCCCCTGAAGTTCGGCCAACAGCACGTATTTTCAGAAAATAATAGTTTTACGTTGCTAACTTTAAAACATCGTATCTCCTTCGTTATAAATCGGTTTTTAGTGATTCAAGCGACCACGTTTTCGTTTTTGAGTGCATTTTCTGAATATGAAGGCCAAAATAACGGCATGTTTACTGATTTTTCCAGATTTACATTTTTGGGACAGCAGGTTTGTAAATATGTTATAAACTCGTTTTCTTGGTTCGCGGCTTGATCAAACAACTACAACACAACTCCACAAGTACTCACATCCTACCATACACCTTCTTAGGGTGTCATGGGTCCTAAACATCACTAAAAATAGTGGGCTTCGCGGGGATGTTAATAAAACGTACAGATCTAGGATTTGAGATAGTTTAAAAGAAAAATAAAACAAGTGGTATACATAACATAAGTTTTGCATGGATAGCTCTCAAAATAAATAGGAAATACATCAATATAAGAACAAAGGGAGTATGTAAAGATCAAAAATAGTGTTCTTGAGCTTACTTGATGATTGGTGAGCTAGGATGAAAAACGACCACAACCTTGGAGTTTTTATTACAAAACTCTAACAAGGAAGGTATTTGGGACAAGAATAATACTTGATCTTCAAAAAAAAATGGAATCTCCTTTGCTCTTGGTTCTTGGCCGTGTAGTATGATGGAGAGAAAGAGAGTTGTGTTTATTTTTTTTTAGCTAGTGAAAATGGTTATGAAAATGTTATGAAATAAAATTAGTTTTTATACTAACTATGCATTTAAAGCATTTTAACTTATAAGGCTAAGAAAAAAAAATGAAACTAAGGGTGGCACATGGTATTTCAAGAGTGGTAATATGGTATTTTTGGCTTACAAGATATTTTAGAGTAGGATTTAGTTAGTTTAGTGTATAATTTCGGCGTTATCGGGTACCGGGTTAACTGAAAATAAAACGTGACGAATAAAAATAAAATTCGACGAAGTCGTGAAAATTATGAAATCATGTTACTGATAAGAATCGGGTATAAAAATAGTGATCGTGATGAAATATCGCAAAACGACGGAGTTATAAGCTCTTAACGTAAAATATAGCAAAAGGTTTCAAAACTCCGGGTAAAATAATAATATAAATTTTATATCTTTAAAATTTGCATGAAAATATATTAGGATCATAATCGGGAGTATTTGAGTATAATATTAGTAGTAATGACTGAGTGGTAACGTTTAATGAACATACGTGAATTGAAATGATGCAATCCCGTGCATAGTAAAGACTCGAAAATGCGAATTGTGACACTAGAAATGCAGACAGTTTATCGTACCACGCCCTCGGGGCTTGTTTAAGGCCGTATAGGGCTTTCTTAAGCCGACATACATGGTTAGGATGATCTGGGTCCACGAAGCCTTTAGGTTGTGACACATACACCTCTTCTCGGAGTTGTCCATTGAGAAATGCCTTCTTCACATCCATCTGATAGACTGTGATGTTCTTGTGGGCTGCGTATGCCAGAAACATTCGAACTGCCTCAATTCGAGCCAATGGAGCAAACGATTCCTCGAAGTCAATACCCTCTTCTTGGCTATACCCTTTTTCTACCAGTCGGGACTTGTTACGAATCACTGTACCATCTGCATCCAGCTTATTCTTCCAAATCCATTTCAATCCAACAACATAAACTCCATCTGGTCTTTCCACTAATTCCCAAACTTCCAAACGTTTGAATTGTTCCAGCTCTTCTTGCATGGATTCAATCCAGTTGTCATATGTGAGGGCGTCTTTGATTTTTTTATGTTCAGTTTGACAGACAGTGAGTGCATACATGCAGTGTTCACTATCTGAGTGAAGTTTTTGTCTTGTCATGATTGGATTGTCAGGATTTCCAATTATATTTACCAAGGGATGATCTCTTGTGCATTTGTGGGTGGATGGGAAATGTTGAATGTTGTTTTGGTGATATGACGGGTCCATATTGCTCGAGGATGATTCTCCTGTTTCTGGAATGGTTGGTGGTGGAGCAAATGGATTAAAAAATGCATTCCCATCATAATCTGAAGGTATGGGAACTTGGTTAGAAGTGGGGGATGAATCTTCAACTGCAGGTGGAGGTGTTTGAACCATGGGTGATGAGGGTTCAGGTTGAGGTGCATTGTTATCAACTGCTGTAGAAGTAGTTGTAGATTGATCAGATGCTTGATTTGGGACATGTTGAACAGCGGAACTGGTGGAAGCATCTGATGCACTACTAACACAAACTTCATCAAACATTGGTGCAAACAAATCTTCCATATCTTTCCTGTTAAAAGGTAAGGGTGCAGCCGAAGATTCAGGGAAGTTTAGACGGTTATGTTCGGGTTCTAAGCGGTCTTGCTCAGAAGCTATCTCCGTGAGTTCATCAAAATTGGCGTGTACAGTCTCTTGAATTTCCCCGGTCCGACGATTCCAAATTCTATATCCCTTAGAATTCTCACAGTAGCCAACGAATATCCCAATGTCTGCTTTAGCCTTTAATTTACCAAGATCATCTCTATCATTTTTCGGGTAACACAGTGCTCCAAAAACATGAAAGTAGTTGATGTTTGGTTTTCTGCCTTGAATAAGCTCATATGGAGTTTTGTTGTGTCGTCTGTTGATCATGCCGCGGTTCTGAGTATAACATGCAGTATTAACAGCTTCAGCCCAAAGGTAGTCTGGTAATTGCGCATTGATCAACATTGTTCTAGCTGCTTCCACAAGCGTACGGTTTCGTCTTTCAACTACACCATTCTGTTCGGGAGTGCGAGCAATTGAATATTGATGAACAATCCCATGCTTCTCAGTGTATTCCCGAAGGGTTTGATTCTTAAATTCAGTGCCGTTGTCTGTACGAATAATCCTGACGGTGTTACGGATTTGAACTTGAATCTTTGTGAGAAACGTGATAACCATTGAAGGAACTTGATCTTTTGTCCGAAGAAAGTAGACCTATGTCCATCGTGAGTAGTCATCTACTATTACCAAAATGTACCTTTTCCCGTTTATAGTTTGAACCCGCATTGGACCACACAAATCCATATGTAGCAGCTGTAGGTCATGATCTGTGTTGTGTTCTGTTTTGGGAGGAAAATGAGCACGGTGACTTTTCCCTTGTTCACATGCAGAACACAAATGATCTTTGGCATATCTGAATTTGGGTAATCCGTCAACCAATTTATTCCTTGCAAGGTCAGTCATGGTTTTGAAGTTGAGATGAGACAATCTTTTATGCCATAACCAAGCCTTTGTGGGATTAGCCTTGGAGAGTAAACAAATAGGAGATGAAGCTGTCATGCCTTCAAAGGATATGGTGTATAGACTGGTTCCCCGTTTTCCCTTCATCAAATCATTTCCATGAAGATCACGAATGAAGCAAGCTTTCTCCCGAAATGCTACTTCTAAGTCTCCGTCACAGAATTGTCCCACTGAGAATAAATTGTGACCAAGGCCTTCAACATAGTATACACGACTGATCTTGATGTTCCCATTAACATAGTCTCCATAGCCCATTATTGCTGCGAAGTGATCATTCCCGAACCTGACCATTCCAATGAACTTTGCGATAAAGTTTGTGAGAAGTTTGAGGTTGCCGGTCATGTGTCGGGAACACCCACTATCAACAATCCAGAGGACAATTTGGATCACCTGCATCACAAAGATTGGAAATAGGTGGAGAATTGGTAACGGTTGGATCCGTTGGGTTAGTAACACAAGAGGTAAGTATCTTTGGTAACCATTTAAATCCTGAAGAGTTTTGTAACCAACGTTGCCATGTCCAACTAGTCTCAGCCTTTTTCCTAATGAATGCACTAGGTGATTTGGTTGTCTTAGGTTTGGCTATGGGTGTTTCAATGGTATGCTTAGAAACTACTAGTGGTGGTTTCCCTAAAATGGACTTGGCAACAGTTTTGATCCTAGAGGAAGAGCCACTAGTTCGTTTCTTTTTTCGTTTCAACAGAGTTTTAGCAATGCAGTTTTGATGATCACCAGATAATATACTAGCACGACAAACAATACAACTAGCATCAATCATAACATCAACATTAACATTCATAGATTCAACATCTGTTACATCATTCCTAGAATTAGACTTAGATAAGGTCAATTCTATTCCTGACATTACATGTGTGTTATTCAAACTACTTGCTTTAACTTCTGAAGACATAGATGATCCATTCCAAGACTTCCTGACTCTACGCTTCTGTTGTTTCTTGGGAGTCTTGGAACTGCTAGCCTTAGAGATAGTGTCTAGTCCTGTGGAAGTAGAAGTGTTTGCATTAGTGGTTGAGTCTGATGCTTGGGTAATTGCTTTGTCTACTACATACATCCCTGGGGCAATCTTATGAACGTTTGCTTTGCCTTTGTCTAAAACTCTGATTTTCTTCTTCAGATCAACAATGATGTGTTGGTATTCTTGATTTTTTGAATCTAATTTTCTGTTGAGGCGGACTGTGTCATTTCTGTTTTGAATAATTTCATCCAGATCCTTTTCATATTTAATTAGTTTAAGTCTTAAGAAAGCCTTTGTTTCCTTATTACTTTCAGGAACATGACTGTTTTGAAATGATAAAGATCTTATGAGATTTTGAAATTTTAGTTCAAATTCATCACTTTGATTTTGACACCAATCAAGCCTTTTTTGAAGATTAAAAACTTTGTTTTCTACATCATTGTTGATTTGTCGAAGATCCTCATTCTCTTTGACCAAATTTTCTATCTCCATTTGCAACATCTCAACATTTACAGCATGATCATTCACAAGTAACTCATTGCATGACTCATAAAGTGAATTCATAATCACAGAAACAACGTCATAACACAGAACTTTTTCTAAGAGTCGATCATTCTCTTTTTTCAAAATTTTCTTTTGATGTTTTTATCTTTGAAGTTTGTCGTCTTGTTCTTTGAAAATGCCCTTCATAGATGCAACTTCCGTGAATAATTCTTGTTCCCATTGTGTTGCATATTTCTTCAGATGTTTGACATGAGGCAGAATTTTCTTTTGAAGAATATCTCGCTTTTCTTTTGCGACAGGGGAAAGAAAAGTAGAGACTTCGATTTGAGAACTAAACTCAATTTCATTCTCCAAAAGAAATGTCTTCCATAATTGTATCAAAATATCGAAATAATTTACTTTCTGGTAACTTTGGATCAACATCATCATCCTCAGTCAAAGAATCCTTGATTTATGCAACGGTTTGGGAAACAGGAAGTATTGTAGGAGAAGCATGTATGTTTTTGTTAACAAACGTTTGTTCTGGTTCGTCCTTTGAGGGGACAAATGAGATATGACGTCTTGCATTATAATCATGATGAATTCTGGAAAAATCTTTGTCAGTTTTTGGTCGACTCTCAAGTTCTTTTTGACGTTCAAGAATATCAAGTTCTTCATCATTACTAAGCACAACAACTCTTTGAAAGGTATCATCAAGTAATAATTCTGCATTGTATAACTTGGGATTTTTGTTGAGTACTTTAGAAAGAAAACGTGGTTGGTCACTGCCAATAGCAAATCCACATCCTTTCGGAACTGGTTTTACCAATAGCCTTTGAATTTGAGTTATGGATTCACCATTTTTGTAGACAATAGTTTGAAACTCTTTAAGTTTGGATTCCAAAGTGACAATTTCTTCAAGATATGAGTTGACGCGTTTAATTGAGGCTTGCTTTTCTTCAAGAATATTATTTTGAGATGTTGAAAGCTCAGATTGAGTTTTTAACAGCTCAGAATTTAAAGTATTAATTTGTTTTTTGAATTCAAATTGATCCTTTTCTTTTTGAGAGAGAAGCTCAGCCTTAGAAACGGTTAGCTCACGAACTTGATTTTCTAAATTTTGAACTTTGACATACTCTTTTTGGAAAGCAATCTCAAAACCTTTTTCATGTTTTTCTTGTTTTTGATATCCTGAAAGTTGTAGTTTATAGCACTCATTGTCCTTCGTTAACAATGCAATTTTTTCTTTCAGATTTTGATTGATTTCATTGCATTTTTCAATTTGTGATTGGGTGGTCATTAACAAGGCCTGAAGCTCTGAATCTTGATCAGGCAAATGATCATTTTGTTCAAGATGATCATAACTTTCATCGTCAATAGAATCATCAAATGAAACGACGGTTTTATCATCATCAAATGATACAACAGTGTTTATTTGATCATCTGATGAAGATGAGAATGATGAATCATGTTGAACAGAATTGTCATTTGTAGATGAAGATGCAGATGGTGAAGCAATTTCATGTATAAGACATTGTGGATCAGGTACCTGAGATAGACCATCGGTATCATAAACCGAGCCTGTCTCGGACATGTTCATCTCTTGCATGTTTGCCATGAGCATGACTGCAGCATTTGCTTCAAGATCTTCCATCTCATCATCAGATGCAGCATTTGCCATAAAGCTTTGCTCATTCTGAGTCACCATTCCTGCTGCTTTTTCATCTTTGAGAGCCATCAGAAGTGCTTCCTTGTGATATGCACTGCCCATAGTACGAGGCTTTGGACACGCATTTGACATATGACCATTCCCACCACAGTTGTAGCATGTGATTGAAGTATTTGCAATGCCTTTCTGTGCATTCCCAGCCATCTGATTTCTACTATGAGTATTTCCCATACTGTTCCTGTTACCCCCTTCAGAATTGAACCTGTTCCCTCCTGACTGAAACCTCTGAGACCCATAGTTTCCACTGTTTCCTGAACCATATCTGCCCGAATACCGATTCTGAATTTCTACTCTACCATCGTTAATAACAGCTTGATTCCTGGTATTGGATGATGAACGAAGACGATTGTTGGATTTGGTGAACTTGCCAAATGCCTTAGCAATTAATCCAAATGCTTCATTAAGAGAGTTGAATGCATCTTCTTCTTCATCATAATCAGCGTTTGAGTACAACATGGAATCAGAGTTGTTATATGGAACCATTTGGTTGTCAGAGTATTGTGATGGTGCTTCATATGGGATGAATTGGTTAGAAGGTTGTGGTTGAAAACTTGGTTGGAAAGATGTTTGACCAAATTCCTGTTTTGGTAGTGGAAAGTTGGATTGAGCAACAAGAGCAAGCGAGTTAGGTGTTGGTGCTGATATGAACCCGCCTCGTGCTGCAATTTCCTTATCTACCTCAGATTGATGTTGTTTCAGAAAGTCATACATTAGACCATACTTGACATCACCAATCTTCTTAGTTTGCCTGACAAATGTTGCATATTTCTGCCATTCTGGTCCAAGGCAACCCAGAAATTTTGAGTTGATAGCAATCTTAGGTAACTTGATGTCATGACGATCGAGGTCATTTACAACATTTGTGAAATGGTGGTAGTATGATTCAATTGTCTCCCCTGGTTCCATGATGAAATTATTGTATTCCATGTAAAGCTTTGACTCAAGATCTTCTTGATTTAACTATGTCCCTTCCATTAGAAGATGCACATGTTCCCACATGTCTTTGGCAGTCTTTTGAGCATTAATACTTCGGTAAATAGGATTGGGAATCCCCTGAAGTATTTAAGACATTGCCAATTGATTTGCCTCTTGTTGCATTGTTTGTTCATTTGTGTAGTTAGCGACAGCAATGGGAGTTGATGTTTCTTCTCTTTCTGAAGTTCCTGGAACAACAGTTACTGGAAGTGGAAAGGGTCCTTCTTCAATGGCTTGCTTAAGATATTTCCCATGGGGTTTACGGAGTTCAATGAATCTGAGGAATCTACTAGCCCATTGCACATAGTTACCAGGTGTCAGCATAGGTGGAGTGTCCTGATTCCCAGCCTCATGACGGGATTGCTGACTGCTGATTGCCTCACACATCTTGTTAAACCAATGTGGTTCTCTGGAGTAGGATGGATTGTTCAGCATTTGATTATGTCGCATGATTTGTTGTGGGGATACTTGTGGTGGAGAGAGAAATTGATGTTGTTGCACGAATGCTTGTTGTTGTTGATACTGAGGATGAAATTGCTGTTGTTGAGGATATTGCTGTAGCTGATAGTAGTAATTGAAGTGAGGTGGTTGAGACATGTCTGGATATTGAAGATAATTAAGATTTGTGTGATGAGTTATGTTAAGTTGGTTTTGGTTAACTGAAGATTTTTGTCCAATTGCGATAATTACTGTTCACCCAATTGCGATAAGTATTGTTCACCCAATTGCGATAAACACCAAATAGCGATAAGGAAAATAGAAATTGCGATAAAACTTAGAATTGCGATAAAAATGAAAATTTGAACAAGTTATCTTAAATTGCGATAGAAAAGGCAATTTGCGATAATTTATCAGAATTGCGATATTTTATGGCAATTTCGATAATTTTATCTAAATTCCAATTTCAATAATTCTCAACTCTCATACAAGAGAAGAGAAGTAACCAAGTCGAAGTATTTTCACTTTCTTCTACAAGGAAGTAAAATACTGAGTCCCAATGCCGATAATTCTGAAGATCTGCCAATTGCGATGAAACCCTAACTTGTCGCTATTCGAATCGCGATAAACCCTAACTTGTCGCTATTCACCCAGATGCCAAAAACTCACTTTTCACCAACTTTACCAATACGCGACTTTCCCGGATTTCACTAAATCGTATAGAAAACCAATAACAAACCGATTGTTTTGATTGTGAACGATTAGAAACCACAAAGTATTAAGAAATTTAAGATCTATAACGCGGTAAATGGAAACAACAAAAAAGAGTTTTGATGATGTTTTTGAGGTTTTAACGAGATGAAAGCTACGTTCCAACAAAAAAGAGTTTTGATGAATTTGAACAAAAAAAAAACCTTTCGTAAACAATAAAACCAACCTAGAAAACTATTAGATCTACTCAAAACACTATCCTAACTATCCCTTTGGCGAATGATACCACTTGTAGGTCATGTATATCTCAACAACACCCATGTATAACAAAGCTACAATACGTACTACTACTTAATCTAATAAGCTACGATAAGGAGAAAAGGAAATAAGCTAATAAGAGAAGAAGAGAGGAGAGATTTGGAAGGCAATTCAATTCATACGATATAAGGACAAAGCTTGCGCACCATACATGAATAACCAACCCATAAAATGAGCTCCCTACCCTTCTATTTATAGGCAAGGGATTAGGGCAACTCTTACAACATTGTTTATAGAAGAATTAATGATTAAATGGGCGGTCCATGGGCTTCTAATGGACCGCACCTTAAACACAAATACAAAGCCCTATTTAAGCAACATGTAACGAAATGAACAAGACTTGAAATATATTTGAAACGTGTTCCTAACAACATCCATCCGATCGGTTGCCCAATTTTTAATTTTACCGAGAGCACCATCCGATCGGTATCACATCCATCCGATCGGATCCATTCAAAACAAACTTTACCGAGACTACCATCCGATCGGTATTACACTCATCCGATCGGATCCCAATTTCTGATTTTTCAAACTGTTTTCCTTCTTTGCCCGTGTGTTTAGATATTGCCTCGATTCTCTTGGGAATTGTATGAACACTCGTTCAACTGGAGTAGAACCAATTTCACCTCTTTCCAATCCCGAAAGTCTAATTCGAACAAGAACAAGAAGAAGAAGAACACCCTTTGTTTCATTAGCCAACCGTCTACCAAGAGTACCAAACCAACCTTTTTGAAGCCAAAGTTATTTATAACCCATTCACTAATCAACCTTTTCCCATGGCTGACAATCAACCCATCTGGGCCGCCAACCGAGCCGTAGCACCCACTCCTGGATCTGCTATTGTTCCTGTTAACCTTGGTAACAATTTCACTGTGAAAGGACACCACCTTTCTATGATCAAAGACCGTCAATTTGATGGCCGTTCGAGGGCCGATCCTCACAAACACATTGCCGAATTCATCGAAATTTGTGGCAAGTTCTGATATGGTGAAACAGATGTCGACGCCATTAAACTCAAACTTTTTCCAACATCACTTGATGGAGATGCAAAAGTTTGGTATAACGAATTAACCCCAGGAATTATCAATACTTGGGAGGAGATGAGGCAAGCTTTTATAATCCGATTCTTTCCACCTGCCATGTTTGACCGACTCATGGGAGAAATTCGTGCTTTCACACAAAATCCTAACGAATCACTCGTCGAAGCATGGCTTCGTATGAAAGATTTACTCCGTAATTGTCATGGACATGGTTTAGGACGAGGAACCATTATCCAATTCTTCTACCATGGACTTAATGAATCATCTCAAGGAATTCTTGATGCTGGAGGAATTTTTCTCTATAAGACTCCTAATCAGGCATATCAATTGCTTGAAGACCGAGTACTCCTCAAACTCGATTGGTCAAAAGATGCAAAAACCAAACCCATAAGAAAAATAGTTGCTTTTGCTGAAAGTTCCGATACCTCTAAACTCATGGAGAACATGGAAGCCTTGACTTCCAAAATCGACTCGCAATACAAAGACCTTAAAGGAGAAATGAAAGAAATGCGAGACGTTTGCAACAACTGTGGATGTAATCACCCATCATCAGAATGTGCCGATCAACCAATGGGCGGACCTAAAGAAGGAGAAGCCAATTATGTTCAAGGAGGATACCGTGGAGGCGGTTATCATGGTAATTATTACGGAAGAAATTCTGTAAATTGGCAAGATCGCCAACAAAGGGATAACAACCGTGATTCTCAACCACGAGTAGACAATCAAACTCCACAGACCTTTGATAAAAAACCAGAAGAATCCGATTTTGAAAAAATGATGAGAGAATTCGTAACTGCTCAAAAATCCACCAATGAGATCGTCAAGAACCAATTTTTCAATCTCAAAACCAAAGTTGAGCAAGGTCAGAAAAATCATCAAGCATTTATTCAAGATCTCGAAAACAAATTTGGTAGACTTTCTGATCAAATTTCTTCCCGACCATCAGGTTCATTACCAAGTAATACCAAATCCAACCCTAAACCAACATCATCTGGATCAAACGATAAAACTTATCGTCCACCACAAACTAGAAATGAGTATATCAATGTTGTATTCACAAGAAGTGGTCTCTCTTATGATCCACCACCCAATCCAAATGATACCACGATCATCAATGATGAAAGTGAGGATGAAGATGAAGAAGTCGAGAAGGAAAGTACTACAAAAACACCACCCAAACCCATCTCACCAGTTAAAGCGTACACACCAAAAATTCCATATCCTCAGAGCCTTAAGAAAGAAAAGATGGAAGAACGTTATAAGAAGTTTGTTGAAATGATCAAAGAGGTTAAACTCAATGTACCCTCATTGATGTTCTAGCTGGAATGCCCAATTATGGGAAATTTTTGAAAGAACTTCATAATAGCAAAAACAAGTTGGAGCAAATATCCGCTACCTTTCTCAATGAAGAATGCTCAGCAATTGTTCAAAACAAAATTCCACCAAATCTCGGTGATCCCGAAAGTTTTCTTATTCCATGCACGTTAGGAAACAACATCACATGCGATGCTTTAGCCGATCTTGGTGCAAGTATCAATTTGATGCCCTATTCGTTGTATTCTAAACTTTCCATCAATACTTTGAAACATACAAAGATGATTATTCGCTTAGCGAATCATTCTTACCAATATCCTGTTGGAATTGCTAAGAATATGCTTGTCCAAGTTGGTAAATTCATTTTTCCCGTGGATTTTGTGATCTTAGAAATGGAGGAAGAGAGTAGAGTACCTCTAATTTTAGGAAGCCTTTCCTAAATACCGCTGATGCGATCATCAAAGTAAAAGGAAAAGAACTCAATCTTGGAGTTGGAGAAGATAGAATTACCATTTTAATCGATAAAGCAATGCAGTATCCATATTCCTATGATGACACTTGTTTTAACATAGATGTAATCGATAAAGTCACTGATGAAGAATTGGATGCATTACTTGACGAATCTGATCCATTCATGACTACTTCATAGAAAATTAGTGAAACAGATCATGATAAAGAATTCGCTGATTTTACGGAAGTAAAGTTTGAAGAAGATGAAGAAGAAGTTGATGAAGGAGATATAATAGAAGAGAATTTTGAGGAAATTACTTTTAATGATCAATTGAGGATCAAAACATCTCTTCAAGAACCACCAACTGATCTTGAGCTGAAACCACTTCCCGATCATCTTGAATATGCTTACTTGGAGGATAATTCACTTCTTCCAGTAGTCATATCTTCGTTGCTCAATGACTATGAAAAAGAATGTCTCATCTCTGTTCTCAAGAGGCATAAAGAAGCTTTTGCGTGGAAAACCTCTGATATTCCAGGAATTAGCCCTGATTTTTGTAAACACAAAATCAATTTCGACTCAATCCCAACATGAAAGAAGTTGTAAAGAAAGAAATAAAAAAACTTCTTGATGTCGGTATCATTTACCCCATCGAGGATAGTCCTTGGGTGAGTCCAGTTCACTGTGTTCCGAAAAAAGGAGGAATGACTGTTGTGACTAACGAACGGAATGAATTAGTTCCTACTAGAACTGTCACTGGATGGCGAGTATGTATTGACTACAGAAAATTGAACAAAGCCACCAGAAAAGATCATTTTCCTTTACCCTTCATGGATCAAATGCTTGAGAGATTAGCAAGGAACGAATACTTTTGTTTCCTTGATGGTTTTTCAGGATATTTCCAAATTCCTATTGATCCTGCTGATCAAGAAAAGACTACATTCACATGTCCCTTTGAAACTTACGCTTACCGGCGTATGCCTTTTGGTCTTTGTAATGCACCTACGACTTTTCAAAGGTGTATGATTGCTATATTCCAAGACATGCTTGAAACATCTATGGAAGTTTTCATGGATGAGTTTTTAGTTTTTGGAAGCTCATTTGAAGCTTATATTTCTAATCTCGATAAAATGCTCGAAAGATGTGAAGCTGCACATCTTGTTCTCAACTAGGAAAAATGTCATTTCATGGTGACTGAAGGAATTGTGCTAGGACACAAAATTTCCAGTGCAGGAATGGAGGTTGACAAAGTGAAAATCGATGTTATCACAAAATTACCACCTCCAACAAACGTTAAAGCCGTTAGAAGTTTTCTAGGACATGCCGGTTTATACCGTCATTTTATTAAGGATTTTTCCAAAATATCTCGTCCAATGACGAAACTTCTTGAAAAAGATTCTGTTTTTGACTTCAATGCAGATTGCATGAAGGCATTCGAAACATTGAAAACCCAACTGACCAGTGCACCCATTATGGTTTCACCTAATTCGTCACTACCATTCGAACTCATGTGTGATGCAAGCAATTTTGCTATTGGAGCTGTATTAAGCCAACGTGAAGGAAAACATTTACATCCTATATACTTTGCTAGCAAAACACTCAACAATGCTCAACAAAATTACACGGTTACGGAAAAGGAATTGTAAGCCGTTGTTTTTGCTTTCGACAAACTCAGATCTTATCTTGTGCTTTCAAAAACGATTGTGTTTACTGATCACTCAGAGCTCAAATATCTGTTTACCAAACAAGATGCAAAACCGCGTCTTATCCGATGGATTTTGCTACTCCAAGAATTTGACATAGAAATCAAAGATAAGAAAGGAGCAGAAAATCTAGCTGCTAATCATTTGTCTCGTCTCGAGAATCCAAATTTGGAAGAGTTAAAGGAAGACGAGATTGACGATTATTTCCCTAATGAAACTCTCATGACTGTTGATACAGTTGATGAAAAAGAAATTCCGTGGTTTGTAGATAATGCAAATTATCTCGTTGGAAGAATTCTCAAAAAAGATTAACTCATGCCCAACGAAGTAAATTTATTTTCAGAACTAAAACACTATTATTTGGAAGAGCCTTATCTTTTCAAGATGTGTCCCGATGGGATGATCAGAAGATGTGTTTATGGTTCTGAAACAAGAAGAATTCTTGATGAATGCCATCATGGCCCAACTGGGGAACACTATGGTCCTTCCACCACAGCTAAAAAGTTTTTGATGCTGGATTCTATTGGCGAACGATTTTCAAAGAAGCCCATACTCTTGTTCAAAACTGCGATGCTTGCCAAAAATCCGGTAGTCTTTCTCGTAGAGATGAAATGCCTCAAAAGAGCATTCAAGTCTGCGAAATATTTGATATTTGGGGAATCGATTTTATGGGACCATTTCCTAAATCGCACAAATACGAATACATTCTCGTTGCTATTGATTACGTTTCCAAATGGGCTGAAGCTGAAGCTCTACCCACAAATGATGCACGAGTTGTTGTTAATTTTCTCCAAAAGCTTTTTGCTCGTTATGGAATTCCTAAAGCTTTAATAAGTGATCAAGGAACCCATTTCTGTAACAGACAAATGGAGAAAATTATGAAACGATATGGAGTTCATCATTGTTTTGCTACAGCTTATCACCCACAAACCAGTGGTCAAGTCGAAAATACCAACAGAGCCTTAAAAAGGATACTCGAAAAAACGATCAAAGACAATCCCGCAGTTTGGTCGAGAAAACTAGATGATCCTCTGTGGGCATTTCGTACGGCTTACAAAACTCTAATTGGTACAACAGCATACAGACTCTTGTATGGAAAAACTTGTCATTTGCCATTCGAAATCAAACATCGCGCTTACTGGGCACTCAGAAGCTGTAACCCTGATCTCAAAATAGCTGGAGAGAAGAGATTTTTGCAATTGCACGAACTCGATGATCTAAGACTCCAAGCTTACGATAACTCCAAGTTTTACAAAGCCAGAACCAATGCTCACCATGACAGAAAGCTTAGAATTAGGAAAGAATTCAAAGCTGGAGACAAAGTTCTGCTTTTCAATATGAAATACAAGTTTAAAGCCCTTAAGCTAAAACCGAAATGGTTCGGTCCGTATATAGTGAAACATGGATTTCCATCTGGATATGTTGAATTATATGACAAACAAGGTGGAAGTTTCATTGTAAATGGTCACCGAATTAAATTATACTATGATAAGGACCAAATGAACGAGATTTCTATCAAAGAGATTCCGCTTGAATCAGAATATAAAGCTATAACATTCATGGCACTCTTTCCGGCCGATTATAAGAAAAACACTCCTTAGGCCGAAGAATCTGGTTATATCTATGATGTTCTTCCTAGACCTTGGGAAAGAGTAAAATTGGAAGACATAGATGAAACTGGAGAAGGAATAGTGATAGGAAACGTGGTGTATGTTCCAAAATATTCAAAGAAAAAACCAAAAATTGCACCAACGTAGACTGAAGGAAGTTTGAGTCAGGCTGATGACTCATTAATAAAACAAGCGCTTCTCGGGAGGCAACCCGTATGTTTGCTAATTTTACTTCTTAATTTATTTTTCAAAGTGATTTCACCCCAAAGTTTCTCTAATCCCTCAGATGAACTTAAGTGTGGGGGTATATCACTGACTTTTGAATAAAACGTAGAAATATTTCGTGTGTTTCTTTTGTTTTTAAGATTACTACAGGTAATGATTACAAAGCTTGGATGCTTGGATCAAAGAATCATCTGGGGCAGGAAAATATGGTTTATTCTCTTATTTCCCTATTTTCATTCCTTGAAGTTCGTTTATCACATTGAGGACAATGCTTAACTTAAGTATGGGGGGGGTGAATAGAAAAATAAGAATAGATTGTAAATTTCGAGCTAAATTTTAAATTTTGTTTGCCCTTGTGATCTAGTTATTTGTCATTTTAAGGATTATATATTAGATTAACTGGATCTATCCACTGGTGAAACTTGTAATTTTTGAAAAATTGAGATGTGTCCCGATTAATATTGCAATCCATTCTGGGATCGATAACATTAGCTAGCACATATTATAGCCCTTCCACCTAAAATGTGAGGATTTAAGCCTGTTTCGTATTTAGCATACATCTTTTATGCTTTGATTCTTTTGCTATGAGTGTGCCGGTGATTTTATTTGTTCTAGAACTTGTGCTTGTAAATCATTATGAGACCTTTGTGAGATCACATTTCATGTGTGATATAAGTGTATATGCATGATAAGAGGCAACCTTAGGATTTAACCCAAATAGCCTTCCGTATTGATATTTAGCTAGTTACACTGACTAGTTAACCACCAATATTAACCCCTTCTGTTAGCGTTTATCATTAACGCTAGATACCCCTAGTTAAACCCTCTGAGCCTATCTTTTTCTTTTGATAAAATCCAGAAAAATACAAAAAGATTTTACACTTTTTAGCCTAGCCTTACCCTTAGTCAAGTCTTGGTTGGTTGCTAGCTATTTGGCAAGATGGATGTTATGTGGGAAATCATGAAAGTTCGAAGAAAGTTGCAAACTCCAAGAGCAGTTTATCGAAGTAAAGTGAAAGAAAATTCATCGCAACTATATGATGACAAGTGAAAGTTTGTGATAAAAAAAATGAAAATGAGTCATCGCAATCATAAGGTGACAAGAATAGCCAATGAGCTATGGAATAATGTATTGATCAATCAAGTATGAAGTTTTCCTCAAGATTGCATGATAGTGGTTCGAAATAGCTAGCAACATCTGGTTAGTAGACTTTGACTAGTTTGTATATTCGTTATTATCAACCCTTTCAAAAACATATCCCATGTCTTATCCTACCCTTTTGACTTTGTTGAATTATCAAGTGTATTGACATATAGTGACCATCTGATTTCTTGAGGAATTAGGTAGCGTTGTTAGCGATCTAAGGTTATCCTTAGTGACCATTCGTTATTTGGTGATGCAAGAATTCATTGTTAGCGGAACTATTATGTTTTGCATAAGATAGTTGGACATAAGTCTAATATAACCCTTGAAGCCTTAACCCGAATAAAAGACCTCTTTGATATGTATACCTATGACATTTTCAATAGGATGGTTTTTGGATTCCTTAATGTTGACAATTTCGTCAACTTCAACTATTTCATCCTCAATGTCATCTTCTAGGGTTTTCTTGCCATTAACCTTAATGGCTTCATCCTCATCTAAGTCATCATCAACCAATGGTGATGTCTTAGATTGTGGAGGACTTTCATCGAATGTCACGTTGAGTGATTCTTCGACTTTCGAGGTTTCTCTATTTAGGACAACGTAGGCTTTACTATTTTGGGAGTAACCTAGGAATACAACTTCGTAAGACTTTGGGTCAAACTTGGTGAGGTAATCTTTAGTGTTTAGTATGAAGAATTTGCTTCCAAACACTCTAAAGTAATCAAGAGAAGGTTTTCTTCCTTTCATGATTTCATATGGGGTTTTTCCTAGGATAGGTCTAATTAGAATCCTATTTAGAATGTAAGTTGAGGTGTCCACCGCATTACACCAAAACTTTTGCGGAATTGATTGTTCATTCAACATCGTTCTACTCATTTCTTGTAGAGTACAATTTTTCCGCTCAACTACCCCATTTGATTGAGGAGTGTGTGGAGCGAGAAATTGTGAGTAATACCATTAGCATCACAATATACTCCAAATTGCACTTCATTATCAAATTCCCGACCATGATCCGTCCTAATAGAAACTATTGTACATCCTAGTTGATTTTAAACTTTCTTACTAAAGATTTCAAATTCCTCAAAGGCTTAAGTCTTATTCTTAAGAAATCTAGTCCAAGTATACCTAGAGTAGTCATCAACTATTACTAAGGTGTAGAGATTTCCTCCGTAGCTCCGTACGGCGGATGGACCGAATAAGTCCATGTGAAGTAGTTCTAGGCATCTAGAGGTCGAGACCATATTTTTAGCTTTGTGACTAGAATGAGCTTGTTTTCTAACTTTACAAGCGTCACAAAAGTGTGAGTCGAACTTAATCTTAGGTAGGTTTCTAACTAGTTCCTTAGATGCCAATGATTGTATAAGACGCATATTGGCATGACCTAGTCTCCTATGCCACAGAGTGGTATGATCATCTATAGTTGCTAGACAAATCTTATCTTCAGGCTTATTTCCTATCTTCATGACAAATAAGCCGTTTTTCCTAACTCCTTTGCCTATGGTTTTCCCATTCTTAATGATCTCACTACCCTCTTCAGAGAATATGACTCTACACTTATTATCTACCATTTGACTAATGCTAAGTAAGTTAAAACCTAAGTTATCTACGTGCTCGACATTTCTAACAATGAGAGAGTCTTGAGTAATCGTACCTTTGCCTATAATGTTGCCCTTAAGTTTGCTACCGAAAGTGACATTACCTCCGTTGTATGCCTTGTATGATGAGAATAAACTTCGGTTGCCCGTCATGTGGTTAGTGCATCCACTATCCTTGACCCATTCGTCAGGCTCCAAGTCAATTCCCAAGCATATCTCATTAGAAGCATGAGCCATTAGACATGTTTCGTCCTTGGGTTTCTTTTCTTCATCATCACCACTATCGCTCCAGGAGCCTCCTATGAGAGCTCGTTGGTTGTTGACTTTCGGTGGCTTAGGACACTCTCCTATGAGGTGATTAAGATCTCCACATCTAAAGCATTTCCTATCACTTGTCCCTTTCTTTTCAGAAGATGCCCTTTTACTAGAATCATATTTCATATGTTTAGTAATTACTGAAATTGTTGTAGATTTTTTTGAATTATTTTGATGGGTTAAAGAAATACAAACTTTTCGGGTGTCAAATCTGATCATGAATCAGGACGAGTTGGTTTAAGGGATTTTTAAACTATAGTTATACTAGCTAATAAATTTTGGAAAAATTAGTGTGAGTTCTTAAGACATCAAAGTACATGTGTGAAATTTTGTGGATTTTATTTCGAAGTTCTAATGAGGTTCATAAATTCGGCAAAGCGTGACCAGTTCATATATATAAACTGCTAAGGGTTTAAAAAGGATTAAAAAGGTGTTATGTGTATATTCTTAAATTAAAGGGTTTAAATTGTCATTTTTCTAAACTAAAGGGCTTAACTTGTGAAAATATGTAACTTTAGAATATTTACATTTCATACCCTTATCTTACCATAATGACACTATAATCCCTAAACTTGTTATATTTGCATAATGAACCCTAACACTTATGAAAGCTACGTTATGAACCTTAAACTATTAATATAGTCACTTTGCTACCTCAAATTGATTAAGGGATAAACTTGAACATTTATGACTAATGTTTCTAGATATAGAAACCTACTAATTATGGAAACTTACTAATTCGGGAAACCTGACTAAAATAAGTAATCTGATTTAAAATAAGTTATTAATCAGACGATCATAAATTCGTGTAGATTCGCTGAAGATGGAGTTTACTTCCGATCTTTTCGTTTCTTGTTGTGTTTTCACTTGCGGTCTAAGGTACAGATATTCTACCCTTTTTCAGTAAGGGTGCGTTCGTTCTCATGATTTTCTTGATCTTGATTCATTAGGATTCCCTTAAGCCATTGCTATAATCCCCTATTCTTTGATTCATTCGTTTGATATGCTTCGTTGATATTATGATTCATTTGACATAAGTATTCGAATCACTTGATGCTTAGAAGGTTCATTTGATTTTGTAATTGGATGTGAAAACCTTTCTTAATTTTATCATGGAAATGTTTTGAGAAAAACTAATTTTAAAATGATGTTTATGAACGATGTGATACCACTTTTATATGAAATTTTACTAAACTTTTATGAAAACTACTTTTAAAGACTTTCTTAAAGATCATTTTTATGAAAACCATTATTAAAAGATTTCTTTAAATGAACATTTGACAGAAACCTTTGAATTGAACCTTGCTATGAACCATTTGATTTCGAACCTTTGAGATCCTATGCCTGATATAATTCCCTCACTGACTCATGACATTCATTTTATGATTGTCATTCTTATTTATTCATTCTGACATTTATTTAAATGTCTCTGCTATGCTATGCTTATGTTTGCCATGCTTATTTGAGTTACTATCTTGTTTCTCTTGCCATGCTAGATTATATTTGTTGTATGCTATGATAGATCTGTGCCTGAGCTTACCTAGTTGTGGAGGTACCATGACCATGTATTTGATAGCACCTTAGGCATGACACTCCCGTAGAGGTGTGATAGATCTACGGCGTTCCCCCTTATGTTTATGTATTATATTGTGATCACTATTGGCCATTAATGCGTGTGTGTGCTTAGTCTAGTACTGACATACATACTATGCCTGATATAATTCCCTCATTGACTCAAGACATTCATTGTATGATTGTCATTCTTATTGATTCATTCTGACATTTATTTAAATGTCTCTGCTATGCTATGCTTATGTTTGGCATGCTTATTTGAGTTACTATCTTGTTTCTCTTGCCATGCTAGATTATATTTGTTGTATGCTATGATAGATCTGTGCCTGAGCTTACCTAGTTGTGGAGGTACCATGACCATGTCTTTGATGGCACCTTAGGCATGACACTCCCGTAGAGGTGTGATAGATCTACGGCGTTCCCCCTTATGTTTATGTATTATATTGTGATCACTATTGGCCATTAATGCGTGTGTGTGCTTAGTCTAGTACTGACATACATACTTATGTTAGGGAGCGTATGGATGCATCCTAGGTTTTATGTGATTATGGTGACTAGGTGGTGTGTGCCTTGCACTCCTTCTCACACTTTTAATACTTAGAGGTCTCCCCTCTTCGTATTCTTGTTATGCTTTAGTATGATCTGACGGATTATGTATGGAGTTCCTATGGCACATCCTTATATGAACTTTTCCATTATTCCATTATTTCTCTCGATTCATTATTATTCAATTCTCATGCATTCTTGAGTCTTAGTTCTCCTTTAAATTCGTATGACTTTCATGATTGTGCTTTCTTTGGCATTCTTATTCCTATATCACTTATGCTTTCTTACCTTTATGATCCTTAGATTTCCGAGGTTCCCGGTAAATTAGTATTTGACATAAACAAATAACAACCATAATAAATGTCGATTTTTGTGGTCAAAATTTTGAAAATAGCACAGTCACCTAAAATTGAATAAATTGTGGGAGTAAAAAGTTAAGTTTCGGCTTACATAGATTATTAGTATAAGTAGCGTTAGCATTTTACAAAAACGTTTGCACAATGAGTTTAAGCTTAGTTGGGAGTATAAAAAGAGGATGACGATATCAATTCCCTGGAGACACCCATTTTGTGTGAATCCCGTTCCATGATACCATTTTTGAAAATCAAGCATGTTATCTATTTTGTTCTAAGTTTAAATTTCTCGCATTGAATAAAAAGTCAAAACGGGGTATACTAGGTTCCTTTCATTACTTCACACGATTGGATTGCTAGGGACTAGCAATAGTTTAGTGTGGGGGATTGATGAGTGTGTAAATACTCATCATTTTAGACCCACAAAAGACACAAAAACGACCAAAAACACCCAAATATATTGCAGATATCCTTGGTTTTGTGTTTTTATGTGTTTCAGGTACGAAGGATTGAAAACGGAGCGAAAACGGGCATTTTTGGATCGACTCGACAACAATGGTGCATTTGATCAAGAAAAGTCAAAAGTCAAAATCAGAAGTCAAAGTCAACTCCAAAATTACCAAAACATCACAAATGGTCCTTGGAAATTATTTTCAGTCTTTGGCAGCCTAGATCCTTGGATTTTCAGACTTTACACAAACGGTCCCTCAAGGTTTAACCCAATTCCAACATAAATCCAACATCACTTAACTAAATAAACCCAGCTTAACCCAAACCAATCCCTAACCCACCTTAGCTATTACCCCAGCCCAATTTCCAAAAGCCCAAAATACAAACCCGGTATTGATTTTAGCTAAACCCAACCCACAGTCAAACCAAAGTCAACTGCTTCTTCTTTATCCCTTTCCCGCCCAAAAACACTTCCCCATGACTGTACTACTTTAGACAACTTTGTCTCCCCCTCCTCTTCCCAACACCTATCAGCCACCCTACTCCTCAAACCCAGAAAATAATTCACCTTCCCCCATGCCATGTCATCTATCCTCGTGATTTAATGGGCGCCAAAATGATTTCAAGGGCTGAGATGATCCAAATCCTATCCAACGACTGGGATTTATCCAAAGAAGCACAAATGAGGGTTTCCAAGTCTGTTTTCCCTCACATAACAAGCACAAATAGATGAAGACCATTAGCTTAGATTTTAGTATAAATAGAAGTAATGTAAGCCTGAAAAGGCAGGTTTAATTTAGCATATTTTAATTTAAGGTACTTTGTTTTAGCTTAATTTCCTTTCCTGTATTGTAACTCAGGTTCAAGTTTTTTTTATTTAAAAAGTCAACCTTGGTCAACATTACTGTGCTACCACTTATTCAGTGCTTTTCTGCTTACTCTATGCTTATTTTGTGCTTATGAATGCCATTTCAAGTTAACATGATAAGATTTGCTGAGTTGTTCCAGTTCTCAGTTGAAAAAGTTCATTATAGCAAAAAATAGCTTAATTGAAACCTAGCTTATTTCAGATCTTATTTCCTGTTGAAACTTGCTTTTTATCACTTAACTCAACTTAATTTAGGCTTGCCTTATCAAGTTTGGCTCAAATCAGCTAGTTGCAGTTTCTAAAACCAAAACAAGCAGTTAAGAGGGTGTTTGGCACTATAGCTCTTTATTTGATTAGAACTCTTTTGACCATTTGGACAATTAGATTCTGCTTGCATTGGTTATTGGTGGTAGATTTTTAGCAAATCTCAGTATTCTCAAGTAGTGGTAGTCCATTTGCATTTATTTCTCAAATCTTTTTTCATACAACAGTTTGCATCAATAGATTGTGCTATAGCTTCATTTGTCACATTTAGTTCTAATACTTTGCATATTTTCAGTTCACATAGGCATTAGAATAGAGCTACATCTCAGAAGTTGCATTCCAATCACTTGTGCACACTTTTCTTTTCCATATTTACATCAGTCAAAAACTACATCAGTTTTCAATTGCCTTTATGCCAGATAAGATTTTAGCAATCATAAGTTTTTGGAAATTCTTAAAAATTGCTTTTAGGTAATCATTTGTTGCTTAACTTCATTTTAAAACAGGAATTTCACATTTTCAAAATCATTTGCTTGCTCAAATCTGGTCTGCAAAGTCTGCCCCTAGGCTTGTTTTGCCCTGCACCAGGGCATTATTGTCTCATCTGACCAATTTCACAAGGCCATTTAGGGTTCATTAATTAAGCTTATGATTTGATTGTTGGCTCTCTGATAAGCTCATACTTCTGAGTTGTTGTTTGTGAGCTTAATGTGGACTTAGGAGCCTGTTGCTTTAGCTTAAAATGCCTCACTAGATGCCCTTATGAGATGCTTGTTAATTCATGGTCTGTTGTAGTTTTGTTCCAGTTGAGCAGTAAATAAGCTGTTTATAAGCTTAATTTTAGATTCCATTAACTTTCTCAGTTTCATAATTGGCTTATTTACTGAATCAGTTTGTTAAAAGAAAAGTAAAAAAAAAGTAGTTTGCAAAAAAAGATAGGAGTGGGATTCGAACCTGGGTCTCTGGGCTAAGAAACACACAACACTACCATCTGCTCTAAGTCTGCTTTGTGTTTAATATTCTCATTTTTGTTTTTATAGTGGATTTGTCCCATTTAAGCTTATAACTGCTAATTAGCTTATTTCGTGGCTTATTCTTGTGCTTTTTAGGTTCCTATATTTTTCCTAGGTTAATTTTAGTATAATTTAGGTTCTGGTAATTTTTCATAATTTTTACTTTTCATTTAATATTTTTCCCTAATTAATTTAGTTTGAATAGTTTTTAATTAGTAATATATAATTAAAAAGTCAAAAAAATAAAATTCTTTTTTTTCAAAATTTTCTTTTGTCATTTAGCATGTAGGAAAAATAATTTGGAAATTGTAGGATTAGTATTTCTTAGATTTTACTTTTAAGCTCGTTTTTAGATTTCCCGACTCACGTTTTTAGTATAATTAATTTACGTTCAATTTTCCTTTGTAAATTGTCTTTCCAAATCTCATTAGAATTAAAAAAACATCAAAAATCCAAAATCCAATCATCAAGCATTTTAATTCCAAACCTTTCACGATATCCTCGATTCACACCTCGCTGGGACACGACCCGGGTAATCACTTACCCGGTATCTCATACCGTATTCACGGGTTTTGAAAGTTTGACTTTTCCTAAAGGTTTGACTTGTCATTTCCCACGTATCACGTGTGCACGATACTATATTTATATATATATACTACACACGGATCAAATTTTGGCGCCGCTGCCGGGGAGGTTGTGTTGCGACAATATCGTTTAAGGTTTAAACGATTAGTGACTTGAGATCCTTCTTCACGAAGTTATCACTTCCAAAAAAAAAATTATAAAACACAAAAATATTTTTCTTTTCTTTTGTATATATATTATCATATAAAAACAAAAAAAAAATACAAAAAGATTTTCCGTTTTTCTTGTTAAATTAATAAACAATAAAAAGCATCATCGAGAAACATTATCGATAGAATACTACCTAACTGGGGGTATGACCATTAATAAGTTCCCAAACAAAAGATTAAAACTTGCCTTTGTGTCGCTTGCGAATTCGGCTCACCTTTGATTGATAAACAACCTATACAAGTGGTTTAAGGTAGGTCTTGACATTAAATTGCAGACCGAAGAGAGATCCATTCTTCTCTCCCGCCACTCTGCGCGTTTATCTTTTGAAGAGCTACCGTACACTTGTTTGATTTAAGGTTTAAGTTTACTACGGGAAGACGTAATCGAAGACGTAATCGTAGGCATTCCGCCTCAATAGCCGAACCCGAAGTTCGTGCTATTCCTAACCCCGTTCCTCCCATTGTCACAATGGCGGAGGAACGTACCATGTGTGAGCTTCTCCAAGCACCCACCGAGGGTTACGGAGATGCTATTGTTGTTCCGGCAATCGTTGCCGATAGCTTTGAGCTTAAGACCGGGTTGCTATCCTTAGTAACTTCGAGTCAATATTTCGGATTTGAGAGGGACGATCCTCATTCCCACATTCGATGGTTTAACAAGATCACCTCTACCATCAAATACCGAAATGTACCACAAGAGGCAATCAAATTGCTTCTTTTTCCTTTCTCTCTCGAGGGGTCGGCCCGAATTTGGCTAGAAAAACAACCCCCTCGTTCTATTGAAACATGGGAAGATTTGGTGTCGAAATTTGTGAATGAATTCTTTCCTCCATCAAAAACCACAGCCCTTAAAAATGAAATCACCAAATTCACTCAAAAATTTGATGAATCCTTTAGTGAAGCGTGGGACCATTTTAAAGAATTACTTCGCAAATGTCCTCACTATGGTTTCTCCGAGTTACATCAACTCGACACTTTCTATATTGGTTTGAACCACTCCGATCAAGACTCTCTAAATGCCGCCGCCGGTGGTAATCTCTTGTATCGGACAACCAATGATGCTTTAGCCATCATTAAGAATAAGTCTAAGGTTCGCACAACACGAAGCAAGCAAGTTGTTTCACAAGTGAATGCTTCACCTTCTACTCATTCTACCGTGAGTTCTTCTGGCACCGATGCTAAAATTGACAAACTCACGGAGGCTATTCAAGCTTTGGTTCTTTCCAAGCAAAAGAAACAATCTTCCCCACAAACTTCTTCACCCACTCAAATCAAAGCGGTGGAAGAAACTTGTGTCACTTGTGGTGGTCATCATGCATACTACAATTGTACTGCCACCGATGGTAGTCGATGTGAAGTTAATCCGGTAGTCGGGTCTCTCAATCAAGGAGGTAATCAATACCGTCCTCAAATTGACCCAAACTATCATGCTAACAATCAAAATGGACCACCCGGATTTTCTCAACCCAACAATCCAAATAGATTCAATCAAAACCAACCGAGAGGGCAAAATGTTCAAAATCAATTTCAAGCCCCGATCAATCAATACCCAACCCTAGGGGGTAATTTCAATCAAGGCTTTCAAGCTTCTCATTACCAAGCCCCGTTGGTTCCTCAAATGAACTTGCTAACTACATCAAGTTAAATGAGGCCAACATGAGGTCAATGCAAAATCAAATCACCACTTTGAAAAATGATTTTCAAACCTCAATGTCAAAACAGGGTCAAGAGCTTAAAAGTGAGCTTAGAAATACAAACTACAAAATTGATCAATCTCAAAGAAAAATTGAGAACATGTTTGCCAGTCTCATGAGTTCGATGAATCAAGGTTCAACTTCGGGAGCTCTTCCGGGAAATACCATTCCTAACCCGAAGGGTGAATTAAAAGTTGTCGCCACTCGAAGTGGTAAAACACATAATGGACCCTCGACTCCTATGCCCCCTCCACCGGGGGAGGTGAATCGGGATACCAAGGTGACAACGGACAAGGTGCATTTTTCAAGCCCACAAAGTACCGCACACGTCCAACCTTCGGTGGTCCCAATTCCAATTCCGGAACCCGATGTTCCAATGACAAATCCAAAGCCTTCAATACCATATCCTTCAAGGCTTAATGATCAAAAGCTTAAAGAGAAAAACAATGCACAAATGGAAAAGTTCTTCCAAATCTTCAATGAGATGCACTTCGACATAAGCTTTGCTAATGCTCTCGTTCTCATGCCAAAGTTTGCAACAAGGATAAGTTAGTCGAGATGGCAAAAACCCCATTAAACGAGCAATGCTCGGCGGTCATCCTCAAGAAGCTTCCCGAAAAGCTTGGAGACCCCGGCAAGTTCTTAATCCCGTGTGATTTCTTGGGGATGGTGAAATGCTCCGCTTTGGCCGATCTTGGCGCAAGTATTAACCTCATGCCGCTCTCGATATGGGAAAAACTATCTCTTCCAAAGCTTACACCTACGTGCATGACACTCGAGCTAGCGGATCGTACCACTACTTATCCGCTTGGAATAGCCGAGGATGTTGTCGTGAAAGTGGGAAAGTTCCAATTTCCCACAGATTTTGTTGTTGTAAACTTCGATGCCGATCCACGAGTTCCACTCATTTTGGGTAGAGCTTTTTTGAGAACAAGTCGTGCTCTCATTGATGTGTACGCTGAGGAGTTAACCATTCGTGTTGAAAATGAAAAGATCACATTCAACATTAATCAGGTGTCTAAATGCAACGTTGCTACTATTGACAAAAAATCTGAAAGAATTAACTCAAAACTTTCAAGATTCACGGTCAAAAGTGTTGCACAAAAATATGCCGAGCTCAAAGCAACGAACATAGCCCCTGGTTCAAGTGAATGGTTCAAAAGTTGTAATGCGGAAGTTAAGAGTGTTTTTGATTACGATGAACACGAATTGAAGGATACAACGGAAGTGGTAAAAACTGCTAGCTCTAAGAGCACACCACTTGCCCCACCTTCAGAATTGGTTTGTCGTATTGATATTGCCAAAAATCCCACTCTTACTTCCGCATCACTCATTTCCGACTCTTCCTATACTTCTCCTCCCTTTGAGGAAAGTGATATTTCTAAGGAAGAGTTCGAGGTCTTCTTGTTTGATGCTCAAATTGTTGAGCCCGATGTTGATCCGGGGGGAGATGGCCTGATTTTAGAAAAGATGATTTTTGATGAACCATTGTTTGCTCTCCCCCCAAAGGATGATGTTGTTGTGGAAAAGCCGTCTTATCCTTCCGAGCTCGAGCTCGAGGATGCTTTTCCCGAATTTGAGATTTTTGTGTTTAATGATCAAGAGGAGAGAAGTGGCAATCCTACTCCTCATCTGGATCATTCACTCTCGGCTTATGAAGCCTTTCGTTTTGATATCGATCATTTGGAAGAGACGGGAAGTGTAAATACCACTTCCCATTCTTATATGTCTTTTCCCGAGTATGATGTATTTCATTTTGATGAAAATGATCGATATCATGAGGAGTTCTCGATTGAACTCCCTCATGTGATATCTCCTCCTGAATATGATCACTTTTGTTTTGATCTGGAGGACGAGTTAAGTGTGGGAGGAGGTGTGTTGAAAGATTTACTTCTTGAAGATTGTATCCCAACCCTCCCTCCCGTTGAAGCCGATGATGCTTCTGATGATGAAGAGTTTTACATGATAATAATAAAAATCTTGCTTCTCTTCATCACATATGGTGTGATTGCTCTTTCCCTTTTCTCCTACAGGAATGAGGACACCATATTTGACCCCGGTATCACCCCTAATAGTTTCTTCTATTGAAATACCGCGGGTTGTATCTCATCGGAGTGGAACTTTCTCATGTTCAAGTGTTTATCCAAACAATTTGAATGAAAGTCCGATTGAGATTGGTTTTCCACTTGCTTCCCCATGGACAAATGAATTCGGGGTCGAGTCAAGCTAGTGACTCGGTTAACAAAAACATTAGCACCACATGGGTGACAACCCATGTTTCTGACTTCTTTCTTCTTTCTAACAACTAAGTGTGGGGGAGTCCCACTGTGCTTGGCTTTTGTGTTGTTTGCTCTGATTTTCAGGTTTCCCTTGGATAGTGTTGATTGACGCGCCTGTTTTCAATCCAGCCGCCCAATATCCTATCCTTTTGCTAACGATTATCTAGGGATATCTTTTCAACCTTTTTTGTGAAAAATGGAGATTTCTGTTCCACACTTGGCTAGTGGTATTACCTTTTTACGTTCTAAGTGTCGGCATAGTAACCGGTACTTTGAATATTTAGGGCAATGTTCAATTCTAAGTGTGAGGGGGGGGGGAATTCTCTCGAATTTTGTCACATTTGTACCTTCTAGTCCTAGTACCCCCGTTTTTGACCAAAATTTTAAAATTTTTGTCGTTTTTAGATAAGAAATTGCAATAAAAAGTAGTGTTTAGTCTTGATTAGGTTAGAACAAAGGGAATCCCGACTCTGCCAGAGTGTTGATCTGGCTGCTTCCTTAACGTTTAGACTAAGGTTTTACGATTTGTGCAAATGAAAATGCTAAGCGTAGAGTAGTTGGTTCTCTTTAGAGCTTATACAAGTAATCTATGACTTTTCCTCCCAGAAGATAACTAATCTGATTAAATACGTGCTGTTTTCAAACGTTTGAACGTGAAAATCATGTTGTTATGCAAAACAAAATTTTATACAATTTTGATATAGAGCCCGAGTTCAACTTTTTATTTTAATTTTTGAGAAAGCATATAAGTCCTAAGCTACGGTTCGAAATCGGCCCTTGGATCCTTTATTCCGAAAGGCGTTTAGGTCTTGGTTCCCGTGAAGCTCCGTTAATTTATGTTGCACAAGTAAAAAAAAAATGATGAAAAAATGGAAAAATGAAAAAATATAATAAAATAAAATGGAATGATATTGCAAAATGCAATAAATTTTGATGTTGCAAAAATAAAGATATATATGTTAATAAATGTAGAAATTGCTTTCTTTTAAATTTAAATCGGAAGTTGAACTTGGATTCGTCGATTTTGTATAAAGGTTAAACGGTAATTTAGTAGATTGTTGATTTCAAAGGGGTTCGAAATCTCTGGAATTATTCTCTGTGGGGTGTCAAAAGCCTGGTCACCTAAAACCAACTGGTTTGGGATGTGCCGAGAAGAAAGCCGTTACATGGAGTGATCTCGCCTTTGAGTCTCTAATCTCTAAATGATCGTTTGTGGTTATTTAGTTAAGTATTTAATACTAGCTTAGTGGGAATATCCAAAATCTTTGAAATCGAAATTCCGCTGATTCCGGTACTATTCTCTGTGTGGTGTCAAAAGCCTGGTCACCTAAAACCAACTGGTTTGGGATGTGCCGAGAAGAAAGCCGCTACATGGAAAAGGCCCTTTTGATCCTTAGATTTTCGAGGTTCCAGGTAAATTAGTATTTGACTTAAACAAATAACAACCATAATAAATGTCGATTTTTGTGGTCAAAATTTTGAAAATAGCACAGTCACCTAAAATTGAATAAATTGTGGGAGTAAAAAGTTAAGTTTCGGCTTACATAGATTATTAGTATAAGTAGCGTTAGCATTTTACAAAAACGTTTGCACAATGAGTTTAAGCTTAGTTGGGAGTATAAAAAGAGGATGACGATATCAATTCCCTGGAGACACCCATTTTGTGTGAATCCCGTTCCATGATACCATTTTTGAAAATCAAGCATGTTATCTATTTTGTTCTAAGTTTAAATTTCTCGCATTGAATAAAAAGTCGAAACGGGGTATACTTGGTTCCTTTCATTACTTCACATGATTGGATTGCTAGGGACTAGCAATAGTTTAGTGTGGGGGATTGATGAGTGTGTAAATACTCATCATTTTAGACCCACAAAAGACACAAAAACGACCAAAAACACCCAAATATATTGCAGATATCCTTGGTTTTGTGTGTTTATGTGTTTCAGGTACGAAGGATTGAAAACGGAGCGAAAACGGGCATTTTTGGAACGACTCGACAACAATGGTGCATTTCATCAAGAAAAGTCAAAAGTCAAAATCAGAAGTCAAAGTCAACTCCAAAATTACCAAAACATCACAAATGGTCCTTGGAAATTATTTTCAGTCTTTGGCAGCCTAGATCCTTGGATTTTCAGACTTTACAAAAATGGTCCCTCAAGGTTTAACCCAATTCCAACATAAATCCAACATCACTTAACTAAATAAACCCAGCTTAACCCAAACCAATCCCTAACCCACCTTAGCTATTACCCCAGCCCAATTTCCCAAAGCCCAAAATACAAACCCGGTATTGATTTTAGCTAAACCCAACCCACAGTCAAACCAAAGTCAACTGCTTCTTCTTTATCCCTTTCCCGCCCAAAAACACTTCCCCATGACTGTACTACTTTAGACAACTTTGTCTCCCCCTCCTCTTCCCAACACCTATCAGCCACCCTACTCCTCAAACCCAGAAAATAATACACCTTCCCCCATGCCATGTCATCTATCCTCGTGATTTAATGGGCGCCAAAATGATTTCAAGGGCTGAGATGATCCAAATCCTATCCAACGACTGGGATTTATCCAAAGAAGCACAAATGAGGGTTTCCAAGTCTGTTTTCCCACACATAACAAGCACAAATAGATGAAGACCATTAGCTTAGATTTTAGTATAAATAGAAGTAATGTAAGCCTGAAAAGGCAGGTTTAATTTAGCATATTTTAATTTAAGGTACTTTGTTTTAGCTTAATTTCCTTTCCTGTATTGTAACTCAAGTTCAAGTTTTTTTTTATTTAAAAAGTCAACCTTGGACAACATTACTGTGCTACCACTTATTCAGTGCTTTTCTGCTTACTCTATGCTTATTTTGTGCTTATGAATGCCATTTCAAGTTAACATGATAAGATTTGCTGAGTTGTTCCAGTTCTCAGTTGAAAAAGTTCATTATAGCAAAAAATAGCTTAATTGAAACCTAGCTTATTTCAGATCTTATTTCCTGTTGAAACTTGCTTTTTATCACTTAACTCAACTTAATTTAGGCTTGCCTTATCAAGTTTGGCTCAAATCAGCTAGTTGCAGTTTCTAAAACCAAAACAAGCAGTTAAGAGGGTGTTTGGCACTATAGCTCTTTATTTGATTAGAACTCTTTTGACCATTTGGACAATTAGATTCTGCTTGCATTGGTTATTGGTGGTAGATTTTTAGCAAATCTCAGTATTCTCAAGTAGTGGTAGTCCATTTGCATTTATTTCTCAAATCTTTTTTCATACAACAGTTTGCATCAATAGATTGTGCTATAGCTTCATTTGTCACATTTAGTTCTAATACTTTGCATATTTTCAGTTCACATAGGCATTAGAATAGAGCTACATCTCAGAAGTTGCATTCCAATCACTTGTGCACACTTTTCTTTTCCATATTTACATCAGTCAAAAACTACATCAGTTTTCAATTGCCTTTATGCCAGATAAGATTTTAGCAATCATAAGTTTTTGGAAATTCTTAAAAACTGCTTTTAGGTAATCATTTGTTGCTTAACTTCATTTTAAAACAGGAATTTCACATTTTCAAAATCATTTGCTTGCTCAAATCTGGTCTGCAAAGTCTGCCCCTAGGCTTGTTTTGCCCTGCACCAGGGCATTATTGTCTCATCTGACCAATTTCACAAGGCCATTTAGGGTTCATTAATTAAGCTTATGATTTGATTGTTGGCTCTCTGATAAGCTCATACTTCTGAGTTGTTGTTTGTAAGCTTAATGTGGACTTAGGAGCCTGTTGCTTTAGCTTAAAATGCCTCACTAGATGCCCTTATGAGATGCTTGTTAATTCATGGTCTGTTGTAGTTTTGTTCCAGTTGAGCAGTAAATAAGCTGTTTATAAGCTTAATTTTAGATTCCATTAACTTTCTCAGTTTCATAATTGGCTTATTTACTGAATCAGTTTGTTAAAAGAAAAGTAAAAAAAAAAAGTAGTTTGCAAAAGAAGATAGGAGTGGGATTCGGACCTGGGTCTCTGGGCTAAGAAACACACAACACTACCATCTGCTCTAAGTCTGCTTTGTGTTTAATGTTCTCATTTTTGTTTTTATAGTGGATTTGTCCCATTTAAGCTTATAACTGCTAATTAGCTTATTTCGTGGCTTATTCTTGTGCTTTTTAGGTTCCTATATTTTTCCTAGGTTAATTTTAGTATAATTTAGGTTCTGGTAATTTTTCATAATTTTTACTTTTCATTTAATATTTTTCCCTAATTAATTTAGTTTGAATAGTTTTTAATTAGTAATAAATAATTAAAAAGTCAAAAAAATAAAATTCTTTTTTTTCAAAATTTTCTTTTGTCATTTAGCATGTAGGAAAAATAATTTGGAAATTGTAGGATTAGTATTTCTTAGATTTTACTTTTAAGCTCGTTTTTAGATTTCCCGACTCACGTTTTTAGTATAATTAATTTACGTTCAATTTTCCTTTGTAAATTGTCTTTCCAAATCTCATTAGAATTAAAAAACATCAAAAATCCAAAATCCAATCATCAAGCATTTTAATTCCAAACCTTTCACGATATCCTCGATTCACACCTCGCTGGGACACGACCCAGGTAATCACTTACCCGGTATCTCATACCGTATTCACGGGTTTTGAAAGTTTGACTTTTCCTAAAGGTTAGACTTGTCATTTCCCACGTATCACGTGTGCACGATACTATATATATATATATATATATATATATATATATATATATATATATATATATATATATATACTACACACAGATCACATCCGCACAGACAATGGAACTGAGTTTATTAACAAACAACTCATTCAATTTTTTGAAAGTATTGGCATAACTCACCAGAAAAGTGTTCCACACACTCCTCAGCAGAACGGGGTTGTTGAAAGACGAAATCGTACTCTTATGGAAGTTGCACGAACCATGCTGATATTTTCTAAGGCACCGATGCTTCTTTGGGCAGAAGAAATTGCTACAGCTTGTTACACCTAAAACCGATCCTTGATACATACTCTTCACAACAAAACTCCATATGAGCTGATACATGGCAAGAAACCTGATCTTTCTTTTCTGCGAGTGTTCGGTGCTATATGCTACCCTACAAATGACAGTCAGGATCTAGGAAAACTAAAGGCTAAAGCAGACATGGTGATGCGTGGTTTTGCAACCTTACAACAGGTTTTACCTCTCGAGGGATCTCAAGAGGATTACAACCCCACCAGGCAGTGTACCTGACCGATGTAGTATAGTGTAGTGGTAAGTACGGGGGATTGATCGTTCTCCACAGGGAATAGTGTTCGTTAGGTATGAAAAACTACTCTAATAGGTCTAAGGGTGAGAGAAGATTCTTTTTATGTTTTTATAATTTTATGAAAGCAAGTAAAATCTCGGGTTTGAAAGAGTGGGCGGAATTAGTTGCTAGTCAACTAACCCAAATAACTACGAATGCAAATAAAATAAAATAACAGAAAATGAAAAGGTGGTAAAACTTATGTGGAGAGAAATGTGTTTACTTAGATTTCCTTACTCCCTAACTATCTTTTACCGGTTGATTAGTGTGTATTAATTGCGTGGATGACGGGTGTATTCCTTAATACCAATCGTGGGGTGGCGTACGTACTTCCCCAACTCTACAAGCTCCTACTTCACTCCTATGTCGAGCCGGCTAGGAAGCTCCTAACATGGGATCACTAGAATTCGCTTGTGCATTAAATACAACCATAAAAACCTTTAATACAACTAATAACACACTAATAACCAATAATCAATAGCTAGGTTTCATTAGATCTAAGCAAACACAAGATAAATCTAGCCTAGCATGTTAAACAAAAGACAAGAACAAGATAGAATCAAACAACACATAGACATATTGAATGATTAATTGATAACTTATCTTCAATGTAACATGGAAGATCTCAAGGCAAAAAGCCTTGAAAAAGCTGCTAAAATCGTCTTAGGGTTTTCACACACAAAGTTCCACAATAAGTTCCACACTAATGACAAAAAATTGCAAAACTATATATAGACTTTCAGATCTGACGGCGTCACGTTATGGAGTGTGACGCCGTCACCTCGCCGCTTTTAGGGTTCCCGGATGGCCTTCTTGACGCCGTCCCTCTTTAGCTCTCCAAAATCCGTTCTGGCTTATCAAGGCTTGACGCCGTCAGAATTAGGCGTGACGCCGTCCCGCTTTAACTTATACCGTGACGACCTTGATCACTCCAAAGGGTGACGCCGTCAGAATTCCCATGCAAATTTCTCTGGCTTATCATGAGTAATTTTCATATCCACCACTTTTGCCAAGCCATGACGCCGTCTAGACCAATTTCTGACGCCGTCTAAGGTACTTTTTAGCCGATTTTGAGACTTTGTCGTTTTCTTCACTTTTATGCTCCAAAAACGTCCAAAATGCTTCCTTTTCCAGATTTCTTCTCAAAAGTACCTAAAATGACAAAAGGAACGATTTAGGGCAATATTTGATCAAATAAATACGATTTAGGGCTTAAATGACCCCTTAAAAGCGGTACACTTTTCGCTTCATCAAATACCCTTACACTTGAGATTTGCTTGTCCTCAAGCAAATGCGCTTTTATTCTAATCAAAACACAAGTTAGGGGTCATTTAATGCTAACATAAAAGTAATTACAACAAATATTCGTTCCACTTTAATCATAATAAGCACGGAGATTAAAAACTAGCACCTCACAAGTAGTGTTTAGATACTCACATCTCTCAAGTATCATCAAAATAAATCTCATAAATGAAAACGGATAATATCTCTCACTACCTGTCATAGCAAATAGATTACCATAGGCTTGGGAAAGGATCAAAAACCTCCTCCACTAGGCGTAAGCACCTAAGATAAACTATCAAAGAGGGCTTTTACATGGGTTATAACGTGAGGTGTAGGGAAAAGGAAAACACGGTTTTGTTGGATAAAGGATATTTTACTGGTGGCGAGTTAAAGATCTTGATCAATTACATGTACTATACAATGTTGCTAAGCCAAGACTCGACTCAATCTTAAGCTAAACACAAAATAACAAAAACATAAAATAAACATAAAATGAAACGGGATGGTAGTCCGTATGTTTTTTTTCTATTTTTCTTTTTCTCAATTTTTTTGTATTTTTCTTGATTTTTCGATTTTTTTTTTTTTTTTTTTTTTTTTTTTTTTTTTTTTTTTTTTTTTTTTTTTTGCTTACACTTTTGCCCTACCATCCAAAATAATACATCATAGGGGCATTGCATTCCCCTTACACTTGAACTTTTACATAACTTTACAAATAACTAATCTAATGACTCGGATTAAGATAATTGAAAAACTTGGAGTACTTTTTTAAAAATATTTAGCACATATGGGGGTAATAAATGATGTTCTTCCCCATTACTCCATTACAATAGTACTTTACCCATGAGTCCCAATCGTCCCAAAACAATATGTACAAGGATATGACTCGAATTAGCAACCATGTAATCAACTAGATAATTAACTTGGGTTTAAACAAGTGTTGTCACAATAATGCACTAAAAATGAGCGCATACAAGGTAGGCTAAGGCGATTTGGGTGTACATTTTAGTGGGGTGTAAACAAATTCTTCCTTTAAGTAAAATGCTTAAAGGTCGAAACGAAAAGATAGGCTCTGAGGGGTGTACTAGGGGTATCGTGTACTAAAAATGAGTACAACGCAAAGGGTGTGGGAGAATTACTTGACCAATGTAGCCAACGTAATTATAACAAAAACACAGGTGTAAAACAATGGGTTAATCCTAATGCCTCTTATCATGTAGTAAATCTAACTACACGAATGTAGTCTCAATTGTGGCCTCGGAATGGTCCTAACGCAAGTTCTAGAATCTAAGTGCTACCGGTACACACATCATAGCAAAATGCTTTTCCTACCAATTCTAGGGGCGAACCTCACATATTTGGGGGTGGAAAATTTTTTAGTGGTACGTTTTTGTGCTAGTCATATAACTCCTATCCGTGAGACGCTCATTAAGACCAAAGTTTCACTCCTAAATGTTGTAAAAAATTTTAAATTTGGCACTAAAATTACCCTAACAGGTATTTATCTCAGTTTTATTACACATCTACCATCAAACAAACAAAAATCAAGTGCAATTGTATTCTCTAAGGTATCATCATTTACCCTCCCTTACACTTAAGATGAACATTGTCCCCAATGTTCAAATAACAAGATGTAAAAGAAAAAAGTAAAAGAATGAAATCAAATACCCCCCTGATTCGCTCGGTGGATAATGAAGTAACACGGTTAGATCTTCTTCCAAAGTAATGTTGAAGCTCCATGACTAATGCATCGCCGAAAGCTTGATTCAACAAACATTTCCTTGTCCAAAATAACCTGTTAAACCTGAGAAAACAAACACGAAAACCTGCATAACATCGGCGGGATAAACTCTATATATAAGGATATAATGCTTGTGGAATGATAATTTTGCAGATTCCTGGAGATTATAAGTTAGAGATTTAATAAAAACTTTTTATGAAAACAAAACTTTCAAAAATTTTCAGAAAATTAAACCTGACGCCGTCAGGTTGTAAATCCTGACGCCGTCAGAAATGATCTGACAGAATTCTCATGTTAAGTTTCCGGAAAATTTTGGAAAAACCTATACCTTACTTCCTGGAAATCCTGCAAAACATCATTATGACTCGATACAAGCATTTGACTCAAACAAATACTAATATGTATGTTAAATTATTATTATTACGATTCATGTTCATTTGTGTTCTAATAAACCGATTTAGATTTCCCTTACACTTAACTTTTGCAAAATACCTTTATATGTAGTTAAGACGAAGTTAAAAACAAGATAAAGCATTTTCACAAATTAGTTTTTTGAACATGAATCAATAATAATAAAATTTAAACATACATACGGAAACAAATAAAATCAAACAAACAAATAAACACACAAAGCAAATAAAACTTGGGTTGCCTCCCAAGAAGCGCTTTTCTTTATTAACGAGTCTTGTAGCTAGACTCAAAGTCCTTCTACCCTATGTAAGTGAGTTCGTCATCGAGGACGTCTTTAGGGTTAAGCTTGGATTGAAGTTTCCTATTGGTTTGCTTAGTACAATATATCTTTTCAAACTTCTCTCCATCCGGGTCATACAATGTCATCTTAATATGCCATGACCCATCTCCATCTTTGGGTGGTTTGTCCCAATCCCACTTATGATCATCTTCCTCACAAGTCCACTTATTCATTCCTAGGTTAATTGGCAAAACTCCTAGGAAATCAATCGTCTTCCTAAAAACTAAAGGGTCTTCAAACGGATCCAATTCGGTGTCCCTAGCCAAGAGTTGCTCTACCGTATGTGTTCGGTTCACAAAGTCCTCTTCTAGGTAAAATGGGCGTTGGGGTCCTATGAAGTCTCTATCGATCCAAGGTCCATATCTAGATGGTCTCCTATTTGATTCTAACCAATGGGGTGTCGGTTCCTCACTAGTATCATAGGCATGTTTCTTAACATCATAGACTGACCAAGTATCACCTTCTCCTACCGCTATCTTAGATTCCTTACAATCAATCATAGCACTAGCGGTTGCCAAAAATCCTCTACCTATCAACAAGGGGCATGTAGGGTCGCTAACCATATCAAGGACGTGGAAATCGGCTAAAATGGTTAGTTTTCCAATGTGCACTAACACGTCCTTAACTACTCCAACCGGGTAAGCAACACTTCCATCCGCTAAGCCTATTATCACCTCGGTTTCTTCAAGTTTTCCTAGTTTTAGAGAGGTGTAGAGAGGTAACGGAAGTAGGTTAAGGCTTGATCCAAGATCGGCTAATGTGTCATAAGCCTCCGAATTACCGATCTTGCAAGGTAGAACAAATAAGCCCGGATCATCTAACTTCTTAGGTAGCTTATTTTGAACAAAGGCGGTCCCTTTTTCGCCTAACTTGAGCTTCTTCTCATCCAACACTTCAATAACCGGACTTTCAAGGTGGAGCTCCTTGAATTCTTCGTCAAGGTTTTGAGTGGGAGGTGTTTCAACTACAACTTGGGTTTGTTTGAAACACGTGCTCATGGAATTGACCGAATAATATTGTGGACAAGAACTAGGAAACGAAACCGATGAAACGGCGTTGACGTTTAGTTTCGGGTTCTTGACCGTGTTGCTAGGGAGTGCTCCCATTTCTCGGTCATTGAGGGCTTTCAACAAAGTGTCAATCTTATTGGTCATCTCGCTTTGTTTTTGTTTGAAATCGGCTTCAAACTTGGCTAAACGAGCTTCTTGAGATGCCATAAATTGAGACATCAATCCTTCAAAGTTATCGGTACTACCATTGCCGGAAGGATTGTTGTTGAAAACACGGTTCGAGTTGGAACCGCTTGATTGGAAACGATTAGGTGGGTTGGAAGAATTGGTTTGTTGTGCGTTTTGGTTTTGTTTCCACCTAAGGTTCGGGTGATTTTTCCATGAGGGGTTGTATGTATCACCGTAGGGGTTTGGCTCGGGTTTGAAAGTGTACCACTTGTCTCCCGCTCCGTCGGTACGCGAAGATGCGTAGTCCGCAAAAGCTTGTTCGGGGAGTTCCATGCAATCACGAGTGTCGTGGGGACCACTACATAATTCACATGAAGAAGTGATTTTGTTCACTTGGCTTGAAGGTTTAGGAGCCTCGTAGGATTTCATGAGAAACTTGACTTGGTCTTCAAGTTCTATGATCCTACGGTCGGAAGTGCTTGAATTGTTCGAAGGCAAAGATATTGCCTTGACCGTTTTATTCAAATCACGGGGATCACTCCAACTTTCGTTGTCATAAAGAGCAAGATCCTCTAGGAGAGCCCATGATTGTTCCGCACTTAGATCACGTAGCTTACCACCGGCCGATTGGTCAATGGTTTGCCTCGTGGAGAGATTGATATGGTCATAGTGAGGGACTTTTTGGAGTAAGTCCTTGAATCGAGTCCATGCCTCGTAGAGAGTTTCGCCTTGACGTTGTTGGAACATCAAGATATCATTCCTTAGCTTGGTAGTTCTTCCTGGTGGGAAAAACTGAGCAAGGAAACGAGTGGTGAGATCATCCCAAGAGGTGATGGATCCTGCGGGTAGACGCTCTAGCCATTGACTAGCTTGGTCCCGCAGAGAGAATTGAAAGAGACGCAATCGGGTCGTCTCTCGAGTGGCAACATCAAGGTCTATAGAATCAACGATTTTGAGAAAGTCCTTGAGATGTTGATTAGGATCTTCAGAACGAAGTCCATGGAATGCGCATCCGCTTTGCACCAACCGGATGGTGTCGGATCGCAAGGGAGTGACATTGGCTCCTTGAGTGAGCTCAATGGTGTTTCGATAGCCATGGTGGCTAGGACGGGAGTACTCTCCTAAAGTACGGGCTCTAGGAGGTGGTGGTTGTTGTGGTGAGTTGTTGGGATCGAGGATATTACCACCTTCCATGATGTCGGATGGTAATGGTTACGAACAAAGAAACGAAGAAAAAAGATAGACTAAAGAAGACCTAGAAAAATAAAATAAAAATCTCACTAGAAAGGAATCTAGTGAGTAGACCTATAAAATAAAAATTCAACCTAAACAATAACTATTCCCCGGCAGCGGCGCCAAAAACTTGATGCGTGGTTTTGCAACCTTACAACAGGTTTTACCTCTCGAGGGATCTCAAGAGGCTTACAACCCCACCAGGCAGTGTACCTGACCGATGTAGTATAGTGTAGTGGTAAGTACGGGGGATTGATCGTTCTCCACAGGGAATAATGTTCGTTAGGTATGAAAAACTACTCTAATAGGTCTAAGGGTGAGAGAAGATTCTTTTTATGTTTTTATAATTTTATGAAAGCAAGTAAAATCTCGGGTTTGAAAGAGTGGGCGGAATTAGTTGCTAGTCAACTAACCCAAGTAACTACGAATGCAAATAAAATAAAATAACAGAAAATGAAAAGGTGGTAAAACTTATGTGGAGAGAAATGTGTTTACTTAGATTTCCTTACTCCCTAACTATCTTTTACCGGTTGATTAGTGTGTATTAATTGCGTGGATGACGGGTGTATTCCTTAATACCAATCGTGGGGTGGCGTACGTACTTCCCCAACTCTACAAGCTCCTACTTCACTCCTATGTCGAGCCGGCTAGGAAGCTCCTAACATGGGATCACTAGAATTCGCTTGTGCATTAAATACAACCATAAAAACCTTTAGTACGCATTGGTTCATGTTTCTTAAGACGTTCAAGCAAGTTACCGAATAGGAAGTTAGCCAGTTTTCTTAAGCCTAACATAGATAAACAATCATCCAATACAACTAATAACACACTAATAACCAATAATCAATAGCTAGGTTTCATAAGATCTAAGCAAACACAAAGATAACCTAGCCTAGCATGTTAAACAAAAGACAAGAACAAGATAGAATCAAACAACACATAGACATATTGAATGATTAATTGATAACTTATCTTCAATGTAACATGGAAGATCTCAAGGCAAAAAGCCTTGAAAAAGCTGCTAAAATCGTCTTAGGGTTTTTCACACATAAAGTTCCACAATAAGTTCCACACTAATGACAAAAAATTGCAAAACTATATATAGACTTTCAGATCTGATGGCGTCACGTTATGGAGTGTGACGCCGTCACCTCGCCGCTTTTAGGGTTCCCGGATGGCCTTCTTGACGCCGTCCCTCTTTAGCTCTCCAAAATCCGTTCTGGCTTATCAAGGCTTGACGCCGTCAGAATTAGGCGTGACGCCGTCCCGCTTTAACTTATACCGTGACGACCTTGATCATTCCAAAGGGTGACGCCGTCAGAATTCCCATGCAAATTTCTCTGGCTTATCATGAGTAGTTTTCATATCCACCACTTTTGCCAAGCCATGACGCCATCCAGACCAATTTCTGACGCCGTCTAAGGTACTTTTTAGCCGATTTTGAGACTTTGTCGTTTTCTTCACTTTTATGCTCCAAAAATGTCCAAAATGCTTCCTTTTCCAGATTTCTTCTCAAAAGTACCTAAAATGACAAAAGGAACGATTTAGGGCAATATTTGATCAAATAAATACGATTTAGGGCTTAAATGACCCCTTAAAAGCGGTACACTTTTCGCTTCATCACATGGATTCTTCGTTGGGTATGCATCCGATCGCAAGGGATACCAAATCTACAACAAATGAACCGGGCAAATTATGGAAACCATTCACGTTACATTCGATGAGCTGGCAAAGCAAACGGCTCCTGGACATACAAGTTCTGGACCCACACCTAATCTTTTGTCTCCTGGACCAATTCGTTCAAGTCTTATACAGCGTCCCACTCCTGCAGTTCCTTATGTAACCCCTACGAGTGATGAGTTGAAGAATTTCTTTGATCCGATGTTTGATGAATACTTTGAGCCACCAACTATTGATACTACATCTGAACCTCCACCTTTACCTACAGTTGTTGATGCTGCAATTCCACACAACTTAGATGGGCCATCTGTATCTATCTCAATTAGTCAAGACGCACCGTCTGTGGCAAACTGTAAAATTCCACTACTATTAACAACAGTTAATTTAATGTTAACCTCTGTAACTTTTTCAAATTATCATTTTTATGGGAAAATTTGAAATTTTCTTTATTATATTGTTATAAAGAGAACACGTCATTACGAGATTTACCAAATAACGGGACGAGCTCGCACGCGAATCACAAAATCAAAATATACGAATATGTTACCAAACAGGCAAAAAATCTCAGCCCAACTCTCTTACCTGGCTACTGTTCATCAGACAGCCCACCAAGGCCCATTTCTTTATTAATACATGTTCTAAAATCGACCCAAAGCACTCCCAATTCACCCCATTTTCTCCCCATTCTGAAACACAACACATACGGATTAATGTACCACTTATTTTTCCACCCACCAAAGAATTAGGATGTAGATTATCAGCTCTTGATATGAACGTTTGACACGTTAAATTAAATCAAAGTGAATTGACATTGGCCAACCCATTCGATATGCCAAAAATTCACAACTTCTCCATATCGACCCAAATTTGTTTGCACTTGCTTCTAATGACTTTATTAGTTCATATATGTCTTAAATAAATGTATTTTTCCTACTCTCACCCAAAGTTACACGTTGAATCAATTTTGTACACTTATAAAGTTTCTAGTCGACATGTATATATTGTGACCAAATCAAACCAAATCAAGCCTTGCACTCACAAACCTTTCTACAATCTCTAGTTTTCAGTAAATCATTCTTAAAGTCCACATCTCTTACATTCTTCCTGCCAATACACTGTTTGATCAAGTGGCTATAATAAAAATATACATAAAACACTCATACGTGTATATATGCTCGAACAATCTCTTTCCCCACTTACCACCTTTCACACTTAGTTCTTATACACATTTCCAAGTTCCTTTTAACATTTAAAGAAGCCACAAGCGACCAGGAGGTTTTCTATTTTCATTTGAAGATCATTCGAAGCACTAAGGGTTGTATTCGAATCGTATTTTTGGTTATAACAAAGTTGTTGAGTTTTCCTCTTGTTCTACTCATTTCTACACGATAAATCCCCACCCTAGAGGTGTTGTAAGTCCCCTTATTTTATTTCAATACCATTTTGTAGCATTTAGACACTCCATGCATCACGTTTATAATACTTGCGAACGTATATGTTTTGCTATTTATTTTACATACCACGTTTATTTCTAGAACACAAAATATGGTTAGCCTCCCTTGTGGAAGGCCTAGGAACCTTGATACATACTCACCTCACGTTTATTTTATGTTTACATGCCTATTCGATCTTCATTTTGATCTATCATCACACGTATAAAATATACCACATCAAGATTTACTAAGTTTTTTACTATAAAAAACAGGTCCAAGTCGCCACCAAAATGACCATGTAAAATCATATTCGACTTAACAACATATGGGTATTTTTACACGACTTAATTCTCTATACTACTAGCTAAAAGTTTCACGTTTATAGTCCACCAATTTGAGCTCTTGAACACACGTAAAAATGGCCAAAGTAAACCTTATAGCGACTGTTAATAAACTTGTTATATATTTCAGTTTGGATCAAAAGCCCATTAAGCAAGTAATAAGCAATCTGAATAAGCTGGGCTTATAAGCTCTTTTGATATGATTTTAGAACATTAAAAATGAGCCCAAGGATAAGCCTAACTAGTCTTAAAGTCCACGAATTGTAAAACGTTAATGGGCCTTTATTTTTACTCGTTAAGACCCATTAATAGGAAAATAAGCCATTTTGGCATATAAGCAGTTGAAATAAGCTTAGATAAGCTTTACTAAGCCACAAAAATTTTCGGATAATTTTTTCCCACTTTTTTGGTAAATTTTGGACTAAATTTGCTAACTTTTTTCACTTAGTAGGATTAAAACTGTCAACTGTTAAAAACAAGGACTCAAACAACCAAAACCATAACTTTATTGTAGAAACTAATATTTTATTAAACTCCAAGATCAGAATGCCATTTTGGACAATTAGTGGACTAAAAATGCAAGTTATATGTAACTAAGGACTAACGGTGCAACGCTAACGCCGTTAGGGTATAAAGTGTAAAAACAGGAAAAGATAAAGAACCAACAGAAAGTATTTGACATTTTCATTTCTATTTTACATTTTACGATTTCCCGTCACGTCACGTGCATTTTCTACGTTTCATTTATTTAATTTATAACGTTACGTTATATTTATATATAACGAGTTTTAAACGATTTAACTTAACGATTCGTTTCATCATTTTCAAGGAAACGATATTATTGGATTTAAATGACATAAAAACAAGATAATATTATATGTAATATTATTTTTAAACTTTAGGCATTTTAAGCATATCAAACTCACATCACCGATCAAATCATCATCCGTTTTCTCACTTTCACACTCACTATTCGTATAAGTCAAATTCTCAGACTTCCCTATGTATTCAGGTCATGTGTTGAAGCCATTTCCGTAATCTCATCCGTAATCTTACTTAATTTCATAATTCGACCTTGCCAGATACACTCAAGGTGAGTCGTAGCCCCACTTTTACTCGTTTAATTACTTTATAAACTCTTTGGGGGAGATACATGCTCAACTACTTGCTTTTACTTTCACAAGTACTCTAAACTTTTACATATTACTGTAAGAATTCATAGCCCCTACTTTTATGCGTTTTGAATTACTTTTTGGGGAGATTACTTGACCCGCTGTTATAGGTTCAGGGGAGATTACTTGACCCGCTGTTATAGGTTCAGGGAAGATTACTTAACCCACTGTTATTAGTACAGGGGAGATTACTTGACCCGCTGTTATAAGATCAGGGAATATTATATGACCCATTATTACATTTCGGGCGTATAACAACGTAGCCTATTTCCACTTAAAGTTGAACTAGTGTTCAACAGATTACATATAGATTACTTATTGATTTTTTTACCCAACGTAACTCACTACTTGTTTCATCAATATTGGTATTACAATTTATCACCTCACTCTCGAAACAATTGAAATCAACTGTTTATTTACAAACTCTATGAACTCACCAACCTTTGTGTTGACACTTTTAAGCATGTTTATCTCAGGTAATTAATGGAGCATTCAAGGCACGGAGTGGGCATTAATAGATGGTTTTGGTGTCAAATAAATTCTGTCATTCATATCAAATTTACAATACCTTTTGGTGAAATGTTAAACGTTGAAATATCCTTTTTGTACCTGAATCTCTAAATGAATGACAATAACTTTCAAGACGCCTCTTTTGAGTTGTTTTCTATGAATATAACTATGATCCTACCAGTAATACCCCTATTAAGTCTTCCACTGTTAAATGAAATCTTAGAGGGTGTTACAGATTGGCATCAGAGCTATAGTTATAGAGAACCAAATGTTTTTTTTTTTTTTTTTTTTTTTTTTTTTTTTTTTTTTTTTTTTTTTTTTTTAAACATTGGACTATAACCACATTTTCAAAACGGACCAACTTTACACCATACCACGTTATGCCCTCCGTGCCTGCAGATTTCATAACATCATGTTTATAGTATTGCTTAACAGGATTATTACATATTAACTCTTATATACTTAGTGTTATTAATTACTTATAATTACTATTTACGGGGTTATTACAGTACCATGTCTTCAGTGTCCCACCTTAGTACCCCATCATTGGACATGGAGTCCGAGGATACTTTAGCAACTATCACCACACCCATAGCTCCTAACACGTCTGATTAGATTACCATCACCCCCCACCGTCGGTCAGACCTGACTACTCGTTTAGTCTACTTACCCATTCGTACAGCACCCACGGAAGCCGACTCCTAAGGCGGATGTACCCTTCCCCAGAACCGGACCCATATAGCAAATCCCAATTATTCGTATTCATCATCATTATCATTTCCCCCAAGTTTTTTCCCTCCAGCCCGAGCCTTCGAGACTGGAGAGAGAGCTCCAGGACCGCAGCTACCCGCACACCTACTCCCTCCATCATCATAACGCGACTGGAGCATCATAAGAAGCAGTTTGTTACGCCTCTGAGCATCATTGGCAGAGCATCACTCGACCGCCCCGAGACGATCAACGGCACTATACATGACCTCGTATCCGAGAGGATGGATCTACAAGGTGGTCTGACAAGGATTCAGACAAAGAGGTTTGAGACACGATCCCATATGACGGTTTTACAGTGGAAGAGACACATGGACGAGACGTCCAGTAGCTAGACATACAATACATCAGTTGTAGTTTTGAGGCATCTTAGCCTACCGCATGAGACATTCATAAAGGACCTTGTATCGTTGCGTTTTGTAAAACAACTGATCAAGTTCTTAATGCATGTGGTTGGATTGGATTTACTATATATTGATGTTGATTTATGTGGCCATGGTTGCCCATGTGTATTGTGAGTAGGCATGTCGCGATGTTACTTATGAAGGTTACAGTTCTTTGAACATTACAACTAAAATGAAATTCCAAACACATAATGAAAAAAAATTAAGAATAAACGTGATGAATGTAGAGAAAGTTGCTGAACTTCAACTTTCGTAGATAATGAATCACTTTGTTCCTTAGCAATCCTATACCAAAAATTGATCACTTACTTACGATAGTACCCAAACGTGTCGTAATTTTTGTGACTTTCAATTTAATCGTAACTTCGCATTGTGATGATATAGTTAGAACTCATATACTCACTCCCCCTATTACTAAAATCATTCTAACATGATCATTATGTGAATTCTAAATATGTGTTTCTTATAGTATTAATAGAAATATGGCTCGTACAAGGAACAAAACTGCCACCCCCGCAGCAGCAATGACTCTTGAAGATGTTCAGAAAATGTTAGCTGATGGCATCGCTGCAGCTTTTGAAGCACAAGCAGCAACTATAGCTCGCTCATGCAGCAACATCAGGGCAACAGCAGAAAACGAGGCATCAGCGCCTCGTAAATGTACATACAAAGATTTCATGGGTTGTAAACCAACTAACTTTAAGGGGTCAGAAGGAGTGACTGAGCTGGCTCAGTGGTTTGAGCATACAGAAACGGTTTTCATGAGGAGCAGCTGTCCTGATAATAGCAAAGTCACCTTTGCTACAGGAACTCTTCAAGGAGATGCATTGTCGTGGTGGAATGCCACCGCACAAACCATGGGTCTAGAGGAAGCATACCAAATCTCCTGGGCCGAGCTGAAAAAGAAGATGTTGAAGAAATATTGCCCCCGTACGGAAATAAGGAAACTGGAGGAGGAATTCCACCAGTTGATTGTAAAAGGGAATGACCTAAGAGCCTACAACAAGAGGTTCCAAGAGCTGTCGGTGCTATGTCCAGCCATGGTGCCGGATATTGAAAAGACATTGGAAAGGTATGTTGAGGGACTGCCTGAAAGCATCGAGGGAAATGTCACCTCGTCAAACCCAAAAACTCTGGGGGAAGCTATTGCATTAGCCCAACGACTATTGGAACGAGTAATTAAACGGAGTTCTACCCCCGCAAACAGTGATCACAAAAGAAGCTTGGATGATCGTGGAACCACCAACTACAACAACAACAATAGGAATAACAACAACAACAACAACAACCGTAACCGTAACTACTATCAGAATCGCAACACCCATCATCAAGAACAAAATCGCAGACAAGAGGCTGCCAAGGCTTATGTGGCCGCACCCAATGAAGGAGGAGGGTATGCCGAAACACAACCCTAATGTAACAAATGTAACCTACATCACACTGGGCCTTGCCCAGCCAAATGTGCAAAGTGCCATAGAGTGGGTCACAGAACCAATGAATGCAGAACCACTGGTGCAAATCTACAGCCAGTAACAGTAGTTGTTGGATCGATATACTCTGACCAAACTAACTTGTAGCTTGTCTACGGTTTAACAACTTTGAATGAATTCAAAACTATTAATAATGAAACACTGATATACTTTGTTAAGTATGCGGAATCTACTTCAACAAAGCTAAGAAGAATTAATAAACGACTTTGAATATTATTAAAACCTTGAACCTGCTTTCTTACACAGATTCACTAACAAACTCTAAACTCTAATACTTCTAATAATCGTATATTTCTAATCGCATGAACTTGTCTCACTAAAAAACACACGTATCTCTAATGCCAACCTAGGGATCCTTTTATAGGCACAAGGAAAACCCTAGTCGATTTACAAACTTGAATAACAAGTAATTCTAATTATAACTCTAATCTAATACGAACATTCTAGAATTACACATTAGTCTTTAAACTATTTGCATAGCAGTCCTTTAACGAGCAGCAGTACTTTGACTAATTAACAGTACTTTGACTTGAGTAGCAGTACTTTGACTTTCATAGCCCAACAATCCTCCCCTTACTTGAATTCTACTTGCTTGATTTCAAGTTCCTTTGTATGTCTTTAACTTCAACACTTTATCTTCAAGGAAAGATTGTTTCTTTGAAATCTGACTCGTTTTTGTTTTTGTCATTATCAATGCAATCAGTATCTTCAATCTTCATCAGCAACAATTCTTTTCAGCATCATATCTTTTCAGCAACACAGCATCATATTGGCAATATGTACATCAGATCTTTAAAAGTTTCATACTATTCTCATCACTTCCAGGTGTGTTAACTCCTGTGAGAGGTGAATCATTGAAAAACTTAATGGATTTTGATGTCTCTTTACCAAAGCCATTAACTCTGGAGTAGCCAATGTTTAGATTTAGGAAAAACCATGGTACATTGATAACCATATGATTTTTAGCAAATCATCAGCTATCAACGGATTTGAGTAGTCTTTACCAAATAGCCGTTTGCTTTTGGACTAGCTAGTTCTTTTAGTACAATCACTACCATGGTGAACTAATTACCATATAATGGTTTTCCACAGCCTTTACCACAAAGCCAATATCTTGTGGGCTAGCCAACTCTTCACTAATATAGATATGGTGAGTTGAAAACCATACAATTTTTAGTAAATTGCCAACTAAAAACGGATTTGATAATCACATCAGAGCCGTACCCTCATGATGAGTCAAACTCTTTCTTGTTTGTTAAACATGGTGAGTTGATTACCATTTATTGTGTAGTACAAGTACTAACACCATGCTGTTGCTTTCAAAACCATTTGTTGCTGTTTAATCTTTGTGCTTCAAAATGTTTTTGCACTTATCAAAAATTACTAATTTTATCAAAAGACTTTACTGGTTTTATGCTGCAAGCAGTACTTTGTGAAAGTACTGTCTGACCAGCAGTACTTTGAAGAAAGTACTTAATTTTCAAAAGATTTATATAATAATTAAACCATACCAGTAGTTATGCATTAAGCTTCAGATTCTGTTGTCCACTTGATGAATAATTTTATGACCATCAATGCTACTTCATCCTCTTGTTCCACTTCCATTCCATGCTCTAGCATCCTGATCATCAGATCTCTTGTGAGTGGATATCTCTGTTCTGCTAGCATATGAATCATAGTGCCATCTTCTAACTCCAAAACATGTATCCCAACTGATTCAAAGAATCTCCATCTGTTAATCTCCCAGTTGTCTTGATCTTCACACAAAGTACTGTCCTTTGTTTCCTCTGTCTCCCAGATTGTTGTGAGATCTCCTAACAATATCAAACCTACTCCTTGTGGTGGAATATGCTCAAAATAAGTTTGCACTTGGAGATATAACTGAAGTATATCATCTCTATCAATCAGATGTAGTATATCCCATAATGAATTGAACACTCTAAAACTTCCATCTTGTCTATGAAAGATCAGATAATCTCCTTCTTTAGATTCTACAACTGAAAAAGTAGATATCTTGGACTTCTTATCAGTATCTTCTTTCAATTTTGGATTCTCAAAGTCAACAACTCTAAGATAATTTCTGAGCTCATCAACTGTGTCTGTTCTCAATTCAACAGCTTCCTTGAACTTCTTTGATGGCTGTTCATCAGTGATTCTTTTCCTCTTTGAGCTTCTTGTAACAGCTCTTTCCTTTCTTTTATCTTCAAGCTCCTTATCTTCAAAAGAAATAATACTTGCAAGATCTTTTTGAATAGCTTCTCTAACAGCATCATACAGATCCTTCATCTCTGTATATGTCAATATAACTAAACCTGTATATCCTTGACCTTTCAGATAAGCCATCATATCATTCCTTTCTCTAGCTTTACTAATTGGCCTTTTTGATTGAACACTCTTCCTTGATTCTTCAGCATCTATTTCTGCTTGCAATATTATAGCTGCTTCCTCATTTTTGGCAACCTGTATTTGTCTTAACTGTGCCAATGTCATCTTCTTCTTCTTCTTTTCTATCAAGATCCCTTTGCCTTTATCTTTTGGATCTATCTCTTGTGCAGGTTGAGAAGAAGTATTATGTTGTTGTTCAATCTCATGAATACTGATGCCTCTTTGACTTGACATATTAAGCATAATGTCAGCAATTGTTTCATCATCACTGTTAGTATGAGCTATAACATCTTCTTCCTGAGCTGGTTTAGAAGGGCCTACTTCCTCTTGAACTTGAATTGAAGGACCAATATCTTCTTCAAAATCTAAGGTTCTAGGTGTAATAGTGAATTGCCTCTCAGTACCTTGTTGAGCAGTACTTTCTTGAGCAGTACTTTCAGCTTCAGCTCCTTCCAAGTTTATTTCCTCAGTATCACCACTTCTTACTTCAACAGCAGCTTCTTCCAAATTTATTTGCTCTGTTTCATCACTCTTCCTCTCAACAGTATCTTGAGGAATATTTTCAGGTGGTGTCCTCTGAGTATCATCCATAAATCCAGCATTTTGTTCAAAATCTTGTTCAAAACCAGCATTATCTTCATTCAAATTCTCTAAATTCCTCCCCAATTGGAATGAAGATTGCTTCTTAGACTTTTTCTTCTTTGACTTAGAAATCTTCGTAGGTATCTTACCACTCTGCTTCTGAGACTTGACCCATAATCTATGGTGTTGAACTAGTGGCCAAACATACCTCTTCAATCTTTGAAACTTAGTCTTTAATTTGACTATCTTAGCAGATTGAGCCTCACTCTCCTTTTTCAGCCTCTTTAACTCCCTTGTTAAAGCATAATTGTCCAATTCTGCCTCTTCTTCTTCAAATTGCTTAGACATATTTGTGGAAGAATAATCATTAGGAGATGGTGGTTGATTCAAACCTTGGGCTGACTCCTCATGAGTAGGAATGTCCATAGGAGCAGTATCTTCCCTAGTAGCAGAATGTGGAGAAGCAGTATGTTGAGAAGCAGTAGGTTGAGGAATACTAGCTTCTCTTGAAACTGGTGACTCTTGGCTTGTTGAATCAGAATGTGCTTCTTGCTCTTGCTCTTGCTCTGCATCTCGAACAACTTGTGCAACTCCCAATATGTGAGCAGTTAAAGGTGTGTTGGTTCCAGAAAACTTGGCACTTTGTTTAGATAGAAAAGTAAACACCTTTGATGGAAGTTTGACAGTGGGTAAAAAACTTTGAGGTTTAGGGACATCCTCAAGTTGATTGTTCAAGAATAACTGAACAAACCTTGGATACATCAAGAATGGTGATCCATGAGCAATATGTGTAAGCATACCATCCAGAATGAGTCTTGAAAAATTGAATCTTCGATCGGTAGCCAAACCCACTAAAGCAGATGCAATATTTTGACCAAATTGATCAAAAGAAGTACTCTTGGGACTCAAACAATGAAGTAGAACGTGAATGAGGTACTTCCAATGAGAACAAAACAAAGGCTTTTGAAAAGTAAGTTTCGTCAGATCGCCTTCATAACCTATATCACTTAAAGTGTCCCAAAGCACTTGTTTTTCAAAACGAACAGCCCCCCCTTCATCATTAAACATCAACACATCCCTAATCGTGGCCTCAGAAATCCGAATAGTTCGTCCAGCAACCATAGCCCTAATCAACGAATCATCTTCAATGGTTGCAGTATCCCAAAATTCTTGCATCCAGGGACCAATAACATCAGGGTCAACTAAAATAGAGTAGTTGATGGAAGACCTAGTTAAGAAATCAATGATTGCATGAAAATCAACATTATCCCTTGTCTTGTCCAAATTAGCGATCATATTGTGTTTGCTAACAGTAAGGCGATTAGCCATGATGAGTGGTAGAGAAGAATTCGCTTTGAGTATGTGTTTCGATAAAAAGATTGTGGTGTAAAAGCGAATGAGGGATCTTAAATACGGTAAAAGGCGGGGAAATAGGAGTGAGTTTCTTTAAATAGGATGAAAATAAATCAAACTCATAATAATAAAGTTACCGTTTGGATTAACTTATTATCTCCGCCGTAAGGAATTAATTAACCGTAGCCCCACAAATTTTTGACCGTTGGAACAGTACGTCCACGTAAGCAGTACGTTGGAGCAGTACGTTGCTGAGGCAGTACTTTAATCAACCAAGCAGTACGTTCCATTTTCTTATCCATAATCAATAGTCCAAACTAAAACCAAGAACTTGTAAATGGTTCATGCTTAAGGGCTATCTAATAACTTATGTTGCCTCCCCTCAAATATAACATATAGGCTAAACTAAACTACTAAAAACCAATACTTTCAATAAGAACTAATAGAAAGTATACTAACTAATATTAAAGCCTCCCCTCAAATGTAGCCTAGTAGTTGATCATCCCAATGCTCACAACTAAGTGGTTGAATCTTGAAACATCAAATCCCTTAGTGAGTAGATCAGCTACATTATCATCTGTGTGAACCTTAACCACATTGATAAGCCTGTGCTCATAACAATCCCGAATGAAGTGATGCCTAATCTGAATATGCTTGGTCTTGGAGTGATAAACTGGATTCTTCACAATGCAGATGGTACTCTCATTATCAATGTTGATAGGAGTATTTTTGAAATTGAATCCATAATCCAAGAGTTGATTTTGCATCCACAAAACTTGTCCACAACAGCTTGCAGCAGCCACATATTCTGCTTCAGTAGAGGAGGTTGCAGCAATGGTTTGCTTCTTACATTGCCAGGAGACTAATCTTCTTCCAAGATATTGACACCCTCCTGAGGTTGATCTTCTATCATAGTTATCCCCTGCATAGTCACTATCTGAGAAGGCTTCCAAGTGAAAAGGTGACTCCTTAGGATACCATAATCCTAACTTTGGTTGATGCTTGAGATATCTAAAAATCCTCTTGACTGCATACATATGGGAAACCTTGGATGTAGCCTGAAATCTTGCACATAAGCAAACAGCAAACATGATGTCAGGTCTTGATGCAGTTAAGTACATAAGACAACCAATCATAGATCTGTAAAGCTTGACATCCACAGCTTGTCCATCTTCATCCTTGCCTAAGGGTTTATTTTTATCAATGGGTGTGGTGGCAGGCCTGAGATTTGGAAGGTCAAATCTTTTAAGTATGTCTGCAACATACTTTTCTTGGTTAATGAAGATTCCATCTCTTGTTTGTCTAACTTGAAGACCCAAAAAGAAAGTTAATTCTCCCATAGAACTCATTTGAAACTCCTTCTGCATAAGATCTTCAAATTCTTTCACCATAGACTTCTTTGTAGCCCCAAATATAATATCATCCACATATACTTGGACTAACATAATGTCTTTCTTATCCCTCTTGATAAACAAAGTCTTATCAATTGCTCCTCTCCTATAACCATGTTGTAATAGAAAGTTTGAGTGTCTCTCATACCAAGCTCTGGGAGCTTGATGAAGGCCATACAGTGCCTTGATCACTTTGTAGACTTTGTTTGGATGAGCAGGATCTTCAAAACCAGGAGGTTGTTTAACATAAACTTCCTCAGAAATTGTGCCATAAAGGAAAGCACTTTTCACATCCATTTGGTAGACAGGAAATCCCATGTATGATGCAAAGGCAAGAAATAACCTTATTGCCTCTATCCTTGCAACAGGAGCAAACACTTCATCATAATCCACTCCTTCTTCTTGGTGATATCCTTGTGCAACCAATCTTGCTTTATTTTTGATAACATTCCCTCTTTCATCTCTTTTGATTCTGAAAACCCATCTTGTACCAATGACTCTTTTGCCATCTGGTAAATCACATAATACCCAGACTTCTTGAAGCTTGAATTGTAGAAGCTCCTCTTGCATGGCTTCAACCCAACTTTCATCAGCTAAAGCTTGAGCTACCTTCTTGGGTTCTTCTTGAGATAGAAAGCAAGCAAACTGGCATGTTTGGTGATCCTTGTGATTCATCCTGTTTTGTTTGTAAACAAAGCTAAGTAAAGCAGTATGTTGCTTAGAAAGTCCTTGAACTTTGTTCCTTGTAACCACTCCTGAAGAGGGAGATCCAATAATGTTACTTTGAGGATAAGCTTTATGAATTCTCAATGTAGGAGTTGGTGGTACTGGAAGATCAGACTCCAAGTTAGTAAAATCAATGCCTTCATTGGAGAAAATACCTTCTGGATTAAGCTCATCATCAACTTCTTCTAATCCAGGAATGTTAGCATTAACTAAATCATCATTATCAATATTGGAATCATCAGCATTGTTCCAATTTGATTGCTCTAATACACTAGAAGTACTGCCAAAAGGATCAGCAGTACTTTGATCTAAAGTACTGTGGGCAGTATCTTAAAATTTACCCTGTTTCTTTGCAGTCTCATAAGCCTTCCTTTGTTCATCTTCATAGGATTGTGCTATAGTTTCTTTAAAAAGCATCCCATTAAGTTCATCTTGTATGGCTTGATCTTCATCAGATACTGTATGAGTTGGCTGAGCAGTACTTTGTTCCTCATCAGGAACTTCAGGTTCTTTGTCAGGAACATCTTCTGGTGTAACATTGACTCCATGAACAATGTACTGTGAATCATCTTCTTTGTAATTAGCCTGATTCTCTTCTCTAACAGGAACATAATTCATAGATGGTGTGAGCTTGAGATCAAGATCAAACATCCAATCAGGACCTTTACCTTTCTGAGTTTCCTTATTTTCCAAAAATTCAACATGAAGACAATCTTGTACCTTTTTGGTATTCCTGTTATAAACTCTAAATCCTTTGCTATTTGTACAATAGCCCAATAAATATCCTTCATCTGACTTACCATCAAATTTTCCCAGAGAATCAATGGTATTTAGAATAGTCAGAGAGCAGCCAAAAGGTTTTAGAAAACGAATGTTTGGTTTCTTTCCCATTAGTAACTCATAAGGTGTCTTCATCTGAGGCTTAGTTACTGAAACTCTATTCAACACATAGCAAGCAGTACTTATGGCTTCAGCCCAAAAGAG